>CM052193.1:2191876-2456180 GCA_028455805.1 Lasioglossum figueresi
CCGAACATACGTTCACAGTTTCAGCTGTATAGCATTTTTTGTTTGTTTGCGAGAAGCATAAAGGTTAGAAGTGTTTTGCGTGTTCGGCGATTTTCTGCTGTCGAAAATAATGGATCAAAGAATTTGCATTAAATTTTGTGTAAAAAATGGAGTTAAGTGCTCCAAAACACTTGAAATATAGACAGTGGCGTACGGTGAGTGTACTCTGAGGAAAAGAATGTTTATAAGTGGTACAAGCTCTTCCAAGAAGGCCGAGAAGATGTTAATGACGAAGCTCGCCCTGGACGCCCCAGCACGTCGACAACCGATGAAAACGTTGAAGAAGCGAAGAAAATAGTGTTGGGGAATCGTCGAATTACCATTAGAGAAGTTGCCGATGACGTCGGCATCTCGTTTGGTTCGTGCCAAGCAATTTTAACGGAATTTTGGAAACACAATTCATGGATTTTGCATCACGATGATGCACCTGCACACTCATCGTTGCTTGCGAGTAATTTTTTAAAAGCTAATACTCAAAGCTATACCAAAAAGTGCTTATCAGAAGTGCTTCGAGGATTGGAAAAAGCGCTGGCACAAGTGTATTATATCTGAGGGGGATTACTTTGAAGGTGACAACATAAATATCGATGAATAAATAAATATTTTTTTAATAAAAATAAAAAGTCAACTTACTTTTTGATCACACCTCGTATACGATGTTAGATACAAGCAAAGAAAGCTTCCAGATGGAAGCAAAAATGTTGTGCACAGTACTGAAACATACTTCTGAAAATAAATTAAATAGCGTTGAAACACTGCGACAACCAAAATTATTTTAACAATGTCAAAAGGTATCGGGAATACCCTTCGAAGTTCTTAAGAAGTTATCAAAATAACTATTCCCTACCACCTCTCCATGCACTCCACTGCATAAAATACTAATGCAATTCAAAATGGATTTCCTCTAGAATATTCTCCGTAGCGAAGAATTCGCGAATACCTGACAATTCGGAAACACCTTAATAAATGCATACGGAGATGATCCGTTCAAACATTAACGCAGCAGAGAGTTCATATGTAATTAACGTCTGAGCAACGTTAATCATTAATCCAGGTAATTCTTATCTAAGACATCCGTATATTTCGGGGTCCAGCGATAATTTTACGTACTTCGTACGTGAAAACGCGTGTCGAAGATAGTCGACGTAGAACTTGAAACGACGTTGAAACGTCGATATCTTTCCGAAATAGATTTAGATACTGCTGCGATCCCTTTAACGCTTGCTGTTGATAATGTTTTACAAGATATCGTACGGAGTATAGAAAATGTTCTCAATTATTTCCCAAATTTACCATTATCATCAGTTCGTCATTTTATGATTATTGAAATTATAAAAATGCATTTAAATAAATTTAGGATAATCAATTTTCAGAACCTAAATACATTGTTTGGTCGATTCGACGTTAATCGAACTCTGCGGATCTCAGGAACAAATCACTGTCGCGTCAATTACAATTTCGTCCAGTTTGCGAGAAGATAGACTTGTCCAGTCTTCCGCTGTTTATTTATTAGGATAAAGTGGTCGTTTACCTCAATCGAAAATGTAGAGGCGCGCGGGAAACAGCATGGAGCTGGGATTACGGAAGATTAAGTCGCGTGTAAAGTGTCGGGGGTTGAGCGACAGCTCCAATCAAGAGCGAAAATCAATTATCGGCCCCGAAGATGACCGTGTTCCGTAATTAACCCGGGAGAGTCTTCCCCGGGGCCGGTGGAGCTGATTGGTCGCCGCTGATAATCAACTTATTTAGGAATAACCGAACGATTTCCGGTGGTTGGACGTTGCGGTCCGTGACGTCCACGGACGTCCGACAGGCAATTTCGGGACGGCGGCTACCCGTATTAACCAGAAACCGGGTGAATATCGGCCGAGTTCCTCTAAACGTTGCTATCTCGGACATTACGTTTTCATGAATTCCGTTTCGTCGTGGTTGAACGAAATTCGGATTAACGAACAAGTCTTTCTGGTCCCCGGGACCGGACTTATCGTAATATATGAAGGCCATTTAGATACCGCTATCCTTGACTCTGTCACCCTATTAACTGAATGAAAGAGAACAGTCACCGGCACTCTCGACTCATCCAGAGTCCCACAGGACAAACAGGATCTCCGAAACAGTTGTCTTTCCCTCGGTTTCACAATTTTTCTGATCACGAGAGTGTCACGCCTCAGCCTCTATATTTCTCCAATCAGTCACGACAACGATTAATTTTACAAATTTCAATTAACCTTCGACATAAATTACCTCAGATATATGAATACTAACTATTTAAAGCAAAAACTTAAAAATATAAATTTTGTGCTTAATGGGTTTGACGCCCATGGTTAAATTCTCAATTTACAATTTTGTGTAGAAACGTAAAAACGCGAACAAAAGGTGATTGAATAACAACTAGCTTTTACGTCTTCGCCGCTGACTCGCTAATTTCACGGACAGTGAACTCAATTATACATACTTTCACCGCGCATTGTTTTTTACATTTTCACGTTATCTTAATGTCGAACGATTTAGCAAAATGACACGTTCTATCATAAAGGTGCTCGTAACTTTATGCATCCGTAACACCTAGAAACTAAAAACACACCGACGACGACTCGTCTCATTATAATTCATCGGCGAGCGAATAGAATTAAATTTTTACCTAATCACCTAACAATAACATGAATATTCATGACACTTGTCGAGTTCCTCGATTATGTAGAAATATACAAAGAGATTGTACGAGTCGTCAAGCGGTCGCTGTCAGTAAGAATAGTGTTTTCGCTACTTTTTACCATACAATGTGTCCATTATTTTTGCTGGAACATTTTCTAGACCTTTGAACGATTCCGTAACTAACAAGAGACCGATTGTCAAGACAAAACCAGCGGTGTAAGTCGGCGATATATTTGATAATCGCGTCGCATAATCGCCGAGGGACGCCCGGAAGACCTCCCGCGTCCGGTCCGTGGCATGAGTTTTCGACTCGGACGGACTTCGGCCGTGTAATTTAATTTAAGTTACGAGCACCGATAGCGGCCGAGCCACAAATCAATTAGAGTGGTCCGTTCTTTCGGGGTGATAGTGATAGCGGCGGCGCAGACCGCGCTGTAAACATCTTTACTGCCAGATAAGTGCGCGAGAGTCCCTCCGCCACGCGGCCTGCCACTCTCTCCCTCTCTCTTTCTCTTCCTGTTATCGGACCACCATTTTGTACTCACGATTATTTCGCTCATTGCATTATTACCTCGCTGTTCGGAAACCTAGTGGCAGCGATACCGATCGGACAATTAAAACCGTTTTCGCTGCGAAGTTTCCCGTTTCTTGACTCAGCATGTTTTATTTGTGCTCTCTGTCCTTGCCAATGGTTCGGAGACTTCTGGAATCATCGGGACACGTCTACTGACCTGGGGAACAAGATTAGTTAGGTCAGTTAGATCAGTTAGATCGGTTAGAGTAGTTGGACTGTAGATTTTCGTGTACATCGCGACGCGATGAACTTTCTTGCTGTCGCGAATGAAAATTCATATAAAATGGAAATTGGTTGTTTTGTAGATTTGTTTGATAGTTCGACATGCTGTTGCGTCATGTGAATTCTGTTAGCCTGCTTCCATTGATCAGGTCCACCTTTCTACGTTTTTGGACCCAACATCTTTGGTCCTGTCGATTAACACTAGGTTTACGGAGCTCTAAGAAATACCTATTTCACATTATTTTGTAAACATAACACGCATGTGTCTGTCTAAATTTTTGGCCATTTTTCCAACAAATAATTTCTCAGGGAAGCAACTTTACAATCTCAATCATTGCAAACTAAGAATATTCGAACCCGTCGTTATGACGGGTCCCGTGAACCTAGTGTTAAATATCGATAACAGAGAAATAGACATTTATGGCAGTTTCTAAGAAACTAATCCGCCTGGACAGACATGGACAATTGTAAAAAATTGTGCAACGACGAATGCGTCACGGAATACGCAACGAACGCATAAATATGCTGCCGGTCATGTTTCAGCGGCACTGAAAATAGCCTCACAATGAAATTAGAGAAACAGAGGAGAGAAAAAAGAGTCGAGCTTTACGAGACCGGCGAGTTCTCGCTGCGATCTCGAGACAGACAGTCCGTACGGGAGAATTGAATACGACACTGTCGTCGGGAAGGGTACCTACCTAAATGGAACTTGGCATTCCAGCGCAGCGTGAGCTGACTCGGTCTCGTCCTAGTCCTGTGCACCCGCTGCTCAGCTTCGGCCGACTCCTAGACAACGCCTCGCTGTCGGGGGTGTCCTGCTGACCACGTTGATTCCCTCTTCCTCGATGACTCCATCCGACTCCATTCGACTCCATTCGACTCCAGGACCGGCAACGACAACCGGTTCCAACGCACACGGTTTCGCCATTGATCGACGCTGCGTCTTCCGCGAAAATCTCTGGCGTCGTCGTCTGTTCGCCAGATGCGCACGAAACAGTTATCGATGATTATTACGATGCCGATGTTTTTATTCTAATTCTAGAATATTCTAACCACGATGGACGTCGTGTCTAGAATATTCTGACCACGCTTCGTCGACGAAGAACTTCGAACGGTTTGACGAGTACCGAGGATTTCACAATGTTCTCGTGAAATACGCTGTGGATGGATAAATTTTGTATGAAATTCTACTATCTGCATATGAATATTTACGTTTACATGAATATTTACGTATGAATTCTATTTCTAGATTGTTAAAGTTATTAGAAAAAGAAAGATGTTGTTTTTATTCGGCCCCTGTTTCCCGTAATCGATGCAGAAAATGTTTGTTTAGTTTCGAGTTTAGATCTATTCTAAAAATGTTTTTCGTTTTTCCTTGTTTTAGAATTGATCCGACTCGAAGGCTATCTGGATGAAGAAGGACGGCCCGGATTCTTGCCAGGCGTCCAACAGAAATTTTCGTCGATACGTCCAGCGTGGAGGAGAGGACCAATCATCGATCGGTTGTTTTTCTTGGACGGTGCGCGCCGAGCCGGCGACAATCTATTCGCTATTACTTGTCCGACGCAGTGTGCACGGTACCGACGTCCGATTCGATCCGATTCGCACCAGTGCGCAACTAGTTCTGCGATACAATGTCTGATCCGATCTGATCCGATCCAATCCGATCAAATCCGGCCCGATTCGAACCAGTGCGCGACTCGCTTTAATCACGCACACGTTTTGCATACCTGGGTTTGCAGATTTGTGACTCCGATACGCGTTCCACGGCGCTGAAGAGAGCCGAACGCGGATCTCGTGACACTCTCCACCTCGTTTCGTGATGCCGGACGCCATTGCGCGGCTCGATTTTCCAGCCTGTTGTTTCGAAAATCGTAATTGACCTGTAATTTCCTGTCAATCGCAACTTTAGAGTTGCAAGACGCTGCGATACGCGTGCAATGTTGTTAACAAAATTTTAGTCACGAATGTACAAACTTTATCCACCTTGTATATTTTCGTTCCGCTGCAACTTAGTCTACAGCATAATTAAACGATATCCAACTGATATAATGGACAGACGTATCTGTTACATAAAAATAAAGTAAAATAAAGAATTGTTACTTTTAGACATTTTTACATTGCGAGAGAGACATGGAACGTGTTTTTGGTTATTCCTATTCAACAAATTTAGGATATTTTAACCTACGCCCAGACCTAGCGGATACGCGGAACTGTTATTTTCAAAGATTACTGTGGAAGGGGTTGTAGAATCGAAGGGAACGATAGAAAGGCAGGCCAGGTGACAGGGAGAGACGAGGAAGGAGAGGACGAAATAAAATCTGAGGAGAAGATAATGGCGGGCAGCCCGGAGGGGTGTCCGCGCTCCGATGAAATAGTGTCCGTAATCCGGCGTAAGTTAGCGCGGAGCGATGTCCCACGGCGAGGAGCCGAGGTCCAACGTGGTGCTCTTCGATGGTGCTCGCGAGCTGCGTGCGCTCGTGAATACTGGCTCACGCGGGAAGCGGGAAGCAGCGACCAGGAATAAAACCGTTCAAATCAGATTTACGACAGGAAATTTTCAAAACGTCGCTTCCTGAGAGTCTGAAGAACCAAAACGAAACAGATAAAGATTTGTATTCGAATCCCGACGGCAATGAAGAGGATTACCAAACGATCTTCATCCACGAAACACGGTGTCGACGGAATCGAGGTTCGATTTATCCCCAATTTAAAAGTCAAATCATCGACTCTCAGAAAACCGCGGAGAACCTGTCGAGGCCGGCCTGCGATTTAGACGTAAAAGCCGTTTCCGTAATAGACACATCGCGGCGTAGAAACAAGTTACCAAGCTGTCCGGACTTCGTCAAGTTTGCGGAACGAGGTACTCGTGTAATGTACATATTTATACGGATATTACGCGGCTGGCGAACACAGCAGGCCCCACGAATTTGAATAGATAACGAAATAAATAAAACATGTGTTGCGGTGTCCGGAGTCGGGCGAAGCACTCTTATCTCCGTTAAAAAGAACTGCGTTTATCATCGTCGCGGCCGAGGCGAACCCGTTTAGCCGAGAATGTCAATCGTCAAATCTAAACACGAGCAAACGGAAAACAATGGGTACTGTTCAATCAGGTAAACAATTCTACCGAAAATTACCAAAACTCGATTGAACTAAACGGTCCGTTTGTTCGGCGCTGGTGCTCGTCCATATTTCAGGCGCACAATAAGGCCTCGTTTCCGAGTCACTTGTCTCTGCGGGCCACGAAGAGAGCTGGTCACGATGTCCGAGGCTTCGGGGAACCACGGTTCTACGCGACGCTACGCGACGAGTAAATAAAAAAGCGGTCGTCTACAAATCGGGGCTATCGAGCTAATTTAGGTACACGGCGACGGAGTCCTGGAAACAAAGGTCCGAGAAGTCCTCCTCGAGGCTGGACCAAGGACACTCGGCTGTCGGGGGCGAGGAGACGCGAACGCGGCAACGATAGTAATATTAATAATAGGCACAACAACGAGCGAGCGGGACCATATCGATAACCCCGTGCCGAGCGCTCGGACATTACCATAAATTTGAATGTCCGCGGGTTCCTCCAGCCTCTCCCTTCTCTCTTTCTCTCTGTCTCGATTTCTGCTGGGCCTCGGGCCCGTTTCACGGGGGACAGGTCCTCCTTCTTCGCGCACAGCCAACGCTCGAATCGCCTCCCCGCGACTGCAACCCCTTTTACGGCTTACTTTATGGCAAAGACTCAATTTGGCCGCGGCAGTTGGTGCCCGTTCCCGGTGACTAATATACCGGGATGCGCCGCGTGCGGTGCACCGGTGATGCATCGTTCGTGGTGCCCCACGTATGCAACCTCCCTCTCCGAACCTTTTCTTCCACCTCGAGACCCCGAGGATCCTCCGCAAGAAAAGTTACCGCGAACACGAGGGATCCAGAACCCGAGCCAATTGAAGGGTTTGGCGCGTCCGCTGCGAGCTTCATGCGCGACCATCATAATTTCCCACTTGACGTTAAGCTAATTTAAGGCCGAATTTATGTCACGAATATCATTATTTACAATCGTAAAGAATACCTTGCTTAACTCTTTTCACATTTTACGGGAGGTTCAGTTTGATTCGAAATATTTCATTCCGGAAACGAACTTTCGGGACAACCTAATATCTGATCTTGGGATCATCGAGAGCGTGCTATTTTTAGCGGATATTCGATGCGTAATGCTGTTCGTCTGGAGCCATAAATCGGGAAAGTTCGTAATTGTTCTCGTCGGAAGGAGGGACGGAAGCAGCATAATCGCGAAGCGGAGGCTGGTTTCCGTTGGCCGGCGTTCGTTTTCCAAGGCACGCGCGGCGCACGCGTTAAATCATCGTGCAATACGTCGAGCCGTTTCCCTCCGGAGCGTGTGCGATAGTGTGCATATTCATCGGGAGGAAACGACGGCCGGGGAGCCCTTAGGTGTATCGGGGAACGGTTAGGTTAACCGCGGCGGTGCACGCGGCGCGAAAGGTTTCCGCGCGCACCCGCGGGGCCTCGCGACACGTTCAACAGCCGGCACCGAGATCTCATATTTCTTTGCGGATGATATAAGGCTGGCTGGGCTGGCTCTGCTGGTTGGACTGGCTGGCTGGCTGGCTGGCTGGGCTGGCTGGTGCAGCGTTGCAACGCAACGGCTCTCGTAAACCGCCGGTTTGGCCGGCTGCGAGCGGACAGGGGCGCCACCGCGGTGAGAAATAAAAACCGAAAGGTTATGACTTTATAGCCGCTCGCTCTGCCACCCCCGCCAAGGCCTCGACGCTCTCGATCCTTTGTCTTAGCGGATTGTCGCGGCCCCCGGCGCCCTTTGTTCCCCAATTTACAGTTGTTAGGGTTTTAGGACGCCGCAATAAGAACCGTCCGCGCCTTCCATGTCCGCGGGGGATGGGGATGGTTTTATTACCCTCTCGAAGCAGTTTCTCTTTTTTCGGTCCCTTTGCCCATGCCAACTTCTCCCTGAACACCTCTCCTCACTCGAAAGTTTGATACGTCGACTGCCGAGTAAATCGTGCAACCGTGTTAGTGGAAACAGTCTGTCAGGGGTGCTAGGCTAACGCTTTTAGGGGTGCGCGTAGCTGGTCGAGCGAACGCGAAGACATTAATGAGAGACATCCCTTGTTTGAATGTATTAGGACACTTGGGAGCGATAGAGCGAACTTTTTTGATTTTTGGACATTCTTGTTCAACCCTCGCGCGATCCGGCAGTTAGCTGTAAGACAAAGGGGTACCGAAGTTTTATATATTTTTATATATCGACGATTGTTTTGTGTTCTTCTCGGTAGAATCAACGGATGTTCTAATAATAACGGATACTGGCGTACAAGCGTTAACAAAAATGTTTCGAATATTAGCTGTTTTTTAGCTGCTAGCATAACGTAGCAGAAATGCATAGCAATGTTTCTACATTCAGAGGCTATCTATTTTTAGCTAGAATGTTAAAACACGAGTTGCGTGAGATATGTCGTATCAACTGCAGTCAGATAGAGAACAGTTGCATTATAATTCGGAAAAAGAAACTATGTTTACTCTCATTTTTCCCGAGAAAAGCAGAAATCGGAATTTGTTCGGACATTAATTTGCGCGTTAAATATTGCGAACTGATTCGATACCGACGGAAGTTTGTAGCAAACAGGATACCGGCATTAGAATATAATCTAGACACGCTGTGAGAACTGATCGTTCATGTCATTTACAATGTTGATAACAGCTACGTGCGTCATCGACTGTCCGCAGATCTTTATTTTCGAATACATGCGTAAAATCGCATCAAGAAATCATTGCGATGAATAAAAGAAAAGTGCAAAGAAAACAGTAAAAAAACCCGTTTTGACGTAAAAAGTATGGAATACATCAATTTTCTGAGAAGGATTAATCTTTTTCTTAGAAAATTGGATACTTTTTAACGATCTACCAGCAAAGAAACCTACCTCCTCGAGGCCTTCGTTGCGACATCCTCCTTAAACCAAAATGGCGACGGTCGAGGACGATCCGGAGGAGCGAGGCACGATTTTTCGTCCGGGAGCGATTCTAAATGATTTCGTACACGCGAAAACATAAATCGTCCGCGACAAAGTAGACAATTCCGTGTTCTCGCGATGAAAAAAAAGAGAGAAGAAGGGCCACGAAGGAGAGCTTTCTCCGGACGACGCGCGACAAGCGGCGCGGTGATTTATACGTCACGAGCGACTCGAACCTTGAATCTTCGTGGGAAGTTTTCGCGCATAAATCTGATCTGCAAATAATGCCACGGGCGATCAAAGCGACCGAGCGTGAAGCGGACACGTGAACGCCGGGTACGCGCCCCTCTGTTTTCACCTGACGCACGACGGTAATCTTCCAATGGGAATTCGGTTCCTAATGAACCGACTGCAACTTTATGCATTAGTGGATCTTTGTGTGACGTTAAAATTGTCTGCAGCGATTGCAATATATGTAAAGTTCTCCCTTGAATAATTTTAAATGGACATAATGGCGAAGAATCGGTATAATTAATTTTACAAATTCCTTCTTCGAGAACGGTGTCGTATAAGACGATTGATTTTGTAAATTCCTTCCTCGAGATTCATTTCCGCGATAAATGCGCAAGATCTGTAGTACGCTAATGAATTTGCCATGTCGATCGCTTGAACATTTCCGTCACCGGCTAACATTGTTGTTACATCGATTCGAGGACGATTCCCGATCTTATCGTAGCCGTAGCTGCGACCGAGCATTATCATTCGATTTCCATATGCATATACTTTACGTAAACGTTTTTCGAATTCGAGTATTCTATGGAAAATTAACCATCGTACGTTTTCTACCGTTGATTTCTCTATTGGCGTCCAATCGACACGGTGATAAAATCGACAATGTAATGGAAAATAAATTAATGCGACAATGAGAATTTGAGGGTACAAAATATTTTGTTCGTACAAGGGATGAACGGGGGTTAATTTGAAATTAATATTTTCTTGATGATTGTAGAGTACTGTAACCTTCAGCATTATTAACAGGGCGTCCAGACAAGACGCCATAAATATTTTTATTGGAAAAATTAGCGTGGTGCGCAGAGGGCGTACATTTAACCTAGCCGAGGTGCTCAACGAGTTGAGAACAGTGATGCACAAACTTGATAGCCGGCAGGGAAAACATGTGTACCCTATATGGTTTTCACGAACTCCAACAGGGATGAAAGTGACTTTCTCTCGGCCATGGTGACAGATGTGCGGGGAAACCACAGTATACTTGGATTTTTTTAGCGTTAAGTATTTTACGAGGTGTACAAGGTCGCTGCAGGGTCAGTGAGACTTCCAAAGGGCAATTTGGTTTATGAAGGTTTAGACTTTGCCTTTATATCGACATAAAACAGTACAATAATCAAGCAGTAATTGGACAGAGTGGTTTTCAGAATAGATGTATTGCAATTCTACAAAAAAGAGCAAAGGGACATTAAGAGACCACGTCCGGTTAACAGATGAAATTTCTTTTCTTAATAATATGAAAATTGTAGTTTCGCTTCACGAAAAATATAAGTGTTGAAAAATTGTATGTTGCGTTCGACGACTGCCATTTTGTAAAAAATAATTTATTTCCAAATATCTTTCGTGCATCCATTAGTCAAAGTTTATGTGTAGGTTAACGGAATGTTCATAAATTATTCATGCGACGGAGATAAAGATGGAACGACCAGTTATGACTGACATTTTTCACAATTTTGCAACAAAAACAAATTACAAGTTGTACAATGTATTCGCTTTCAAGTAAAGTTTGAACAAACATAGTTCGCTAATTTCTCGAGAGAAAAAATGCTATAAATCTTGTTCTTTCTTCAAGTTACAGAACATATCTTCTTTAAAGAACAAAGTACATTTTTCCAGTAGAAGTTTTTCCAGTAGAAAATTCCTAAAGATCGCGTTCTTTTGAGATTGTTAGCCTGGCAGGTCCCCTTAAGCAGTACACAGCGGATAATTGCGGGTGCATAGTTGGGTTTGGCCTGCGAAAAAGGAGGAAGGCATGTTTCTGTTGGCGCCGGACGAGCAGGGTGAGGCCGCGATCCCATTGTCCTTGCCTCGGGGGCCGCGTATTTTCGTTGGAACTCCGCCCACCGCGAAACTGCCATTGTTCGGGTATTCAAAACGCAGACGTACCCGCCGTGGAATGTCTGAGTGGCCGCGACGCGTTTTCGGTGTTCCGCGGCGCGCGTGCCTAGACTCGCGAATCGCGGGTCGCGCGAAAATACACCCCGGACCCGCACCAAAATAATCGCCGCCATCGGCCTTGGCGTCGAACGCGTCGAAATTCGTCCCGTCGACCGCGCTAGAATGCCAATTATCCGGATTTAGCGGAGAGCACCGGCTTGGTCCAGTGAATTATTAATATTCCCGGAATCGCGGCCCCCGTGGACAATCCGAGGAACGCGAATTCTCCAACGTTTCCCATCGATCGCGTACATTTTCCATCCCACGGAATCACTATTTGCATTTCTCACAGTTCTTTCTATCAACACGTAAATCTACACGTAAATCTATTAAAATGATTAAAGGATGAAAGAACGTTCTATTTGGTTTCACTTTCTTACAATCGATGCTACAGTCTAGTTCGGGGCAGTTTGCTAATGGGTGACGGATGGGATATTTGAGATATATATGCTGTAAATAGTCCTCGATAAATAATTTTAGTGCTGGATAATAATATAATAATTTGTTGTGTGTACATTTGGAGTAATCTTTCTCGACGCTTACAGTACTTTTTCAGGAGAAAGATTGTTATTTATATACACTGTTATTCTATTGGTTTCTGGAATGTTTGGACGTTCAACCACGCCCACGTTGCATCAAGGTTACGTGTAACTGTTCGATTCTTTAAATAAGCACATTTTATAGTGTGTTTCGTGGAGACGTCTAATTGACGAGAAATGAGATCTGGGCAAATATAGCCTGTTTAAAAAAACAGAACTTTTAAGCAATGATCATGATAGCTGTTCATCCTACTCTATATATTTGGTACAGTAGCGTGGTGGACAGTTATTATGATTATCAATTTATCTTGTATTTTTCTCTCGAGAAACATAGACTGATGCAGAAGTAAGACTTTAAAAAAATAAGGAAATAAGTACAGTGTTCTTCTTTGTATGCTACCACAATATTAGCGGTACGTGTAGTCTGTTGATCGTGGAGGAACTATTCGAGCAACCGTCGAGTGCAAGAGGAACATGACCGACCTTGTTATTTGAGACTCGCCAGACCCGATTATACAATATACAAATAAAAGAACACTACGGTAAATTGAATTTCGAGTTCAATAATAAAAACTGGAAGTAAAAACTGCAGTTTTATCGAAGTCTCCTCCTCTGCAGGGTGCGAGGACAAAGGAAGTGAGCTGGAGAGAGGTCAAGAAAGGCTGATTCTATAAAAACCGAGAAATAAATTTAAAAAAAATATAAACGTACAACATAATAGTCTCCTTTTTAATATAATGAATAATGGTAGTAGACAATAATAATAATAATAATAATATAATAATAATAATATGATGACAATAATAATAAAATTAATATAATATAATATAATAATAATAATAATAATAGATATATTCTGTCTATATTCACATTCAGAACTATGTACAATTGAATTAATTTACAATTGAATTCGTACGAACAACCAAATAGAACCTATTAATCGTAGTATGTATATATTTATATATTTATATATTTATATATCTATATACCTAGTACCTGTATTATGTAATATTCACAACAAATCGTTCTCGCTTCGATTCTCTTCACGAGGGCGCGATCGTGTACACGAAATCTCTCTCTCTCTCTCTCTCTCGCACTTTTTCTCACTTTCACTCTTTCCCTCTATATATATATACTTGTTTTACCCTTTATAATTCATAGTTCGTTTTTTTTTGTTATTCATTTATTTATCTGCCGCTTGAATCCGAAAGGAAGGTACGACCCTCGCGTGTCTCGGGCTACGCACCGATTATTTACAAAACCGTAATCGAGTCTAGAATTAATTCTATGCGATATATGCGTCAACGAATGCGCGAGCACCGATCGTCTTCGTCGTCGAACACCTCGAATGCACACCTCGCAACGATCCTCCCCTCACCCATTTCCATCTGCCTCGTTCATTCTCTCATTCTTTCTCGCACTGTCTCTCGACCATTCTCTCTCATGTTTATTCCTTTTAACCTTGCCCAGTATCACAGATATAAATAAATGTACTCTTTACAAAACAATGTACAATTTCTCTTCCTCTTGCTCAGCTTCACCGCCCCGCCTTTCCCAAAAAACACATCGAACGTCCCTCTCTCGCCGTCGCATGCTCGCTCGCATATAGTCAAAGTACAAAATGATAGTCGATTTTTATCCCCTCTTCTTCTCGAACTCATCCTCTCGCACTCGCTCGCACTCGCACGCGCACCCGCAACACCCCCACCACCGGACACGGAACCCGACGATCATTCGCGACACAGGTGTCTGCCCCGAACTAACCCGGCAACCATAATCGGGCCTCCCGAAACGAGGGATCACTCGCACGATATACATATAATATAAAAAAATATCAACAATCTCGAACAGCGGCGCTCGTTCGCCACGAATCGTTTCCACGCGTGGAGACTCGTCGGTGTTCGATCGGAAGGAAATCGCGCGATCGAAATTCTTTCGCTAAACGATATATTGCACAGAAAAGGTTGAAACGAGGGTTAAAAGTACGCTAATCGCATCGCGCGCCCCGTCGACGAGTCCACCCGCTCTTAAAGGAAACCGGAAGCGGCACTTGGCCCGCGAGCGCACACCACCCGCGCGAAAAAGGACGAATTTTATTCTTAATTAGTTTACCGCAAACACCTCCGCCAACTGTGAAACGATTCCATCCACTCCATTCTCTCAACTTCACATATACGCTTCTCCGTTTCGGATCGACACAGAGTGTCGGTCGTTCTGCGCCCTTCGTCGTGGTAGAACCACTCGAGTTTGCTGTTAGCTTGGCCACAAAGTTGTTCTTCTTCGTAGTTTATGTTAAAAAATCATGAGATAAGTTGACAGAATAGTTTCGATTTAATTGATTTAATTAATTTCAATTCATTTCCGTCGATTTTATGGCTGGATCCATTCGAACCTCTCGCCAAAGACACATTTTTCAACCTGTTTCATTGAGATCAACGTTGATCTTACGGAACCGAATACAAATGGCAACTAGAAGATTAAAATTGAGACGGAACGTAACTCTGAGTAAAATGATTGCAACTTACCTGTAAACACAAGAATATACAGAAAGACTTTCTGGCCAAGCTAACGCATCCTGCTTTTAGACAGGAGAGACCCGAAGAGCAGCGTCCGTCGTAATAGCTGCCCACTCGCACGATCACGGAGCAGCTATTGCAACCGTCATTGAATCTCTGGTTTCCTCTCTCGAAAAACAGACCGTATAACATCTCGACGACCGAAGCAGACCCGTAACATTAGAGTCTTGCTGTCCATCGATACAATTAGTGCTAGGTTACAGTGTCTTTTCAAAAGGAACAGCGTTCAGGATCCTGCGATAGCTACCAGTTTGCACGTTGCCCATGATTTTCCGGGGGTCCCGGAGGATCGCAAAGAGGTTCGCGACAGCCCCGGGGACAGCCCTAGGGGTTGTAACCCCTCGAAGGTATATACAAAACAAGGATCGATCCTTGCCAGCGATCCTTGGGCCTCGTATACGAGTCTACCTCCCTATGTACAGACCGAAGACCAGTCGTCGACGGAATCTCGATTGACTAATAAGCTCCTCGAACTTGTGGGACACGAATCAAGGGGTCCGACATCGGGCGACGGGGTGGACGAAGGTGCAGAGCTAGAGAACAGGGTTGGAAACTCTCAAATCTGAAGTCTGAGATGCGATTCAGCGCACGTCTGCTCTCTCTCTTAGCGTCTTCGGCTGGCGTACTGGTAAGCAGGCACTCGGACGTAATTCTCCTAATTCCTAAATCTCCCCTAAGCTCTGCTCCACTCTCAACCGCCCCCCGGCACCCGGTCCTCGCAGTCGCACCTTGCGGCCAGACGCGATTTATGTATCTCGAAACCCCCTCGATGATTCTTTTCCCCCTACCACATCCTCCATTCGGCTTTTTCACGGCTCCTCAAGTCGACTCCCATTTTCTGCTTCTCGCGAAGCTCTCTGCCTCTCTCGCCTCTCTGTTTCCGTTCCCTATTTCTCTCTCTCTCTCTCTCTCCCCCTCTCTCCCTCTCTCTCTTCTGTACTCTCTCCTCCGGTCCTCCCGAGGCGACGCTAATAAATCCCAGGACCTCTCAGGAGCGAGTATTTACAGTCCGGTCGTGGGACAGTCGTTCGCGCCACGGCTTAATCCTGCAACAAAGAGATGGAAATCGTCTTAGCCTACGTGCCGCCATGTTACCAACCAACTTCCTCCCTGTTACAGGGTGGGTGCGTCGGTTGCGTGGCACGCATACGACCCGCACCTCGAAGGTGTGTCGAGCGAGGATCAATGGTGTTTTCGAGGGTGGTAACGATGAGGAGGACGAGCTTGCGCGGGAGTAGCATTGTTTCCACCGGAGAGGGGGTGATTAGGGGAGCTTGATTAGGTGTAGGAAGTGGGGCGGACCCGACTGGAACCGTTCACTCCGGTTGGAATTTGAATCTGCACTCTTCGGTGGGAAGACACGAAAGTAAAAACGTTACACAGTTTATGGGAAATACTTCGTTATCGTAAAAATTGTCAAGATTTCTATGAATACCGCCGGTTAAATAACGACGCGTAGACGCGAGTTCCCCGCCGGCAATCAATTTTCCCAGGTGCGGCGGAATTTTGCAATCGCCGCAGAGCCGATCTCGCTCCTCGAATTTCTCGTTCCGCGATCGGGTAGAGGATCTTTCGCGGCGAGTTTCCCGTTTCAAGGGGAATATACAACAGCGGGGAAGGCGTGTATCCGCTGCGTCGGTGGCAAGGAGAACGGTAATCGCGTAACGATAGCCGGTTACATCGTGTACAGAGAGGTCCGACGGTCGACGTAACCGGGCGGATAATAGTCAGGTCGCCGGTTTACGAACGTAGTCGGCCGATATTTTCGCCGGTGTTACGTCGCCTAAGCGCCTAAGGGGAAACCGGTTGTCGGCGTCGCGTCGCGTCGAGTCGCGTCGCGGAGGGCCTTGTGTAATTGCGCTGCGCCGCGATTGTCGCCCGTTATCGGGCCCGCCTAATCGCCGGGACCCGGGAACGATTTTAGAGTCCGGCCCTAATCGCGCGATAAACGGCACCGGTACACGTTCCGCGCCAACCCGAATGATATACCACCGGCCAGAGAACTGCGCGGACGTGTACTCGCCGAGAGCTCTCGCGAATTACGCGAGTTACGGGGAACCAATGCGGAGATACTCTTCCTGAACACCTGCTGCACCTTCAGCGGGAAATGGAAACTCTTGTCTTCGATACACCGTTCTCGGATAGTCATTCAGAATTTATACTTAATCATTTTAATAGACTGAAAATAATTTATCGACATTTCTCGAATTTTTTAAGATTCTAACGAAATAAAAAAGAAAATCGTGTACATAGAATGGAATTATTCTAGGACGGAAGAAATGTATAATTTTCAAGGTAAAATAGTATATCGACACTGTTGAACTCTTTTAATCTTTTTATTGTTTTGAATTACACCTACTCGTTTCTGTCATAAATGCATAAAATCCGCAGTCCACCGATCATCGACAGATCACAAAGAGGATCGTCCGGCGCATTTATGGTTTATTGTCAGATCTCGCGTTGATGGAAGGTACGTTGTATCGTTGGTACAGCGAGACGACTATTACGGGAGCCTATTTTTCCAACACCTCAGCTTTGTCAGCGCCGGTTTAGAACTCGGAAAAATTAACATAACAGGCTTCATCGTATCGGCCGCTAATCGAGTCTGTTCCCGAAGGGTTATTACACGGGTTGGCCTCACGTAAAAAACGAGTACTCGAATGGGAATGACTCACGGACCCGTGGACGACCACCATCGACTTGTTACATGTGTCACCGTTGCGGCGAACCGCGGTTTTCTATCACGCAACTTGCACAAACGTGATCGAAATCGGCGCGAGCGCGAAACGCGGAGCGCCGATCGTCTCGGCCGATGCAGTCGCTGAAATTGTTTCCGATCGGATCGATACACACCCGTGCCACACGGCTGAAATTTTCACTTCTGACTTTCCCTGATAAGTGGACTGGCAATTTTTACGTCTTCGCAACGAGATTTTCTAGGATTCGTGCAGTTAGAAATTTGATACATTTTAATGAGCTCCGTGATTCAGTTGCTGATTGGTGGAAATATTTAATTTAGGTTAATTACGTTCGAGATTCTGTATGTGCAATCGTGTACACAGTACGTTGATAAGACGCTCGTTTTACTCTTCGTAATTCCACGATCGCAATTAGAATGCATATTTTACAATTAGTTTTATTGGAATTGGTAATGACCTTCGAAGAGGAAGCGTCAGAAGTTAGAAATTGATACTTTCATACCGTTCTTGCACGACTACACCTTGAAATATGCAGGAAATAAAGTTAAAACAGCGGATTCCTGTTTCTCGGCAGTATTGCTGTTTTACTGCATAAAATGCAAGTTTCGTTAAAACTACATGGTGGAGAATCTATAAATCAAACGTTAGCGGGTCATTCCTTTTCAACTAGAATTACACGAGAATTATTTTATACAAAGTCTTATCGATATTACAAGAAAATATTCATAGAATGATGTGTTCGAACAGAATTTGATTAGGAGCTTCAAAACGCAAAGGAGTTAAAGTGACATCCACCGTGATAAATCTGTTTAGTTTTCTTTTGATTTTGTGGTAGTTCTGGGGGTTCATATCAGGCGCGGAGCGTGTCGGGGGTTGAAAACGGCGAAAGGATCGCGCGAGCATGATCCACCCTTAATCCAGTAACACGACCCGCGATCCTGGAAGCGAGCTTCTCCGATTTTCGCAACTGCGGCTAGATCGAGTAGATGTAAGCGGCTTGTAAGATCATAGTTAACTATTAGCGGAGAGCTATATACGTCGACGTTGCGGTGGATCGGGGCTATATACGTCGTGGCTGGCTATCGATACGCGATTACCGTGTCTCGCCTGGTAGACAAGTCCTCCGCGAGCGTACCACTACGATCGCCGCGGCTGATATACCCGCTTCTACCCGCTTCTACCCGCTTCTACACCTCCTTCACCCGTGCGCGTCGCGTAGCAAGACGACTTTTCGCGCTCTGCAAATGGAACGTCAACTGCGTGCACACGTCCGTCAATGTATCGGTTCGTCTCGTCATTCTCTTCATCTTTTTCTTATTACATTGTTATATTAATCTACAGAAATTTATTTCCTTGACACTAGGTTTACGGAGATCCAGAAATAACTATTTCACATTATTTTGTAAGCATAACAAGAATGTGTCTAGCCAAATTTTTGGCCATTTTTCCAATAGTATATACCCCCAAGAAATAAATTTGGTAATTAATTCCTAAGGGAGGAACATCTTTGCAATCTTAATAATCGCAAATTAAGAATATTAGAACCCGTCATCATGACGGGTCCCGTAAACCTATTCTTAATAATAATTCTTAATTTAAATTCTGTACACATTTTCTGAGATATCTCTAAATATATGACTATTTATATTATACATTATATATTATGTATCCTGACCATTTTGGACACCGATGGTTTACAGGCGAGCGGCGATGGCCTGCAGAACCGTGTCCCAAAGTTTTGCGGAAAAAAACGTTATGTTTATTACCCAGGTATAGATCGTGGGGGGAAAAGGAAAATAACGGTTGGCGACGGGAGTCCTTGACGAAGGGAAACTGAGCAGAGCGGTTTTGGAAGTCGGAGAGAGCAGATCGAACTGTACGGTGTAGAACAACGTGGTACCGTGAGGACCTCTTTGATATAGCATACAGTTAGTTTGGTTTAGCTCAGTGTTGTTAGATCCTAATGAAATATATTTTCCTTTGCGCTATCTTGCACATGAGCTTGATTTTCACCGAAACATTCCAATTCCCATAAATATATAGTTTAAAACTCTATAATCCAAATGTTCGAAAGAAGTTACAGAAACTTGATATGTGCACTTATCGTACCAACGACCCTCGTTAGTTCAACGTAATAACTGTCTTAAATATTTTCAATTTTACTACTGCTTTTAAATGTGCCAACTCATTGTTGTCTCCAAATTGTTAATTGGATGTGTCGGCAAGCGGCGACAAGATGTTTAGCATTGACTCTCGGGGTCTCGGTGAATATGATGCTTAACCGTGGTAGGCTTCTTTGTGAAAGCTGGATGAATCTGATCGGGTTACTTTTCTCTTCGTAGACGTTACATTGTTGTGGCAGCAGATCCTGACCGCTCAAGGACATTGTCCTCCCACTACTATGGTCTCTCTCGACATCATATTGCTCTCGTTATAGCATCTTACTCGCGGAGAAACCTGTCAGGAAAATTCTGAGATGGCCTTTCGCCACTTTGTTACTCGTTCTGGCAACTTGCTTGCAAGAGGATCTGGTTGGAACGCTCCGGGGTGGTCTGTTACCACTTTGTTTGTCGTTTTATCTACTCGCTTGTAAAGGAATCTGCCAGAAAACATTATGAGGTTGAAACATCGAGGTACGCCACTTTAGATTTAATAGAACATGACTCGTTGTGTACACATTTTTGCTAATAAATACATGCGCATAGCTTATTTGCTTGTAACGAGCTAAAATTACAACGAGTAACAAAGACCTTATTCAGGCTGCTAAACAGATCTAAGAAAAATTTTATTCATGAATTTCACATCTTCAGTTTCCGTGTATGATCTATTGACGAGTACTAAATGGACGATGTATCGAAACCACGAGTGATCTGATCCTGAAGAGAGCTAACAGGCCGGATGCCGAACAGAACGTGTCCATAATGAAGGGAAAGGTTCGGTCAGAATGAAAAGGCGTCAGTCCCCGATAATTAAACACTATCTAGCCGATCGCGGAGATTAATTAACCCGCGAGTAGGCGCAACAGCTAGACCCTCCACGAGTTACGTAAGATTTCCACGAACGTTGCTCGTCCGATCCGTCGGATTTGCATACGTAACGACATACAGCAGCCGAGGTACATTCCGACCGTTGCTCGCCGAATCCCGAAAATCGCTGGCATGCGATATTATCGGGAAAGGATCCGCAGACGTTACGGTATTCCGGGATCCATCGGGGCTCTCTCACGGGAAATCGGCTGCATCCTCGAAATACCGAATAGATCGGAGACGATCGGTGTTTACGATACGCAATTACGTCCGTTCCGCCGACCGGAGCGCATTCTTTCTCGATCGGGATCCAGAATCGATTCCCAGATGATTCGATCCTATGGGATTCCGTGGTCGACGCGAAAAATCTCTGCGAGTGCTTTGATTTAACCTGCCGAGTGCATCCTGAGGATGAGGGCGAGCTGACTTATCAACGACGAGTTGTACAAAGCAAAATTACTTCTTATAATGTGTTTGGTTTATTACGGAGGTTATTACGAAGCGCGAATAATAAAAGGTAAAATTTCGCAACGGCCCGAGGGCAGCTGCAGCGATCGATGACGCCGAGGATCGGGGATCATTGGAAGGAAATGGAAGCAATTTGCTTCGTTTCGCGCCTCGAGGCTCTCAGGTGACGCGATCGCGAGCGTGCACGCGTGAAAAACGCGTCGAATATATTGGCGGCTGTTAGCGGAGCGTTATATATGTCAACGCAGCCGTGGATCGACGGTTTACACGGTGCCTTGACTATCGATACGCGATTACCGTGTCTCACCTAGGCATACAAGCGCGAGCTACCACGATCGGCTTGACCGATAGACCGTCTACATCGCCACCAGCACCGATTCTACGGCTGTCCAGATGGAATGCAAGCTCGCGATCACTCGAAACGGGAATGATACCGGGAACCGAGAGAGCCTAACCGCGCCGCATGCTCTCGGTGTCGATTCCTTCTCTTCGATTTAGTAGAAAGTCCTCTCTCGCAGCTACGAGCTGATGTTCGACGTCCGCCGGATAATTGAATGTCCTTATCTCGCCAGACGCATCGGCGAATTATTAAAATGATCGGCCCCGAGACTGTTGCGGGCATTACCTGCGACTCTCTCGCGATGCTCGATTTGACATTCCGACGTGTACGGCTTTCTCGGAACCGGGGATCTTTTTAACCGTACTTTTTCACTCGCGATCTATATACTTGTCAGTATTCGATTCGCAACGGTCGATTTGAAATGCATATCCGAGACAGATTTAAAAGAGATAGAGAAGCTGCAGGTGCGTCTTTTTACTCTACGGTTTCACTAAAGTGGAGGAAAATGAAGTTGTTTCACTGTTTGTTTTTCACCGTTCAGGATTATTAAATGCGAAAGTTTTATTTGCAGCGAGATGATCGTTTTTCTATTACAACAAATATAATTGAAAATCATTCTGGATGAACGACTGGGAAAGAGAAATTTTTGCAGACACCAGATAATTACAGTTTCAATTCTCCTGAATTTCGTAGGTGGGCAGGAATTAATTTTTAAATGCGAACAAACAATTCTGTCGACCGTATATGGGCGACAGGGCAGAGTTAATGGATTATTTTGATAGTTAGGGTCCCCAATCCAGCTGAATCGGCCATTTCGAGCAGCTCACGTCGCGCACGGCCATTTGTTCGACGTTTCAACGGCGTCGACGGTGGCGTAACCGTGTTCGACGAATATTTCAAACGGCCACGGGCTATCCTGTCGGCCGAGAGACATCGTCCCTCTTTATTCCGATGCTGGTCCCGGGCCCCATGCACCGGCACGAAATGACGCGAAACCGGATGACGAATGCCGCGCGATTACGCGACAAGTCGTTTTAAGAGTTTCACGGTGTCGTACGAGAGCCTCGCGCACGCTTTCTCGCGACGATAAACGTTCCACGGAGTTTTTTATCCTTTCCCTGGCCCCTTTCGTTGCATCACGGCTTTGAATTTCACTTCGGACGCGACGGACACGTAATTGTGCTTTGATGAACGCGTCGCGAAGACTTCTTCGACGTCCCGTTCAAATTTTATGGATTTTATTGTACTTTTACGAAAAATTCACGAAATCGCTTGGACGTCGACAAATCTAGCTTAAGAAAGGGAATGAAAATTATTTTACTTTTGCTAGAAAGAATATTCCCAATGACTCAAATAGAAATTTTACCTTCATACAGTTTTTATATTTTCAGAAAATTGTGGACACATTCTACTTCTTCCTAATGGGGAATCAATATCTCAAATTTCGACAACAGGATTTTGGAGATCCTAATTCCCACAGAAGCCGTTTTCTCTAGGCTCGCAGGTCGTCCGGCGATTAAGTGATGGACCGGGCCCTTTGTGCACACCTCCGACAGGGTTCCAAGGGTTCCCGGAGATTAAATGCTTCTAATTCGTCCGTGGACGGAGTCAAATTCGGCTGTCAACCGAGAAGATAGTCCCCGAGAGGCACAGGCTTTCGGATCAACCGCGAGCCGGGTTTCGTAACCTCGCTTTCCGAAGATAATGTGCCCCATCTGCTCTGACATATTAAAAGCCCCGCAATCGCGAGGACCGATAGTCAAATTGCTTCTAGAGAGATTTTATATAATTTTTAGTCCCAGGAAGGAACCTCGATGTGCAACGAGACGATGTACAAGGAGACGACAAAAAGGAGCGAGTGTGCATTTCACCCTCGATTCATGGGCGACTTCATGAATATTCCTAGATTTTGGACAATATGCGGTTTGAATAAGTGAACCGAGGCCTAGCTACATCGTGTCCGATGAATTTCATATCGGTGGGAGCGATGTAGCTCTCAGGTTATCCTGATCAAACGGAAGAAGTGTCAAACCTCGGGTAAACTGCAGATTTTTGCACAGAAAAGAATTTGAAGAGAATTTTATTTAGGTGTATAAAGAAGCAAATTTATCGTCTTGAGTTGGACTTGTTTATCTATCCATACGAAGTTTGCCTAATTTGTTTAAATTAGCTTTACAATCTGGAACGTTTACAACGTTGTAATTTTGTTTGTGGGAACAGGTATACCTAATAACGAAAAAGAGTGTTATTTTGCCAAAGGGTCGACGAGGCTTTAATGGAATACCGATGATTGAAGAGTTCAGAGGATGGAAGTGTTACGAAACATATTCGTGAAATTTGAGATGTAGTAATTGAAGGTGGTGCAAGGCGTTCCTCCATTTCACTTTATCCTACCTCGGTAAAAAATTGTAGGTGGGATGAAGGGCACATGTTGCATAAGTGACTCGCGTTATAGGATATTCTTAAACTCAATTTACTCGGAACTTTATATTTGTAACACAACACTTTCATCCTCGTGAACCCTTCAATTCGTATAACTGCTAACGATGAAGTTTTCATGCATTTACATTCGAACGATGTTAGAAATAATGTACAGCGAGATGAAAATATTCATCGAACAATACTGGGTTACGCTTCTAATTCCTGCTTTCATCGACTGGTTCTCGCCAGTGCGCATGAACATCGTAAAATAATACTGTCTATTAACCGTGACGGAATTTCGCGTCTGTATGCATTTATAGCGCATAAAACTTTTCGACAATTTGTAAACCATAAAGTTTAACGACGATCTTAATACGATCATATTTTACAGTCGAATCGACAGGACTAATATCGGACATAATAAACTTTTATTTTCACGTCTTTAAACTTGCCTACAAAGTCTCGTCCATTCCGCTGCGCAGTTTAACACGGTTTTTGTTATTTAATTCTTTTAGGTGGCCACCTGTCTTTCGATTAGACACCAGCAGAAATATGAAAACCATCAAATCTGATGTTTTTAATACCAGAACTAAAATTTCTTTCCATTTCAACTATTCAAACTAAAAATGTTTGAATGGAATTCGTACATTTTGCCGATCCACTGTATCGTTGCAGGGCGATTAGAAATGATTAAACCAAACGCAAGAGCGAGTAGATGGACACATTGTAGCACGAACAAGGTTCGAACCCACCCAGCGAAGAACCAGTTATTAATTTTCCCCGCAAAGTAAGCAGCGTGCGTCGGCAGAGCGCGCGGTGCCCCGGAGATTTCAACGGCGCGATCCGCACAGGCGATGACGCCTAATGATCGGCGCATGAGATCCGCACGGATTTTTCCCGCGATCGCGCGGATGCAGTCGTTTCTCGCCGATAGTCCGTGCACGGTTGGATAAGGCGGATTAAGATCTTAGGGTAGCGTTCTCTCGAGGATAGCGTCCACGCTCGTGACAGTAATTTACGCGTAATCGCGAGGATGATCTGGAGAGGGGGTTGACGCGGCCCGGGCGTGCAACGTGACGTCGTAATTTAACGCGAACGGGTAAGGTCACCGCGAGTGGAGGGCGACAGAAATGGATAGAGAAGAGAGAGAGAGAGAGAGAGAGAGAGAGAGAGAGAGAGAGAGAGAGAAAGAGAGATCGTGAAATCGACACGTGCGCCGCGCCGTCGGAGCGCGTCGGAGCGCGTCGAAGACGCCCGAGAGTAACGGAGAGGACAGAGGACGAGAATCGCGCGACGATCGCCATGAACGATAACGGATTTCAATTCCTCGGCGCTTTAACGCGACTACAACCGCGGGACAAACACGGTGTTTAATGGAAACTCGCCGCAATTACCCGGAGGGGCCCCGGAGTTATCTCTCCCGGGCGTTATCCCCCTAGCGTACGCAACGGCCGCAGAAAATTATGAAGATCGACCGATGATCAGGTCCGGCCAAATTACCGGGCACCGTCGCGATTTAATAATTATCCAGCCGGACGCGTACGTGTTTTTCCCGCGCGCAGATCCCCTATCTACAACCGCGGGGCTGATAACTCGGACGAGAGAGGCGACTGCGCCACGGCGATACGCGCGCCTCGTTATTTAATTGTATAATTATAATACGCGGACTCGCTAACGGCTGTATTAAATGCGCCGGCCCCCGCCGTATTTTCCGACGAGATCGCCGGACGATTAATTGGAAGAGGCGGGGCACGCCGGCAGCGCGGGATAATTAGAAATTGTCGCCGATAAGCGGTCCGGGGAAAACAGATTTTCCGTCGGAGGAGCTTCGGACATCGTGCATCGCGTTGTATGGCTCCGCGAATGCGTGTCGAGGTAGCCCGTGTGACCGGGAAAATTGAGCTAGAACACCGGAATCGGCGGCAAATTACCGCGTAACTGTTATCTAAACGAGCACGTTGAAAAATAATCTGCCGGAGGACAATAATAAAATAACACGGTGCTGCACCCCGTCCATCTCCCCCCTACCGCGCTTCGCAATCTTTTCGAGCTCGATTGTTTACCGAGGAAATGTCTCGCGAGTCATGGATGTGATTATGCGGGTCGTCTCGAGAACGCAGAGTTCCACGAAGATTTATCTTCCTAGGAGTCGGCGGAAACCTTGAAAACATGCCACGGAAATTCGGAATACCGTTGGGCTGTCTCTCGATTTTTGAGCAATAAAGAATTTCAATGGGAAAATATAATTGTTACGATAGTAGAATTACTCGTATCGAAGATGAACAACGTTTCGATATCCGAGTGACGAAGAGTTGAAATTGACGACGAACATGATCGAGTTAGGTCTCTCGGTAAATTTATCGAGAGTTCACTTTCGACTCGGGCTGGTATGCAGTGCTATTATTAGCGTAATAACTAATGCGAGTTGACGGTACAGGATATTACACCTTTCATGCGCGAGAACAGACCGTTGAAGATTAATAGACAATACATAAATTCATTATGCTAGCATGTTAATAGGGAAAACTATTTATTGTATTTCATGGTTTTATAACACGATACTTGAAAGGAACTAATTACAGTGAGTATATCTGATGTGTATCGGGCCTATTAAACGAATACAAATGCCTCGCAGGGTCATCAGTCACACGCAACCGGCTAGATTCAATGATTAAAGCCCGCCGACTTATTAAGCTGTACGGTATAGAGCATTATCTTTAAATAATGAA
Source organism: Lasioglossum figueresi (assembly GCA_028455805.1). Taxonomy (NCBI): domain Eukaryota; kingdom Metazoa; phylum Arthropoda; class Insecta; order Hymenoptera; family Halictidae; genus Lasioglossum; species Lasioglossum figueresi. The sequence continues at coordinate 2,218,360 of CM052193.1, forward strand.
CCGAATAATTTTCGCATTTGTTAAAGAACCGCACGGGTAAACGATTAACTATGCACCATAATGGAAATATATTTAAAACCTTGATTCGCCCGTAAGCGTAGCTTGAACGTAAGTGTACACTTGCTTGAAGCTTAACACGAATTTCATTCACAATCCGGCAGGAAAATCAATCGTATTAATTTAATGGATTCTTCGTTAAAAATTCAAATGGTGGCGCTCGGATGATTATGCGAATCTCCATGAACCCAAAGAGTAGACTCTGGAAGAATGGCATAATTGTTTGAACGAGACGATTTACTTTATTCCTGAATCAAAAATTCATTTACAAAATTAACCAAAATTTGTCTGTATTGGTCAACGAACATATGCGAATGATTCTCGTTCTACTTATTATTTCGCAATGTTTCGAGCAATTTCGGTCATAGAAGAACAAAGACGCGCTAACGACCTCCTAATTTTTCTCGGCAGCAGGGCCACGTGACAAAGCCTTCTTCGGACATAAAGTTGCAAACGTCGCCAGGGCATCGTCTCGGCTAAAGAGTCGGGGTCCGAGGGTTTTAGCAAGTTCTCCGGTTACCCAGGTAGCGTGGAAGCCGACGGCCATTCGTGGACGTAAATCCGGGCTACCGTTTCGTCCCTGAGGATCGCACGATCTGCGCCGCGATGTAATAAAGCCTCTGGGTAGCCCCCGCGATCGCGGATCGAGCGGTAGCCAGGCGAGGATCCATCCTGTCCCGAAATGAGGGTCGAGGACAAAGAAGGACGTGTCCGGGAAGAACGTGTGCTCTTCTCGGAGACCTGCGCGGTCTCTCGAAACGCTGGGAATTCCAGAAACGTGCTTTCGTCACTGAACGAAATGGAAGACGAACGAGGATGGAGACTGCGAAGGTGGGAGGAAGACGGAGCGGTTGACAGAGAGAGAAAGAGAGAGAGAGAGGGAGAGAGAGAGAGAGAGAGAGCTGAAGCGACGAAGAAGAAGAAGAAATCGTCCAGCATAGGATTTATCGAGGAGACACCTGAATCCTCCCGGAATCTCGAAGCCGTTAAAAAGATCGGCTATCCTGTCGGAGACCATGGGTGCCTGGTGGTCGCGAATTTTATGCAGATGCCGTGGGACCCGGCGAGCATCGCGGGCGGAAGGGGCTAGCCCAGATGGATGGTCTGTTGGTCGAGGTCAGGCCGAGGGGGCCAGTAGACCCAGATCGGTAGTTCACCACCCAGCCTAATGGCAATTAAATATCCCCGGGCTAATTGGCAATTATAGGCCACGGGTGTCGAGGATGTCCTCCTTTCCTCTCTTGATCTCGACGCTACCGCTCCGTAGTCCTCCTCTACTTCGGTCCCTCTCCCGTACTCCCGTACTCCCGTACTCCCGTCGCATCGCGTCTCCGAGGCGAGAACGGAGGGCGAAAAAAGAGCAAAGTCCGGTCAGGTAGGTGCAACAAGAGGCGCTCTCTCGCGCGATCTGGAGCTTATACGTATACCTGGCTCCCTGTGCCCGGACCCAGAGGCGAAGGGGACCCAACAGGCCCATCGAGATCGTCCTGGAGGGAGCTCGGTTCGGGACACGAGGCCCGCACCGCGTTATAAGCGTACACAGGCCACGAGGCCCCAAAGGTCCCCGCAGCCCTGGTCAGAGGAGGGGGCTCGCCGAGGTGACGACAGCGAAAACTAGTTTATTTGGGACGCGGCTATAAATTAGGATCAGATCGCCACGCGATAAGAGTACCGGCTAACACCCGGTTCCCTTCGAAAGGACGCTCTTTCTCTCTTTCTCTCTTTCTCCCTCTCTTTCTCTCTCCACGTTGGATCCTCTCTCGAGAGACTTCTTTCAGCTGGCAGCCTGCGGAACGAGGCGACGCTCTCTTCTCTCTCCCTTTCTCTATCTCTGTCTATCTTCTCGACGTCGCACCTCTGACCGAGCCTTGTGTCCGCCGGTTCTCGCCTCTATCTCGCCTAAAGAAGTCGGGACAGTTGGATGGTTCGTATGAAACGGCCGATGTGACGCTAATTAGCATAGTCTCAGCTTCGAGCGGAATATGAACGATGGCAAGCGGCTAGACCCCGTCTAGATATAAACGAGACGACGCGATGATGAACGAATGGTAATTGACGCTGCATTCTCCGACTCCTTGTTCCTGGGCTTTGTTGTGGGCGTTTGTTGTCGTTCGCGTCGATACTCTCTCTTTCTCTCTCTCTCTGGTCAACCGCTTTCCATCATACGGAAGAACGGAAAATAATGTTAAAATATGGAGTTGTGTAAATAACCGTTCGAAAGCAATACACTTTGGCAATGGCCAGGAATATTGTGCTAATGATGCAAATGGAAGATAAGGGTTCCGGTTTGTCACACCAGATAAACACGTTTTCCCGATGAACATAGTTATGGTCTAGAGAATTCGCGTACATTTTCCAGAACTAGATGAACTAGATAAACCTCTGAACGCTTTTTCCATGAAACGAAGTTTACCGACACTGTTTCCCGATCTTTTCGAAGACTGTTCTTCGCAATCTATTGTAACAGTACCAACCGTGGACAACTAATATTCTATAAATATGTTGAGTAAAAGAAGTCCAGTTGTATCCGTTGTTTTATTTGTCTCTTTGAAACTTCGACCTTCCTTCCCGCGAGAGCCACAAGAAAATTTATTTCAACCGTTAAGCATTCAACAAAAAAATGTTTTAAATTCACGACGATGGCGTAAACAATACCAACACTCGCAGGAACCAAGAAATTAGTTGGTCGAACCTCTTCTGGCCAATAAGAGAACCAGATTTCGTACAAGATGGAACGGGGGTGTCGACAGCTGACGTGGCGCACGGTGCTTTACAACAGCGAGCGTCGTAAACATATTAAAGCTTTATTAATGGTTTTAAGCAGTCGAGGACCGGCCCAAAGTATCCAACGAAGTGCCAACGTTGTAACGTTTTTTTTTTTTTTTTTTTTTCGCAGGTCAGAAAAAGATCATAAAACGGTCGGTCCGAAGCGAAATATGCCCGGCGGCAGGTAAATGAAATCGACGGGGAATATTCTGGTCCCGTGAAAGTTCAGCGAAGTTCAAGGTCCGTCGAGGAGTTCGCACGACAGGCGGAACGGGCCGGGATCAAGAATCTTAATTGATCTCCATTGCCGGAATTGAGGTGATATATTCGCGAGACCGACTAGATTCAGGAATGATCCACGGTGGTTGTGCTGCGACACGCCGGAATTATTAATGCCGGACGGACGGCAGGCAGAAATTGTCATCGCGAAACATAATCGAGCGATCTCGTCAGCCCGAAAGATTCGGATCTATAACGGCTCTCGTGTGTGTGTCTTTTCGGGAAAAAAACTGGTCCTGGCTTGTTTACACCGTCGCGGAATCAGATAGCCTTGGATGTTCGCGACGAAAGGAGCGATGAGAGAAGGAAAAAACGAACGAGAGAAAGAAAAAACGACCGAAAGAGAGAGAGGAGAAGAGAATCGGAGTAGAAAAGCCCCGGGAGATGAATCTGGCGAATCGTTTGTAAGGAAACGAGGGAACAACCGTTTCAAGATTCCCCCCTTTTCTGTCACCGTGGCCGTGAATGGAATGAAGTCCCGGCGTTCTGAAGCCGATTTAACGATCGCTCGACTGCTACGGATAACCACTTTTCCATCTCCTCTCGCCCGGTTCTCTTTTTATCCGTCGAGCCCCCGTCGTATTAGCGGGCACGTTCGGAATCGATATCGCCCGCGGAAATAGGTGTAACGCGATTTTCCTCTGTCAGATGCACCTGCGTGCGTCGAATTTCCAACGGAACCGGAAAAGCGCGGATTCCTCTCAATTTTTCAGCCACGGTTTAGATCCCGCCGCCGTTCGTCCGGAATTTAACACGTGCATTACGATTCACGTTCTTATTGTTCGATTCGTTATTTATAATTCAGACGTTATGCATAATTGATCGAGGATAACGGTGAAGCGGTAGTAAAATCTTTACGAGCACAAAACAGAATTTATTGTACAGTCGGATCTCTAGAATTTCAATAATTACAAAATAAAATGTCTGAGAATTACTATTCCTTCGACTGTAAGTTAACTTGGAAGTCTAAAATTTTTCTGTGCTGTCCCATAGAGATTCTACAGTCGCGTCCCTGTGGCCACAGACAAGGTTTTGACGAAGCTAACGTTGTTTCTCCGTTAATTCGAGCCCTGGAGAGTGTGTCCCATTTGTGATCGTACGCAACTGGACCGGCGTTCAGTCAGGAACGCGCGACAGGTTCAGGTGTGTTCAAGAGAGAAAGAGAGATATGTAGCGAGAAGGAGAAAGAAAGAGAGAGAGAAGGTTGTTCCGTGGCGGAGCACAAGCGTACACGTACACGGGGCCAAAGCGCAGCGTGTGTAAGAGAAAGACGCGGTCGGCCAGCGGTGATTCCATTCACTGATTGAAATCTTCGTCCATTTGTCACTGTCAAGAAGGTGGCGATAGCCTCTCTTCTCTACTGTTCGTTCTCTCGTTCTCCCTCGAGGGATCGTTCTCCCTCGCTCTCCCATCCCGCAGACTGCCCACACGCTGCTCAATGCTCGATGCCATTATTATTTGAACGCGAGTCCGTGCCTAACGACCAATCGACGCGCCGGATATTAATTTCTTATCGATTTTCCCGTGCCGGGCCACTGATCGACCGGCTCGCCGAGTCGATCCCGAGCGGAACCGCCATTTTAACGATCCGCAAAACGCGATTGCGCACACCCCGACGCAACATCATTCTCTCGGCCAATAATAATCCGTTCAACTTGCCTGTTCGTTTTTCTCTTAGAATCACGGGGATGTTAATTTCGACCGTGTAACCCTTTGCGGACGTAAATGGACCCTATCATTCATTTCAGAATTTTTTCGGCGCAAGAAGAACTATCGAAACATTTTTAAACGTCTTTGAACATTTGAAAGTGCAGTGTTTCTTCGGTCCTGTAGCTGTTAGACCATACACATCTAACAGTACAATTATATTGCAAATATTGCCACACGTAATTTTAAACGTAATCGGAAAAGGTCGAGACTGGTTTGTGGTTTTTGGTGTATAGAACGATGAGCGATTCGTTCGGGTTGTTCTTTGGGTTTGTGTTCGCAGTTTGTAATTTATTCGAGGATCGTAGTCGTTACGGGATCGGGTTCTCGGAGCAGCGACAAATGGAATTTCGATTCGATGACGTGGTCGATCGGATGAACGAGAGTTACACTCACCTCGGGGGACACAACGGTGATCCGACGTTGATCCAGCGGACCTTACACTGGCGAGACGAACCCACTGCCCATCGTCTGCGACCTGGAACCATTGAGTTTCGAGTGTTACTTTCCTCCTGAAAATCTGCACGCTGATTTTATTATTATCGTATCTTTTGTGATCTTCAGAGAATTCAAGTTGAAAGCGAATAAACAATAAAGTCTTTAAAACGATATTCGACACAGTGTTGTAACCTGTACAAATACCTGCGTATCTAGTCCTACTTTTGAAAATTGTGCGATCATTCTCGTTAACAAAGACAAATTTCCACAGCCTATTGGTTTCTCGGATAATTATGCCACGAAACACAAAGTTACCGGACACCGCACAGATCATTTGGCATCGCCACAAGGGTTAATAACTCAACCATCCCCGAACAATACATCAAGTCCACTCACCCCTTGTAGAACGGCTTGAACGCAGTGGTGGCCTCCGTGGGCGGCAGACTGGCAGTGGTCTGATGCTGATGTAGGATCGAGTTCTGTCCCGCCGGCGAGAAGTCCTTGTGCGGGGAAGCCTGCAGCCTGGAGCTGAAGGAGGATGCGCTGCTGGCGGAGCCGGAGCTCGTGGACAGGTAGCCGGTGGCCGGGTGGCTAGCTGCGTACGGGTTGGGATTACCGTTGGTCGTGGTGTTGCCGTTGCCAGTGGTGCAGTAACCTTGCGGCGGTGCCTGGATCACTCCATTCGGTGTAGCCACCTTCATGTTGGGCGGTGTCTGAGGTGGAGTGTCCGTACCAACCTCGGGAAACCCCGCCGCCGCCGAGGAGGATGCCGAAGAACTGGACCCGGACGAGGAGTTAGGGTTGTAGTGAAGTTGTCCGCCGGATGAGGACGACAGGAAACCCCCGTACCTCGTCGCGGCGCTCGAATAAGGGGCGGTGGCAGCTGCCGAAGGGCTCATGGACGCTGAAGAGGGCAACGCGAACGAACTCAGGTTGCCTCCGCCACCTCCAGCGCCGGTGTTGCCTCCGCCGCCTCCGGAGCCGAGCCAAGGTTGCTGAGAATGATGGTGGTGGCCTTGGTTCGCCAAGTGGTGTTGCTGCTGGCCATAGTGCTGCTGATGGTGCAGGTGGTGGTACTGTTGGTGATGAGGATGCGACGGTGGAGGTGGCGTTTTGCAAGCGGCCGTGTCCGCTAGCGACCAGATCTTCGGTTTGGTAGCTGGAATGGGTACCCCGGCTGCGCTGCAATCCGACTTTATACCCTCGTCCTTCAGGTGGTCCTCCGCGGCGTAGCCTTGGTGGTGGTGGTGGTGATGCTGCATCGCATGGTGAAACGGATGCTCGCCTCGCCGCGGGTCCTCCTCCAAGTCCAGGTCGTCCTCGTCGTCCAGGTCCTTGTCGTGCTGCAAGTGCTCCGCCTTCACGTGCCTCATCGGCTCTGCAAACACACCGGCGCCGCTAATTTAGTAAATTGACCAGTCCTCGTGCGGCTGCCGCTTATTACTGCACGCAGATGGCACGGAGGCGGTACAGAAATGTGAAAGGTAGTCCCGTATCAGGTTAATATTTGAGACCAATCGCAAACTGTGCCGCCTCTGTCGCACGGAGCTCGAAGGCGAAGCTTGACAGCCAACAAACGGAAGCCTAATAGCGCCCGGAACGCGGTGGCGAGCATTTTACGTGAAACTAATAGAAAATTCAGTACGGTCAGGGGGCGCGTTGCGTTTTACGGGGTGTCGCGCCCCCTCGGCCTGGAGCGCGATGTCAGAATTAATGGTTTATAATCCCTGGTGTGAAAGCGAGATCCACGCGAGAGTCGGTGTATCGGAGTCTGCGAGGGATCGAGCACTGGAAGCGGTAGGAAGGCGACTCCTCCCTTCCGCGCGCCCTTACGCAGTTAAGCTGTAAGGGATGCTGTGAAAAAAAGGGAGCGGAGCCTTCAACCACTTTGAGGCGCGAGAGATTTTAGCTCCCCCTCGAGCCGGGAAAGAGCCGGCCGAGGTAGAATAGGGAAGCTGTGTCCTCTATCCCTGTTCCACTGGCGCGCCCTCGTCTCTCCTGGTCTCTCTTTCTCTTCGGGCGAGTCTCTCGGGGCACTCTAGGATCGTCCCAAGCGTCTGCCAGCTAGCCAGCCAGCCAGCCATCCAGCCGAGCCAGCCAGTCAGTCAGGGGTGAGAATTTCATTAAGAGGTTCGAATGAGTCGGCAGAGGGTTTACTTGATGGGTCGTCAAGCGATAATTCCCAAGCTAGAAGGGGCGGCTAACCCCCGCCGTCAAACAGAGAGAAAGAGAAAGGGAAAGGGATGGACGAGACCGGGGAAAGAGAGAGCCACAGGGAAACAGAGAGTTTAGGTTTAGGGTGCGCGCAACCCCCCTATAAAGGGAACCTTATGGCCAACTAAATAGATACCACCGTCGAGTCCACAAGTGGCTCTTTAACTTTTGACCCCCTTTTATCAGACGTTAATCTCATAATCTTCGCGCTGGCCCGTATCTCCGTTAACGACGCGAATTGTCAGGATTAAATTCCGGTATTCCGGAGACTCGCGATACAAGCCTAACGGAAGTGCTCTTGTTTGCATTCAGGGTTACCGGAAGCGAGCAACGGGAAAAAACTGAATGGTCGAGTGTATCTTACCACGACGGCAACCCCTGGGCGCACTCCTGACCGTCTGAAGTGACCACCGAGGGCCAGCGGAGGCGGTCAACATGGAAATTCATGAGGGTTAAGAAAGCTCTTGAATTTGGCAAACCCCCGGCTAAACCTGCCGCTTTATTACGAGTGCTGTTCCCCGAGAACCATTATTCGCAGCGACTTCTGTGATGAATGGCTCCGAAGCTTGAATGGATCGCCGCGTAATGGGGTAAATACGAAATAGCAGCTGGAAATAAATACGAAGATCAAAGAGTCCTCGACCAAGTTTCATTTACGTTTTCATTCCCGATTATCTAGGCCCATTTCGAAGGTATTAGACGTTTAGGTTCTCAGCTTCTGTGAGCTAGGTCTGAGAGCTTATCTTTTTTTCAATGTACACCAAGAAATTGAGCAGCGTCTCCAAGACGGTCCGTTGACCAAGACTCGGGACCACCAGCCCAGATATTCGCGCTCGGTCACAAATCACGCGTGTCCTGGGACCAGCGTCGAATAGAAAACAAATCGGTCTGGCTCGGTATTCCGCGTAAGGCTTACTTCCTCTGGCAGTCCTTTAAAATTACGAGTGGGGCCATCGCGGGCCGCGTCACGCAGCCTGCTCGCAACACCTAAATGTCCGGAATCGAAGGGGCCCTGGCTAGGGTGGCGAGCGGGAATGACAGAGGAGGAAGAGAACGAGAGGGAGGATCGTAGCATGGAGGAAGAGGAGCGACGAAGAGGAACGATATTGGCCAATGTGCGGTGGGGTAATGGTGGCCATAGGAGGGTCCGTACCATTCGTCTCGCCGCGGGCGCCGATACATCACCGTACTGTGTCTATGTACATCCGCATATGTATATACACCACGTTATACTATATGTATATAGATGTGTATGTATTTGTATATATATGGAGCCCGTGGCACCGAGTGTATATGGTCCTACGGATGGCTACTCAGCCCGGGCGCACCCTCTGCCTCTCGCCCACAGAGAGACACGCTTAGGGAGAGTGGAGAGGAGAGAGAGAGAGCAAGAGAGAGCAAGAGAGAGCAAGAGAGAGCAAGAGAGAGAGAGAGAGATAGAGAGAGAACGGGAGAGCTCTCGGTGAAAGCGTCGTCGTGCCGGAGAGTGTGTGGACGCGAGAGGCCACGTACCAATACCCATGAACCGGCCAGGTCCACCGGGGGACCAAACCGAAGGCCATTAATCTCTTCGCGCGGCAACCCGCAACCCGTCACTGTGTTTACCCACATGTGAACCATTATGTCCGCCTCCGCGATATAGACCCCGACACACGCAGTCCCGCACCGGCTAGCGAATTTCTAACTCGCCGTTTCCGGCCGCTCGCCAAAATGCCTGAATAAGTAGCCATTCGACGACACCAGGGCGCCGGCGATAGGCGAACGACGCTTGGCCGAAGCGCGCTGGCCGGAAGTGATCGAATTTGCACCGACAAATATCCACCGTTGTGCTGCAAGCTTTCGGAATTAGCTATCTGTCTCTCGGAGTGGGCTAGATATTTTTAAAGCTGTTTCTATATTCAAAGAAATAGATTGATCGAATAATTTCCCTTTAATGCATCTTCGTGGTCTCAATCAATTTTTATTTAGAAGTTTGAAGGGTGTCGGCGAAATTCGGCGTATCCGTTTAATATGTAAAATTACTTATCAAATGTAACGAATAAAACGGATGCCAATCGTCACGGAAAAATATTTTTACAAAGAATATACGAAAAGAATTTTTACGGAGAATCATTTTTGGGAGTAGTGCGAGAGGCTGGGCCAATATAGACTGCGGAGTTAGTGCCGGTTAGTAGCATTCTTTTAAATGTTGTTTTATATCGGGGAATATGTGGTTTCAAGCTTTCTTTTATTGCGAGGGAATCTTTTGCTCCGGAGTTTTCTGGTATGTCCGATGGAGACGATTCGAGCACGATGTAGGATTAGCTGACGCTCGTGCCCCGACTATAATATTCTAACCGGTATCCGTGCCAAGACAAACATTTCAGCTTCCACCGATATCGGTGACTCTAAAATGTCCCCGTCGGTCTATAAAGATTCGACGCGCAAAGGGGTGAAATTTATGTGAGGGATGAAACAAGCCGAGGCGGCTCGGAAACGAAGAAAAGTTGACGATGTTTGGATAGTCCGAAATTGTTTTGCCTCGCCCTCGACGGACGATTTGTGCAGCTGCGCCTAGCCATTGAAAGATTCCCGTGACTGTACAGGGTGCTCCATGTACTTCTCACTCTCCGTTTCAACGACTTCCATAAACAATATTCTAGTCAATTTTACCCTCGGGACGAAACCTATACGTCTAATTATATTTGCCCTCTACGGAAACGAGTAATTTCGTACCAACGATTGAGTTGTAAAAAAAACTTCTATCCTGACCTGGACATTAACATTTACGTGGTTTACAACAAAAGATGTAGGTACAACTTCCTGAAACTTTACAATTAATGCGCGCTACGTTAACCCTTTGCACTCGGAGAAATTTTAACTGGAAAATTAAACATTTCTTGCGATCTAGAATATTTCCATCCTGTATGATTTTTTAAATATGGTAGATACGAAATTGATGTAATGCTTCGTACAATATTTAAATGTTGAGTAATTGATTGGATACCGACAGATCTAATAATGTAAAAAATATTTTAATTAATGGTACAACAATTATTAATGTCGCCTCAGAGGCGACACTCGAGCGCCAAGGGTTAACAAAATGTATATTATTTCTGGAACGGCTTTAAACAATTCCATTCGCTCTTGAAGAGTTCGACACACCAATTACTGCGTCGCAAGGGCTCCAAACGAGAGGTATATCTAAAGACAAAGCCGTATCTTCTTGAAACCGTGGAGATCCACGGAGGGTTGAAAAAATCACTGGCAGGGAAGAGCCTGAGCCGTCAGCCACCCCAAATATTTGTCTCCGCGAGAGAAAAATCGATGAAGTCTTCTCGAGCGCTAAAGCAACCCGATGCTCGGGTTCAACGCGCCTGGATGAAGAGATATTTATTGGAAATCGCGGAAAGAGTTGTAAAATCTGTTGTACGCCGTTGTAGCAGGCGGTTCGGCCTCCGTCGAAGTGTTTACGCGTCTTGGGGATCTCGCGATCGGCTTGGCCGATCCTTGTAGGGTTAGGTCGTACGGTTCGGCTTATTGTCAGCGGAATGGATGCTTGCGCAATATCAGAAACGCTGTTCGATGGCCACTAGATATCGGGGAAGCTGGTCACGCGAACTGTACACGCTACCTGAATGGTGCTAGCTGAACGGAACGCAAATTTAAGTTGCAAAACGAAGGATACACAAGCGTTTTCTGCGAACTCATGTACGGCATTAATTTAGCTCATTTGATTATACGATGATTATATGTGCCCGTAATTATAATTAAAAAAAAATGAGTTTATCAGTTATTTCAAATGACATTATTTGAAACTAAATTAATTCAATGTAATTTTTACGATATTGTGAAAAACGAACCCATCAGATTGTGCTCGTTACTTCAACATTATTCATCAATATTTTGAGAAACGCTACGATTGTACAATTTTGTTTCACGGAGTGGCGACTAGGTTGTGTAGGGGAATATAAATTCTTTTGCTCGAACATTCTTACCTCGGGAAACGCATAGACACACGCGAGCGGATTGGTAACAGTATTATATCACGCATAATTGCTACACGCGTGGCTGCTTATTGACTAAACTTGGGCCGTCACGCGGCTCCGATTGAGACATAGTTCTCATTCGAGCTCTGCAAGCCGAGGGGTTACTGGGATAGGGGAGCTGCTTGAAATAATTAGGAATCGTTTACGAGAATGACTCCGTCGTTCTCCGAGGTAATTAAGCCGGTGCACGGCAGTGTCTCTGCGATATCAGGATTCTGGTTGAACTACGGATTTGATGAATTTATGATGGTCCGTAGTACGACAAGCGGTAAATTTCGTAAATTGTATAGATCGATTACTTAATGAAAAGTGTTCGGGATAAGCGTTCCGACTCATTTCCTCGTTCCAACGAGTCCAATCGACTGCCCATAGAAAAATGAATTTGTTTCCGACTTGTCACAAGCGTTCGTTAAGATAAGGAAACTGTTGGGGAAGTATGTTCTAACGAAGTTACAAATAAAAATACATGAAAGAATAGTTTTATGACAAAAACGATCTTTTATTGCGATAAAAGTCATGTCACGATCATGACAGACCAGCGTACTAATAATAATAATTACATAGGAGGAACAGCAACGAATCGAGAAACAAATATAAACAGGAAACTAGTTAAAATTAACAAAGGTATCGTACAAAAGAAAAATATGTTAAAGAAAGATACGCCAAGATACGCTGAGATACGCTAGAAATACGCTAAAATTGTTCAAGAGACTCGGAACAACAGCATCTAATGCGTCCCGACCATCAGGGATTGGAATAAAATTGTTCGTTTTCGAACGTGTCGAGGAGAGTGTGAGAATTTCACTTACCATTCTCTTCGAGGCCTCTCCTCGCCTCCTCGCCAACCCTGTCGCCCTGATTGTCCCCCGCTAGGTCGTCCTTCTCCTTGTTATCCTCCGAGTCCGTGAGAACCGCGTCGTCGTCATCGTCGGTCTTGTTCTTCGGCTCCCAAGTCATCTTGTTCTCTTTCTTGAGGCGCCGTCGCGCGTTGGCGAACCAAGTCGAGACCTGCGTCAGCGTCATCTTCGTGATGATCGCGAGCATGATTTTCTCGCCCTTCGTCGGGTACGGGTTCTTCTTGTGCTCGTTCAGCCAGGCCTTCAAGGTCGCCGTCGACTCCCTCGTCGCGTTCTTCCGCCGCGCTGCCAGGTCGTATCCGGCGCCATATCTGAAACGACAGTGGCAACATGAATTATTCATCGTGCACATTGCTTTCGACAGAAGTAGAAACTATTCCGGGGCTTGTCGAAATTATAAACTGGCCTGTTGGGACAATGTTCGACACCTTTTCGTGGAGAACGTCGCAGGTCACGCATGTTGGTGTTCCTCAAAACCTCGAACTACTCCAAATTTGAAGACCACGTTTAATTCTTCTCAGATTTAAAGAAGAGAGAAAGGAGAAATTAGCTGGAGGTAAAATGGCAAGAATCTTCCTGGAAATAAAATGGCACGGATCCTCGCCGGAGACGCGTTTGGATCGCGGGCCGATGGACGAGGTGGGAGAGCGCAGATTAGACTCGAGCGACGAAAAACGTAATCATTGTTGAACATTTGTCGGTCCGGGGGCACTCCACTCGAAAAGTGGTATCCTGTCGAGGGTGCGAATTCCCCGCAGATTTCGGCGAGTCCGAAGTGCTCGTCGCGAGGGCCCCGGCCTCCTAGATCCATGCCCCCCTCCCCTCCCACGTGAAACCTGCTCGCCGGAGCATCGAACCCTCCGGGATAAGGGGCGACATCCTACTGGGTCGAGGGTGATACTCCGGCAAATATATACGGAGAATAAACCCCCAGCGGCGGCGTGATTCCATCGAGCAACCCCCGGCACTCACTCGCCGTAATGGCGATTCGATCGATCCCCTACCTCCTAACCACCCCCTTCTCTCTTTCTCTCTCTCTCTCTCTCTCGTTCCTCCTGTTTCCACTCCCGTCGCATGAACGGGGTCTTTCTCGCTCGCCTATTCTTCGCCAGGGTGTCCCGCTTCCTCCCCATTGGAGAACCCCACGCGAGGGTGTTATAGGTATGTACTATTATATACCGGAGCCTAAAATACCTATCGACGATCCATCGGCCGTGGAAGGGTGCTGCCGCCGCCGTTGCTGCTGCTGCTCTATTGCCAATGGTAGTGGTAGTGGTACCAGTGTTCGAGGCGGCGGTTACCGGCGACATTGTACCCGCACCGTGACGCGAGACCTGATGGGTACTCGAATCGTTCGGCCTGTCACGGACGAGCATCAACGGACTAATGAAAACCGTGCTTCGGGACGGTTACCTATACTCGGTCCAACGAGTCAGTGTAACATCAGCGCGCGTCATTCGATAACTATCTCAGAAATCCCCCCCGCTCTTCTGGGGGCCCCGTGCTCTTCTAAGGGCCCCACGCTTGCAGCAGAGAAAGCTCTGACTACTGTTAACAGATATTTCTGCTATAAAAAAGGTCCTTCGTTGTGTTTTGTTTTATTATCATGCAAAACCTAGGGCCCTCGGGTAACATTTGCTACGGGCCCTGCGCTAGCTTAATCCGGCCCTGCTTCTCCCTCAATTCACTTGTCCACTGCTGTGATCATCAATTGCCATTTAGAAATGTTTCACTCGTAATTAGACCATCTTGAAGCAACGCAACGCTCTCGTATTCGTCGATCGAATGCCAACTTCGGCGAGCGTACAATGAAAAGTGCCGAAATATGTAGAGTATCTTGTTTTCGAGTATTCGTTGGAAAAAGCGGTGGACGGCCGAAGGCGAGCGTTTAAGCGAGTTAGGGCGGCCGTGTTCCGACAATGCCGTGTCCCGGCGGAATCTCCGAGCTCCAAATTGAGCGGCATTGTCGACATAACGCCCGGCGATATTTTCGGGGATAGTTGGGTCGTTCCGCGGCGGTGAAACGCCGAGATTAGATCACGTCTAAACTTATAGCCCGAGACGGAAGATTTCATCGGGCCATTTGTTGCGGCCGAACAGAGAGAATCGGGGGCCCCCGATGGCCCCCGCGATCGTAAAGCGCGATTTAGAAGCGGAAAACGTCTCCATTTGAATAAACTCTCGTGCCTCGTGTTAAAAAAAAAAAAGGATGCTTTTTGATGATCTCGTCCGGCGAGAACGTAAAACACGATAGATTCTCCCCCCGACGCGACGTGCAAAACCGAGGAACCTGGCCGTAAAATTTTCGACGGTATTGACCACCGTCACTTTCGGCGGAGAAAGGACGAGAACCACGGTTTATTTATCTCGGGGACCCGCGACCGCCAAATTACGACGCGTTATTTCGCCAATTTATGGACCGCGATAAAACGCGACGTTCCCCTTTTGTTCGGACTCCACACCCGTTCCCGGCCACTGTCGCTTTTAATAATCTTCGCGCGGTGTCAGGAAGGATACCCTTCTACGGCGTTCGGCTTTATCGAGGGTTGCTTATGCTTTTAAAATGTTTCCTTTCTCGCTATATTGTGCTACATCAAATCGACGCCGGTTCCTCTGACTCTGAAGTGAGACGGACGTCTACGGCGCCGTTCCGGCCGTTAAGAAATCATTTCGCCGCCTGTCGAAGCTTCGGGAACGATAATATCTTCCGTGGAGAATACGAGGTACGCGAACGTAATTTATTTGTCGCTTTTGTTGTGACAAGGACCACTTATTTCGATGAACAGACGCAGTACTTTTCGTGATCGCGAGCGATGTATGCAGATTCGGGATGCAGGGCGATTTATCTCGGAGACACGGGGGCAAATTACAGATCGGGGGTGGGTTTACGCGAATGGAAGGTAAATCGAAGGAAAAGCGGCCGATTAGGTTTCTGCTTTCGCCGGTGGAACAGAGGATTGCGTAATTCTCCTCTCGGAATCCCCAACCGACCCCCAGCGACCCCGTCGTTACTGCAATCCACATCCAAGATTGCTGATGACCGCGTCGATGGGGATGAAGAAGCCAGCAATCCGAAGGAAGCAGACTCGTGGAAGTTCGAGGACGTTTCACCCTCTATTAAACTCCCTCGGACAAGGGAAAGGCGGCCGCCGTGGTTCTCGTACCTCGCCAATAAAATCAGCCTCTTTTTGCTTGTACCTCTTTTCTTTCCCCTCCTCTCCTAACCCTGTGAAAAACCGTCGGTCGATCTGGATTGTTCGTACCTAATGACGGGTTTAGCCGGTTCCAGTTTTGGAACGAGTCGCTTTCTTGAAAGATTCTTGCCGCTGAATTAGAGAGAAAATAATGTCTCCGTCCGTGGAGCAGGGAAACTGGACTACGAATTCAAGGGTCAATTGAATTGGCAATTCTTTGGTTAATGTAGGAAGAGTAGCGAAATCTGAATGGCAACTTTGAATGTAGAAATTTACCCGATTCACCCTTTACTTTTGCACAAAGTTAATACTTTTTGACGAAAGAAACTCGAGGAGATACAGGCAGAATAAAATTCCTGCTCTTCTCGGGACGCGTGTATCGAATTCATCGCACAGCCCTCGAATGACCTCGCATCCCCTTGGTCTATTAGCGACCGAGGGGTAGTTGGGGTAGTTATCCGTCAAACGAAAACACACTCGAGTCCAACGACTGTCCCGATACGTTCCCCCGACGAAACTCCAGGTCGTAATATATCAAAATCACACGGGAACCGTCGAATGCGAGGAACTGGGGTCACGGTAAACCTCGAATAACAGAAATGTTGTGTACCCGATACTAGATAAACCCCTACGAATATTCCATTTTTATACAATCTTTTACTTTCGAATATTTTAAAATGCTTCTGCACAAAAATTAAAATCCGTTGTAAAACTATTCGGTGAATAATCTGTTCGTTGCAGAATCTCTCAGCATAAGTCCGACTGTTCCGCCAGTGCTCGACACGTCCCCTGTGCGAAACTCCGGCTGGCAATAAATCAAAATCGCACGAGGCCGGTCGACTACTACGCTGCGCTGTCTCTTTGTCCGCGCGAGTCAATATAAAGTTGTAAGGGCCGGCGAAAACGGAACTCGTTCCGTCCGCGAATCCCTCGGAAGTTAGAAATTGACAGTCGGCAGGTCGGGCCGGGCTTGCCTCCAGATTTAATCGACACCCCGTCCCCTCGGGGTTCATTGATATGCGCAATTTCGACTGCCTCCCACACGGTCGCGGGGGCCGCGCAATTATCCGCACACACGAGGGCGCGAGGCGACGCGAGGCGACGCGAGGCGGCGAACTGCCGCGATTTGCATACTAAGTGTGCCGTTGCGTGCCGGAGTATCGCTCGCTGCTCCGATGTATCGGCGCCCGATCGTCTAAACCCCCGTGTGTGCAAGCAGAGATGCAATGCAGATGCGACCACGCTGCAACGACGAAAGCTCACAACCACCCCCGCACCCACCCCCTTCGCCCGTGTAACCGGGAACCGCTTAGATCCTCGTTGCCACGATCTCGCGACGTTCATAAAACTCCGCGACACGGTCTTATCGCGGACCACGTCGAGATGCACCGGGAACTCGATGCACAAGACGATGCACAGACTCGGGATCGCGAGGAATCCCGGCTGCGTGGGCTACGAGCGCCATCGATCCGCGAAATCGAGACCGTACCTCCTCGGATCGGGATCCACCATTGCCATTTTACGAGAGATTGTAAATCTCAAGGTATAGACCATGTTTGGTAGCTGTGTACCGGGGCCCCAAATGTAGGGTTAAATAATGTTTAGATAAACATATTATCGCTTGTATACTCGTATAGTTTTAATTTTATAATTTTCTGCACGCGAATAGAACCACGTGAAATCTGAATGTATCGGGTAATCTAATTGATATGGTCCCTACTTAAAAATGAACACGGTATTTTTCTAAAAAAAATTGTGATCGCACATGTTTGAGGTCAGTTCCGGTCAATCCAACGAGAAACAAGGCCTCCGGCATCGCAGGGGTCATGGTTCGCAATTTCCCTGTAGCGCACCGGCAGCAGCGCGAATCGGCCAACAAATATTCGCTCTCGGGCAATCGTGGACCGTTCGCGGTGCATTTCAGCGTCGTTGGTACCGGAGACGAAAACGTACGCAAATTTCGAAACCGGGGGAGAGCTCTCGCATCGGAGGGAAGACCGACAGCAAAAACGGGAAGGAGGAAGAGACAGGGGGGGGGGGGTAGAAAGAGGGTGGGAAAATAGTGGAGAAAAGAGAGGATCGTCGAATATCTCCGGTCGAGGTAATAACGAGAGCGAGCGTATAGGGAGGGCAGAGACGAGCGCGTAATACTAGACACCGGGGCCACTCGAGCGACTCATTAGGGGCTTTGCATATGGTGGCGTCAACCTCGAAAGGTTAACCAATATTGGCAGAACGCGCGTAATTACGTCCTCCTGCCTCGTATTGCCGTGTATATAGCTCGAATAGTTACGCCCGGTCCCGGATGTGCAAACGTTTCCTACCTACCTACCTACCAACCAACCTACCAACCGACCGACCAACCCAACCAGCCAACCTACCTTGCTCGCACCACGCAACCTACCGCGGCGCGCCGCGTCTGCTCCGATGCTGCTGCATCCAACTGACCCGCCCCCTCCGTGTAACTGCTGCATTCGACTCCCTGCTGCATTCGAACGACAACTCGCCACCTCTTATCTAATCCGCCGCCGTCGACGCATCTTTCCGCTGATTGCACCCCCAAACCCCACGACACTCGCTGCTTCACGCCCCTTGATCCTCTCCGCCAGGCTTCAAAGACCTCTTCCGACACTCTCTTTTGCTAATTTTCCTCCAGCAACATTGCTCGACTTCCTCGCGAATCACAATTCCCTACACGACCACTCTCGGATTCTAGATTTTCGGTTCCTTCGCACTTATCAACTTCTGATTCGCCTTGCTCGCGGATGACAATTCTGTGCACAACCCTCTGGGGTTAAAGATTCTCGGGTGCCTGAGCAGTCTTCAACGTAGCCTTGTGGATTAGAGTATGCATATTCCTATAAATCAAATATTGCGTGTCCGAAATGTAGTTGACAGCTATGATGATCGTTAGACCGAGGATTTTATACATTTACGACAAACTTGAGCAAATGGAATTTAACCCTTTGCAATCGAAGCTATTTCAACTCGAAAATTAAACATTTCTTTCGATTTAGAATATTTCCATTCCCTATGATTTTTTAAATTTTATGTATATGAAATTGGTATAAATACCTCATGCACAATACCTAGATGTTTAGTAATTGATTAGATACCGATATATTTAATAATCTAAACAATATTTTTAATAATGGTACAGTAATTTTTAGTGGCGCCTCAGAGTCGTCATTGACTCTAGAGTGCTAAGGGTTAAGACAGATCAAAGAATGTAAGCTTCGTATATAAATACAGGATTATGCAAGTCAGGCCCAATTCGTAACCGAGAGGCTGAATAAAGCGTGTTATGCGTCAACTTGTATTTTTAAAATTCGATAAAAACATTGCCTACTTTGTACAGCCAGTCCGCCCCAGTAATTATCGAAGAAATATTGTCGGCTGAGTTTAGCCGCATTGTGTCCCGAAACGGATTCCTTTCTCAGATAGAAGGAAAAACGTAGTCGTCTCCCTAATGTCCAGAGAGGTAGCGGTTTATGGCGGTACCTGTCGAAGGATATTGTTTTCGTTCTAATTACAGAGACTCTCCGAGGTTCTACCTGGCTCAGCATTGTTTTTTTTCCTCGGAGATCGGAGACGACGATAGAAATCGAGCAACGTTCTACCGATTTTCCCGTCAAGATTCCTATCTCGTTCGGACGGTGTTTGTCGCAGCGGTAACGTTGTACCTTCCGGCATTACCTGAGGACTTCCGCGTTGCTGGAGTCTTCCAAGGATTTCCAAAAACAGACTTATCCGCTCTTACCGCCGGTTTACCTTGCCGACTCGTATAGGCTAATCTTCTAAACAGTACAATCCCGAAGAATGCGATCGTAACTCCAAAGTGGCCGCAGCTTTCGAATTTGTCGCTCGGTGATCTAGATCTCTGATTTCTCAAGCTCCAGTCCCGTTAACGGGCTTCTTACAATTTTCAACAAATTCTTCTTGTTTTCTCCAATCTTCGAAACATTGTTTTCTTCGTTTTAGATCTCACTGTTTTCGATAACGATCAGAAATATTGCCTTTGCCAGTTCTTGTCCGATGAGTTCAGAGTTTTAAGAGTTCCGAGGGTCATTCGTATATATTAAAGTTTCCAACCCTTCCACAAGTGGTTCCTGGCACTATAATTTGTCGAATAATAGCGACAAGGTCGGAGTAACTCTGTCAGTCTTCTTTATGGGTCAGTTTCTAAAAGAATCTCTTTGTTTGATGGTACAATAACAGGAATCGGAGAAGCTCGGGAGACTCCGACGAAAGATTTAAGAGGTACACTTCCACGCGTCTCTCTAACAAATCGAACGTCATCGCGACGAAATTCCTTTCGTACCCGAGCAGTTAAATCAATTCGCCTTTGAACTTTTGGCACAGAACCCGACCGCTACTCCGCCGCTCTCCTGTCCACGCTTCTGTCACCGGTACTCTGTCGAGAAAACCGACTATGCCCACGCTGACCTTTACCGTGTAATCGAATCACCAAAGGCTGTACCTAAGACGACAGTTTCAAGACTTCGCGCGTTGTCGGCGTCCATTCGAAAATGTTTTCCGACCTAACCACACGTTTAATCATTTTTACGACTCTGTCAATCTCGGAGGAGGCGCGAGAACCACAATGGAACCTCGACCGTTGCACAATCGTCCACAATGTGGCCAAATTTTTTCATTCCACACCTATAAACGTCTTGACCTGCGTTCTGTAATAGATTGCTCATGGGAATAGGAATTTGTGTGTTCCACGAATAAACACAAGCGTTCTTACAACACTCTCGAACGAATAAATGTTTGCAACATATTCCGGAGTCCTGTTTCTCAAGAATCGAAATGAAAAATTTAGATATAAATTTCTTTCGATCTGCAGACATTTCCATTTAAGGTCCATGCATGCGGTTTATGGTATCGAACGGGAAGTGGATTCCATGTATGTACGATGTCTCTATACGTGAGCAATTACAGTTGCGTTCGTTTTAATTGATCTACGAGTGTATCGTTGCATAGCTAGTACCGCATCGTAGAGTATTAAAGGAATCATTCGGAACGTTGTTCGCTTCTCTTTTTTACGAACAACGAAACGAGCCCTTCTCAATTATTCCTCTATTACGTCGCACCCTAATAACCGTCCAATAAAAATATTTTTCAAAAATCCTCGCATCCGGGGGATTCAAAATTATGATAATGAAGCTAAGTTCCCGCTGCTTTACAATTTTCCACACGGTTTCCCCCAGACAAAGCGATGGCCCGAGCCCATGCATCGCCGGAATGCAGCCCGCTGTCTAGCACCAAGGTCTCGGGACACTATCAAGATTGACAGGGAAAGTGCGCTCGCGCTTTTAATTTATTCGCGGGCGCTTTGTGTGCCCGGCGTACTATATACTCTATATTCTATCCGGGGCGACACGTGTCCGGCGGTCGACGCACCGATAAAAATGTAGCCGGCGAGAATGGCCCATTAGCCATCGATCTCGGTTTTTCCTGTTCCTGGGCCACCGTACGATCGGAGGGGGCCCGCGAGATTTTTCTTGCCGATACCGAGATACACGCTGCGCCGATCCATGCTATTCATACTACCGATACTCTACCATTCCACTGCCGTTCCGTCGATCGACCCGAGGCTATGCGACAGCCACGGATGGCAGCAGAAAAATCTGCGCCGGCAACCGGTCGACCGGCGATCCGTGGAAAAAGATCGCGGCGAGTTTCACGTACCCATAGCAGACGTCTGTATCGATGACGGCAGGCGAAAAAGCAGTATCGCCGCATTTGGGGCAGAATTGAGTTAGCTAGGTAGCATAGCGTTCGAAGCTCGCGTCGCGCACTGGTTTGATGGAAAAAATCATTTTTCCGAGCGTTAGCTGCACGCACAGTCTCTACTAGAATTAGGATGACTTAGGGACGAAAAGAATTCTTAGGTTGCATAAAAATCTGCAGTAACGACGGAGATTGTATTGCACTTTGTAGAAAATTGTAAATGTTGACATACGGGTTAACGCGTAGGAAATCTGTTGGAAATTATTCTTACCCATTCTTACAGAAATATGATTTGTACCTGATTTAATTACATTCTTTTTTCTTAGTACACGTGTATGCCCGAAATCTATTATAAGAATAAAATATAGTTTAACCTACTACATATTTTCTTGCGACGTCACCGTAAAACATTACAAAAGAGTTGTGTGGAAGCTTCGAATATAAATACAAATAAGAATCGGACTTTCCCGAATTCAGAAGAATGTGCTCGGAATTTAATGCTCGGGGAGAACATTTATCGATCGGCAAAGCTCCGATACTCCCAGTAGGCTCGCGAGCCTCCGAAGGAGAAGTGGTAATTGACTTTGAGGCAATTAACGTACCACCGTATAAATATTCATCGCTCTGCGACTCGTCGGGATTCCGTGGCCGTTCTTCCTCAAGGTGTTCGCCGAAGAAGATCGACGCTTTTTCAGTCGTCGACGACGACGACGACGACGACGGCGATTCTTTATTCAACGCGTAACATCCGGGCGGTCTCGAGCAGCCAGCGAGGGCGAAAAAACCCCTGGCGTAGGGGGCGGCGGAGGGGTGTCGGCGAGGATCTTCGTGAAAAATGGCGCGAGCGAATGGGGAACTTTCGGGGGAAAGAGATTTTTACCGTGTCCGCATCTGCGACGGTTCCGCTCGTTTCACGGCGAATTATTCTGCGGAACGGTCCGACTGGAAATTCCGGAGTGATGGCGTTGTTTAAACGCGAATTAGCGGGGATTGGTTTCGAAAGATTTTCTCGAGTGCATGATTCGGGGATGAGTTTCTATTCTAAATCTTGGTGAACCTTGTTTTGTGTATAAATGGTACGAGGTTGCGCAGTGTTCGCGATTAAATTTCGAATTTTCTGAATATACGGTTTGTAAGATTTTGTTATTTGGTGTGGAAGACTGTTTAAAAATGTTATTAGATTAAGAATGCGATTAGTACGAATTAGTAGAAAGTCATCTTGTCCAATTAATTTTGAAGTACCGAAACCTCGGTGTATAGTTAGCCCATGATTGACCTAAGGCACCATCGACGTCCACAATTTCCCATAGGCCGAACAAAACCGGACGGCCCCACACCATCGCGTTGCATCGACGAGCAATTAAGATTGACCGAGCGGGTTCGAAAAGAACGGCGTTTGTCAGGACAGTCAGCGTCACGGAAGAAAGGAGTCGGAGAGCGAGGGAAAGAGAAAGAGAAAGAGAAATAGAAATAGAAAGAGAGAACGAGCACGCCACGATTCCCAAAGGAGTTCGTCACCGTGCGCGGCTAACGACGTATTTCTCATTTCCCGTAATCAGACCGGTCCGTTCGAACACACTACGCGGTTTTATAACCATCCCCCGGTTTTCAGGACTGGATGCAGACCATTGTCTCTTCACTGGCCGACCAGTCGTCGACGAAAGTGATGGCACAGAGGCTGCGACGGCGACAGAAGCGAAGAGAAATGAAATGAAAGGAAGAGAAGAGAGTAGCAGCGAAGAGAAGAGAAGAGAAGAGAAGAGAAGAGGAGTCCGGATGCGAGGCAAACAGGCAGGGATGAAGAGGCCGAGAGAGGGCTGTCGTATTATTAAGCAAGTAAATTAATAGAGGCTCGGAGAGAATGGCGAGGGGCGAGCACACGAGAGAGGGTGGATTCCACGATAAACAATGCCTACAGTCCGGAGTTTTGTACGCGGCCGGGCGCACACGCGTTTCCCCGCGACTGTGAGGGAGGATCTGTCCGTTGCGGGGGTGCTGCGGGGGTGTTGCGGGGGTGTCTAGGCTACGAAGGGGGTGGCGTGGGTGGAGGGTGAAACGGTGGAGAATCAAAGTCCGTGCGTGAGCAGGCCGCACGTAGGTGCGCGCGAACCTGGCTCGGAGCGTGTTTGTGTGGACACGAGGGTTGCTAAGCAAAGTAAGTAAAGCACCTGTGGGAGCTGGTTCGCTTTCGAGGGTGGAAGGAGGTTGCCGAGAAGGTGGAGAGCAGGTCGGGACGAGGAAGAGAGAGAGAGAGAGAGAGAGAGAGAGAGAAAGAGAGAAAGAGAGAAAGAGAGAAAGAGAGAGAGAGAAGGAGACGAGGAGAGTCAGAGGGGAGGGCAAGCAGAGGGAGTCAGAGGAAGAGAGAGTGCAGAGGCCTGGCGAACAGGCGAGCCAACCCCGGGAGGAAGCCAATCAATAAACTCACTCACTCGCTCTCCTACGGAGAGAGACCTACTGCTCTCCCTACGCTCGCGATGCGACTATATATACGCAACCTGGAAGCCTCCATTACGTACGCCCACTCCGGCTCTGCCTACAGCCATTTTGTAACCGTTCGCCGTGCACGGTTTCTCTCGAATCTCGCTCGAAGAGGTGCCCTCTTCTCTCATCCCCCTCGGGACCCCGAGGAATCGGGGAGAGAGACCGACTCTCTCGTTCGATGACGCGAAAGACGGAGAGAGAGAGAGAGAGAGAGAGAGAGAGTAAGCGTGTCTGTGTGTTTGTATGTGTGAGAGAGAGTTAGAGTGAAACAGAGAGAAGCAGGAGCAGCGGCGAGATCAAAGGAGAATCCGAGAGGCAACGTCGCCGCGCGTTTCCTCCCGATATTGAATTCCTCGTCTGCCGTTTAGCGATTTTTATCCTATAGCAGTCCTCCTCTTCTTTATCCAATCGGCGATCCCGAGATTGGAAACGGTCTATGAGCATCGCGTGTGAAACGCGATATGAAAATACCGGACAAACCTGGACGGGGAGGGGAAAAAATGCTAGAGAGGAAGGGATACCGAGATTTACGAGGGACGAAGAAAAATCGGGACGAGCCAAGTGTTTCCAATTACGACCGGCGTCGAAAATCTGTGTCAATGTCTCATTTTGTCAACGGCACGCGACACATGGTCCTCAAAAATAGACCCTTTCCCACGAACCAGAGCCGCGGTTTAGAACAGACCCGGCGCCGGGTTTCCAATTAGGTATCGCGCGGTTCTAGCCCGACGATCCGTGGTTTTTCTGGTTTATTATTTCGCGAGAGGGCTACCCTGTTTTCTCGCAATCACGGGAGACCGACCCGCTCGTCTTGCCGGTGAATCCACCCCTTGCAACCGCAGACGAGATTTAGCCCTGGAAATATTTATTGCGAGGGGAAACTGTGCGTTCGGAGCGTTTCGGAACCTTTAGGAATCGGTAAAATCCTGTCTTTGATGCTTTGTACAATTTCACTTTTTATTGTCGTTTCAAGGGTTTAAAAATAATAAAAGTAATAAAATAGAACACAATTTCAATTGCTTAGAATTAGCTATTCGCGACTACATTTCATTTAACGGAACATTTTCAGAGCTGCACAACAGTATAAACTCGATGCAAACAGCTCACTGAAATCCCCCAACGAACCACGCTCAATTCTGAACGTGAAAAAATAGACACTCGAGCTATCTCCTCGCGGGATTGCGAAAGAACGCAGGCAAATCGCTCGGGCGAAGCTTCTTCTTTTTGAAATTTTAATTCCGTCTCGATAAACGATCGTTCCCTTGTCCTGGCAGATTTTGATATATCGCCGGCGTATCGCGATCCAGCTTGTCGAGCGTCCAGCGCCACGGAAATAAATTCCCGTCGTAAATTCGGCCGTCAGCTTTTTTTGTCCGCGCTGCCATTATTAATCAAAACAGACCGGGATCCGTAACGAAAATACGCGCGCCGCGGAATATAGCCACGGGAATCACTTACCGGGCCCCCAGATACAATGTTTGCGGGATCTGTGCGTGTGTGTGCGTGTGCGTGTGAGTGTGTGTGGCGTGTACGCGCGTGAACGCGCGTGTGTATATCGTCCTAAGTGACGAGCTCTTCAACCGCGTCGATACGCCCCCGCACAGCCGCCTTTCCGCACCCCCGTCCCCTAAACGGCCACCCCCTCCGGCAAGATAAAGTACAAGGATCCTCGTGTTGACAGCACCCTCGTAACTCTTATCCACGAGCAGGAAGAACGAGCATCCGGTTTGCTCGTCACCCTTCTTACGGATTAATTGTCGCCTACCTTGACTGAGCGCGCGTCGCGTCGCGCAGTTTTAAAGCCTGACGGGAACGAATGAGATTAAGCGGACCCCGTGTCTCCGGAGGCGATCACTGTATCACTTTTGTACACATTGTTCCTGGTCCCAGATGTCCTCGACACACTATTTTTCGGCTACACCGGTTCATTTCATTCGCGACGTTCGCCGCTACTCGGAATTTTTATCGCCTCGGTGATTCATGATGATCGATCGCTAGACCGAGCATCTTCAGGCACGAGGACAATTTTCTATCTCGATTTTAACAGGCAGCAGTGAAATGGAAATTTATCTGCTCGCTCGGCGTGTTCGATAAGTTGGGAAAATCGTTGCAATATTTTTGAATCCTTCGACAAGATTGTTTAAATTACCCTTTACGCGTGTACTGTACGTTTGCTGCCACGTAAAATACATGCTATTTAAAAAGTTTTTGATCGCGTCAATATTTTATCAAAAAATGTGCACGAACAAAGAATATTCCTTGAGAACGAGAATCGGTGTCGCGACGCAACCTCGGCGCGAAGACGTATATCCTGGAGGAGCGATCAGGCTAAATAGGAATATTTCTCTTTTACAGGTCGTTCGGAACGCGACCGTCAGCCAGAAACGGCAATCGTCTTTCCCATATAAGCTTCAACAGGCTAAAATTGTGTGGCACTCGGTTTACGCGGCCCGGGATAGAAGATATTACGGATTCGCGATAACGATAACCATTCCTGACGGGATATGTGTAGCGAGTACGAGATCGTGACTCTTGTTTTAATGGCGGCACCGAGCAACACCGTCGACGGGCTACGGATATGTATGTGTGTCTGTATGTACGCGTGCGTATATACGAGGAAGAGAGAGATAGAGATAGAGAGAGAGAAAGAGAGAGAGAGTGGAGAGCGCGCGGATGGTGGTTTAATCTAATGGAGCCGAGAGACCATGAAACCTGGTGATAAACTTACCCGTAGGCGGCCAGGGTTGGATCGTAGGGGTAGTAACCCGTGGCAGCAGGTTGAAGGGCGGCCGTGCCCCATGCAGCACCCATATCCGCCGTCATGCCCATCCCCGTCGTGTCCTTCAATCCGTACGGATTTCCCTGCAACGCGATCGACCGATTGATTATTATGGGCGAGGGTGAAAATTGTATAACGCGCCACCCTCTAATTCGAAAAGTTACTTATCATCGCGTTCTACCGCATCCACGAGGGTTGCGCGCTAACAGTTCCCTTACTCGCTGCGAAGAAATTAATTGGCATGCCAAATATTCACCCCAAGCTCAATCAATTTTATTATGTTATTCCATTCGCTTTCAACTCTAAACTCCGCGAGATACAAAAATTCACTGCGATACCTCATATCGTTTTCATCCCCATTTCATTCCATTTCATGACGTTCCTCCATTCATTTTTCAAGTATGAACTTTATAAAATAGAGAAATTGAACATGGTACCAGATATTGTGCTCGCTCCATCTCAATCAATTTTATTATACCAAATGTTGTATTCCCCCCCCCCCCCCATCTCGATCAATTTTATAACGTTCTTCCATTCATTTTCAAGTATAAACTTTGTAAAATACAGAAATCGAACGTGATGCCGAATATTGTATTCACCCCCATCTCGATCGATTTTATAACGTTCTTCCATTTATTTTCAAGTATAAACTTTGTAAAATACAGAAATCGAACGTGATGCCGAATATTGTATTCACCCCCATCTCGATCAATTTTATGATATTCTTCCATTCTGTTTCAAATTTCAAGAATTTCTTTCGCGTGCTCATGTCCCGTCACCTTCTATTAGAACAAAAACGTAAAATCGTGTAGGACAGTGTAAAATTTATTTAAAACAGACGCGAAGACATTTATGTGTCTATTTTGATAGCGCATGAGAAACAGCATCGAACACGTCACGCGACACGATCTGTGTCTCCCAACATGTTTTTGCACCGAGCATCGTCACGATCGGCGACAAAAATACTCGGTATTCCGGTGTTCCATTTAATTCCGTCGGATCGCGTGTTCGCAGCACGGATTTCGCTAAGAACAAGATTTCG
Organism: Lasioglossum figueresi; assembly: GCA_028455805.1. Lineage (NCBI taxonomy): Eukaryota > Metazoa > Arthropoda > Insecta > Hymenoptera > Halictidae > Lasioglossum > Lasioglossum figueresi. Next base: position 2,245,938 of record CM052193.1, read on the forward strand.
AACAACGGACGCTGGGCCCAACTGCGAACGACGACCGTCGCTAAGAATGTAGCTCCTGCTGCGACATCGCCTAATCGTCTGCTAACACGATCCTACAGCTGTACATCCTCCGCGAATATGTACAACGCGGGATGCAAGAATGCGCGCGGTTTGTTTAGAATTCTACGCACGGAACGTTCCCGATACCTAGCCTGGTCGTAGACAAGAGAAAAATCGCTGTCAGGATCCCTGCCAGAAAACAGTGTCGATAGTCAGTCGTGCGATCACTCACGAGAGCCTAGAACCGTCCGCCGAATCGCGAATTCCTACCGGAGCACGAAACATCTGCTCGTTCGTATCAAGTATGCGAAATTTGGCAGGCGAGGAGGACTTTTACGACCGAATGTATTTTAAGGTGTGATTCTACAAGCCGATTTAAGACTGAAAAATCGGGAATGGCGATTTTGTTGTGTACGCCGCGTTGTACACACGTTCGCAACTGCGGGAAAAGGAAAACTTATCGTCGGTCTCATCGTTGGTCAAACACTGGCTTTGTATAATTTATTTTGCAACCGCATACATTCTTCTTGCACACGTTGCAATAAGAATCGCGCAAAAAGGAAATTTCTATCTCATAGAGAACTAAATCATCCCTTTTCGAGCACCCTGTAGAAAGCGATTCCGAACCGATGATTGGATGTCGTGTAAGGATCGAGTCGACGCGGATTACAACCAGAAAAAGAGTACGATCCGGTGATTCACGGATAAGGTTTACGAGTAATCAAGTTTAAATTGCTTCAGCTGGAAGTTAATGGTATGTGTAACGACCTGTACAATTTGTAAGACACAGTCCCACGCGATTCGAGGTTGGCACAGCCGTTCCTCAAACCCGAACGCGTCCCACTCGCAGCCGTGACGCAATTTATGCAAATACCCTGTCGAATTAAAATCGGCCGATCCATCATCTGAAACGGCGATCTCTCGCGACCTGAACGCGCAACGGGGTCAGGAATGCGCGGATCAATCAACCCATCGGTGAATGACTGACGATTCGTTAATCGAGCTACACCCACGAGTCCGGGGACAAACGTGATCCCGAAGAACGACGATTGAAAGTGTCGAACGCTGTCTTTGTGTAGCACGCGAGTATTCCGCAGAGAGGTTCGGTAAAACTGAAGGTTCCTTATTTATCACTGCATAAAAAGTTTCAGAATAACAAAGTGTTAACTCGCGCTAAACAATTTAAAATACGGCCGCATAATCTGAGTAAAACGGGCCGCCGCTCGAAGCGGAATATTCATAGCAATTAATGCAAAGTAGAAAGTTTGAAACCAAACGTGAAGCATGCTTAGCTCCCGCCGCGAACTTTCTTCGAATCCGTTTACGGAGCAGCATCAAGAACGAAGTAGAAGCAAGAAGAACTTGAAGAACGAAGTTTCGAACGCACAAATCTACGATAAGATAGGTTGAAAAAGTGTTCGTAGGATGTGCGTCCTGCTTGATCTTGCATCTTTCATTTTTGTTATAAATCAACGAGACAGGTAGCGATAAGGTAGAACTTTCGATGGCTCCAGTTGCGAGAGACCTTCCCGAAGGTCACATTCGGCGAAGAGGATCGCGCAGGGTGAAAGGAGGATCGCAGGAGTCCTCCGCTAACGAGGGAACGCAGACAGAGCGCAGCCTTGGCCGGATGTGCGCGCCGAGGCGTCGCGAGTCAGTCGATGTTTCGAGGTGTCGCTACAAAGCGCATCATAAAGACGCGTTGTGCGGGGGCGGAAGAAAGAGAAAGATAAGGATAGAGAGACTAGAGGAGAAAAGAGAGAAAGACGAGAAGGGAAAAGCCACTAGGCGGCGTGCCCTCGGTAGCTAATGGTAGCACAATGGGATATTATTAGAGCGAAGGCTTAGAGGCGTTTGGCGCCAGGAAGTTTCGCATTACAGAGATCGACGTCGACTCGGCCCCCTTCTTCGGTGCCCCTCGACTCCTAATTCCCTTCGGGGCCCATCCCCTAGATTCGATTTCCGAATAACCCCCTACCCACGGTCCCCTCTATTTTTTCCTATCTATTTCTTCTATTATTTTGCCCTTTTTCCGCCAGGTTTTTTCGTTGCAGCAGGGAAGAGAGAACGAGTTCTCTTTTTCCAACTTGATTCCTCCTCCAGTGCCCTTTACCCGGCAGCGACTTTAATGGCGAGCCACGGGTGGTCCAGCGTCGACGCCTCGGACTATTGTTACGACTGCAGAACGCGGCTCGGTCAGCAGCCGATTATGCGAGCCGGGGTGCATTAAGGTAGCAATAAGCGTGCACCTCGAGCTTGCTGAACGCTATGCCCCTCCTTCCTGCGACGACCTCGGGGCCACGGATTGAACCGATGACGAATTTTGGAATGCGCGGTGGGACGAGAGAGCTTCTGAATGTCTATGGTAATTTCGACTGTACCGGGTCGCGACGTAAATAACCTCTGTTATATATAACTTGTGAAATCTTTTCGAAATTTCAAACGAAATCTATGCTAAACATGAGAATTCCACTCTTCTTAGCTGTGAAAAAATCACGCGATAAGCTAATTGAGATATTTTGAGATTTTATTCCGAATCACGGTGACCTGATCCGCGGAACAATGAAATTTTGATAACGCACTGCCAATTGGGCACACATTTATAGAACGCAGTTGATAGAGTGGGAAAGTTATAATCGAGATACACGTAAATTTTAGATTGGTGTTCAGTATAACGAATGCTGCTAGCGAAACGACCAGGAAATATAAATGATGAAACAGTGGTTAAACTTGTCTAATTTCACCGAAGTTACGAGTTCGTTGAAATTTAATTCGGTTCTCGTTTGCACCGATATCGTCACCTGGTTAGTTAACTAACCAAACTAATAGTGGTATTAATTTTGTTTTGGTGATCCGTATACACAATTCAACCGAACTAAAGCTACGAAGTTGAAATAGTTCTTGTTTACCGATATCAAAGGAACTATTAAATAAATTCGTACGTGTATGACGATATTAAAAATTTAACAAATTCCCCGTGAACTTACACCTCTAATTTTGATAAAATATTCATAATAAGCCATTTCTAAAGCTCGGCAATTCTACCATGGGAAATCGCATTAAAATGTTTCCGGTAGATAAAGCGTTAATACCACGCTTTTCAAAGACTCATTAAACCGAGATAAACCGTGGCGTTTCCGGCAATTTCACGACCAAACAACGACATAAAAATGTACACAGTACAATTACGATTAAAAAATGAGACCCGGGGATTATCTATCGATCGTGACACGGATAGGCTACGGGTTCGGGCATTTGTGTTTTCGTGTTCCCGGGTTCCGCGAACAGGTCTGAGGGAAAGCATTTGTTGCAATCAGACCGGCGGAATTAGAGATTCGAATTTCCGTAAATTGCCGCGACGTTATCGGTCGGCTTTTGCCGTGGCTCGCACGACGACGTCACAGGTGTATCTATGGAACGAAGATGTCGCAGACTGATTATTAGGCGAGCACGTGGGCAACGTATCGTCGGATCGGGCTCGGGCTTTGTGGCCGGGCACGCACGCCGTCGGATACGTGACGACACGCGAAATTATTAAACGAGTAGGTTGGACTCGTATCAATTCGATTAACGGTAGATTCGAGGGCGAATAACCGCTCTCTTCTCAAATAAAACAATACCGCTCCGGCTCTCCCTCACCCTCTGTGTTCATTCCTGTTTTTTTTTTCAGCGGAACGATTCGACACTCGCGACGCCGCGATCGTTATTTCGCGTGGATGCCCGTGGAGGGGTGCGAAACCCTCGCTTAGAGGGAGGGGGTGACTGCAGTCGCGATACTCGCGCGTGTGTTGCGAATTTTTACTTCAGCCTGACAGTTTTCACGGGATAATGTCATTCTTTAGTTTAGCCATTTTTCTGGTAACGTACGAATTGGAAGAGTTTTTATGCTAATCTCTGTTTTTGGCGAGGAGCTTGGCTCGTGATCGCGATTTAAAACAAAATCTACGAAATGTGAATGTTATTATAAACTTTCTTCTATACGTATTGAAGCGCGATTGCAGATTGGTATATTATTCGCTCGAAGTTTTATCTTAGATGCAATTCTATACGAGTGATGCGGATGCAGTAATTAGGGCAACACGCTCGAAGGGTTAAGTGAATTCCACGAATGCAGTTTTATCTTTGTGTTTTATTCATAGTCAATCGCGTGCTCTCCAGCGTTTTTATTATTCATCGCAGGAATCTCCCTATTTTAAATATTGTATATTCAGCGTTAAATCCATCATTTTACAGTTTGCTTTTCTATAAACGCAGGAGCAAAGTAGGTAACATACGTGTACCCTTCGTCACCAAATGACAGTCGTCAAGATTAATACAAATTGGCAATTTTGCATCGCAAGCAATATCGAAAACGTTTGAAAAATTCTCAAAGCTGCAGACACTCTTGATCGTTCATAAACATCTACACGCGAAGGGTTAATCAACGTATCCGTAGTGCATGCTGCGACCCACCCCTAAGATGGGGCTGAAACCGTCCGGGAGTAAGTTGTCCGTGCGTTTCTGGAAAATAATTCTAAACAAGCGGCCGAGTTTCCCCGAGGCGGGCCAGCCCGTGGATGCTCAATTAGTATGCGCAGCGGCGGAGTAAACTTCGGCAAACAAACACTTCGGAACTCTCGGGCAGGAAAGTCGTTCTCGATCCACGGGAGAGGACAGCGACAAAAGACAGAGCCCTGAAGTTGACCGAGTCGAAAGAGCGAGCGGGGGGGGGATCGTCACGCGAGACCTTCTCTCCTCGGGGCGAAAGTTTGAAGCTTCTGCCGCCGGTTGTTCCGTAATAATTTAATTAACGTGGCCCGGCGAGAGGTTGGGTGCGGGGGTGAGTATCGACGCAGCGATGATGAAGCCGTAGAGAGCACTCGCGCCCGTCGAAAACCATAGTTCTCGAAATCGCCGAGCAGAATCGAGAGAGAAAGAGAAAAAGAGAGAGAGCCGAGTCGTTCCTTCAGAGAAGGGGTGAGGGTCTTTCTTTTTTTATTTATTCGACCGGGTTGGCTTTTCGTTGAACAAGGACCACCGTGCTCGCCTTAAAGAGCCTCCGCCTTTTTATTAGTCCCTTTATCGTTTCTTTCCCCGCTATCTCTCGCGCCACCCACTTCATTCAATGCTAATCCGATTCTTATTATATTATAATGCTCGTCGAAACGACGGCGCGCCGCCGCTCGAATCGTCGGAAGCACGTGCTTCCTATTTAACGATCCGTAGCCAGGCACAAAAGGGTAGCCAACAATTCACGAGCGAGGAAACCCCGGGGGTGGGGCTGCTCTCCGCAGTCGAGAACCTTCGCCTCCTCGTTCCCACCAATCGAGTTTGCTCACCTTTCTTAAATTGTTTCGTTCGACTACTTTCTTTCCACTCCTCGAAATCGGCGATTCGTGTCCGATCTAACTGGTCCACGATCCACTTCGATCTTCGGCTCCTCGCAACTTTGTTCGATCACTTTATTCGCGCCTTCGGAGAGACTCCCAGTCTTTCTTCTAATTTTCTACCAATCCGAAAGCGGGAACCTCTAATCGGTTCTAAATTTTTCTAATCACAGTTAGGGGTTAAGGGTGCACAGTCGAGTGTCTCTGCTCACCTTTTTTTGAATGATACATAATTATTAATTTTTATGCGAAGAGTGGTAAACGGTTCTGAGAACCGTTTATAAGTGAAAGTGATCAGGGTTGAAGAAATGCCGTCGCGGACCGAACACCTGCGATGCGACGCTAGAAATTGAATCAGCCGTTCGTTATCAGCGTCGACAACATTTTATTTCACTTTGCAGCTAACATATATCTCCGCGACGATAAGATTGCGTTATATTCGATAGACCTTACTAATAACTTCACCCTCGCCGATAAGATTAGTTCGCGCGGCGAGCGACAACTATTTTCGCACGATTGCGCGTAGCTGCGTGGTCGACCGCGCATGGACTTCGGAACCTGACTTCCAAATTTTCGTAAATCTATCGTGTCATTCGCAATTTCATACTACTAAGAAATTCAGTAAATTTCGCCGTATAGGAAACAGAAGAAATTCTTCAGGAACAGTAAAATTGGTCAAAGGTAAGATAACGAAAGATTACATTAATGAAAAAAAATTAAAAAATTATGAAAGAAAGCGCTGAAGTTCACCGGCACTCGCAGCCCTGTTTTGATAGGAAGATCAAACAACGGCTGGCCAGAGGGTAGTTCGTTCCCCGTGGCGAGCGATCTAGGTAGAGGGTAGCTTCCAGGGGCTCATCAAAATTCTCAAAATTCCCGGTGACCGGACGCTTATGACATTCCAGGGTGGCTGGTCGCGCGGTCACCGCGGCCGATCGTCGCGTGCACGAAATTGCACGCCGGCCGTTGAAATTCCTCGAAGGGCTGACCGACCGGCTGCAATTTATTGCGATAAAGGTGCAAAGCTATGACGTTCGACGCACCGTCTCACGACAAATGGCATTCCTCGAGTGTCGATAGGCCGGGGCTGGTCAAATAATAACGCCGGACAGACTGCGGCCGAGAAATGTTTTTGGTCAACCCATAACCTTCGGCCAAACCTACGGAACCTTTGCTCTTACTACCCTTAAGGAAGGGCACAAATATTGTACTGCATGTCGTTCTTAAAAATACTCGAACGACCTTTCACAATTTAGAAAGACCACGAAAATCGTATTATAAATCATTCTTTAAATCAAGTGAACCTTCCACAATGTTCGAACCCCTATATAAATATTTCTATCCTTAAAGTTTTGCGAGATATTTTCCTGAATACTTCGCCATTCCGAATGTCTAGATTGCAACATTTCCACCCAGACAATGTAACCAGGGATCGTTTTTCGCCCCGGGAGTCGCAATCAGCAAACAAATCGCGAGTCCACATTTCCTTAAGCGTGCATTGCTGAAGCGTGTGCAAGCAGCTGAGCGGAAGAGTGGTGCATCCAAGCGGATCCATCTCCGCGTGCGTCTGAACCGGCGCGTTTTCAAATGTTCCGTATAAGTCGCGAGCCCGAAACACCATCATCCCCGTTCGCAAGGTTCGCGGGACTTACCCAGGTCGGCTCCAATATATCAGGTTCACCGTTGCGTTTATGCGCAGGATGCTAGTCGTCGTGCGCAACGAGCATTACCTCGGCTCAGCCAGACGGCAGAACGATCCTCGGGGAAAATAAAGATCGGCGTGCAAGACGCGGCCCGTATTTACCGGCGTCGCGTTTACATACATTAAGTCGGCTCTGCTCTGCCTCGCTCGGCTCCGCGCGGCTCCGCTCCGGTCCGCGTCCACGATTCGAGCGGAGACCGAGCGGAGCCCGTTGTAGACACATTGTATCGCATGCGAGCCGCGCGTAACTGCCAATTATAAGAGCGTAAACGGTCCGCGATTAAGAGTGCTACGTGTGTTACGCTTATCAATGGCCCGTAAAGTAACGCATTTCGCGATATCAAGGATCGGAATGCCCGCGGAGCCCCGGCTCTTTCCCCGTGGAACCGAGTCATGCAAACCTGGATCCGCAGCAAGCCTTCTGCGACACGACACACAGTCGTATTTAAAACTCCGCCGCGAAATCTTTACCGGCCTTGTAACCAGATAGCTCGCCCAAAAGTCGACGCTTCCACGAGATAACTAGCCGCCGAAGCTGCCCCGATCGATTTAATTTCGACGAGCCATCTTCATTCGCCGCTCCGCCCGTCTGTATCTTCGGGGGGATTCAATAAGTTTCCAGGTTAACACTAGGTTTACGGAGCACTAGAAATAAACTATTTCACATTATTCGATAAACATAACAAGCATGTGTCTATCCAAATTTTTGGCCATTTTTCCAATAGTATATACCCAAAGAAATAAATTTGGTAAATAATTCCTCAGGGAAGCATTTTTACAATCTTAACAATTGCAAATTAAGAATATTAGAACCCGTCATTTTGACGGGTACCGTAAACCTAGCGTTAAAGTGGTAATTATTTATTAGTGCTGATTGCGAGTCTGTTTAGAGACCTTGTTACGACTCCTTCGAAATTCTGTTTAGGAGCTTTATAGCTCTCTTTTTCATTGGGAACATGGATAAATTATCGAACCTTTCGAAATGTTTCTGTAGCATTTAAAGTATACCTTTTCCACAGCTCTAACTAATATAGCAGTAACTAACATAGGGGATAACGAAAGAATTGATTAATACGGAGAAAATGAAACAAATGGTTGGCCATTTTGACCAAAGAAACTAAGAGGACCACTGCTCAGAATTATTTCCATAATAATCATATTTGCATAGGTATAAAGTTCTGCTATCGTAGAAGATATTTTGTCGACTCTTACGCCAATTATAGGAAAAAAATGTTCTCGTTTCTGGGTCAGAGAGGAATTTTTTCCCGGTATCGGCACCGTTTCGCTACTCGGCGTCCGCTCGTAGCCAACGCGGTTTATGAATGGCATTATCGCGGGACGTTGACATAATAGGCGTACCGCGTGTCACAAAATATCCCGCCGGCAATTAAACACCGACGCTGAAAACGCAGTCAACCCGTGGAACGAACTGTGAAATGGCAGAAATTAAGCCTGGCATTAAATCTGCATTCCTTCTATCCGCGGGGCCCGCCTCTCTCGCACTCGACTCGCGATAAATCGGCGATCTAAATTAATTTGTTGGATCGATACGGTGCGTTGAGACCGTTGCAACCGGACACTTCTCTGTCGTTTTAGAAAAATTGATCGTTCTCGGGAAACATTTTTCTTCGAATGAGTTACAAGCTGCGGCTACTTCAACCGTGTAGAGTTCGTTAGTAACTAGAATTTATTATTTAACGACTCGGAGGTTCGATGAAGCGTCTCGATTGTTGTTGATTATTTTGCGAAGTATTTCCGAAGGTCACTGCTACATTCAATTTCGGAATAATCGTATTATGGTTAGTTAACCGTTTGTAAGCATCGAGCGATCCTGCAGCTATTATTCAACCGTGGATTCCTCTCGTTTAGAGCTAAATCAGGTATACGATTCGGAGCGACAGGCATTCGTGACTCCCGCAACATACAAGTCTGATCATGTTAACGGGAACAGTGCATTATCCAACTCCATAGATTATTCACGTCGAGCTTGATCGTTAAACCAATTTCACGGACATCAACTGGAATATCGAGTCATTCAAGGAGGAGAAATATTTAAAACGTGATCCGGTAATAAACGTTTCTCTTTCTCTCGTAATAATTCTGCAAAAAAAATATGTACAGGGGTTGGATGCAAGAGTCGATGATGCAATTGAAACGGCATTCTCGATCGCCGATCCTGAGTCACAAATTCCAAGAATCAATTTCCGATCTGATATCTCGGAGAACCGCAACGCGTGATCGTCCACGAAAAAAAGATTCCTTTCGACCGTTCGGGAAAGAGTGCTCGAGAGACAGGGATCAAAGACAATGAGCGGCGATAAGATGCCGGTGGTATCGTTATCGAATGGAACTGATTGCGGGGCGGCGAGATCAAACGTCCGGAGGAGCAACGTGTCACGGTAAAAATGTGACACGGATATTATCGACAGATCGCGGAAACAAGAACGATAACTTTACAGCTGAAGGATCGACGCGAGGTACAATATGCCGGTCCGGGAAACGCGAACGGAGAAATTTTCATGTCGCTCGGAGAGACAGTGAGTCACGGCGTGCAGCCCGAGATCTGTTATCGGGCGAATGCGTTCATTTGTCGGTCGACCGCATAATTTTGGCCAATCGAGTCTGCCGAGCTGTTATCTCGAGAGACGGCGGCCGATTGGCTGGCACGGCGTCGATCGCCACGAAATTCGTCAGCGAAATACGGGAACCGATATCTCCGGTCGTCCGATACGCCATTGAACTCTGCTCACCTCACGCTATTACCTTGTCCTATTTATGAGCAGCTGCTGTCCCGTTAATTAAATCGCGCCGCGGAAGAGTGTCGAGATAAGGAACCAGAACTTTCGGTACAGAGATAACGAGCTGAGCCTCGTGCATGACTCGCAAGACTTGTCCCATCGAAATTTCTGCCTGCTCAATATTTATTGCCTCCGCTAACACAAGTTTTTTTTATCATTTACAAGCAATTGTAGTGTTCAGTCTGGGCGTGCGTCCATTTTGTTCGCGGTAGAAATAGAAATTCTATGGTCTGCAATATTTATCGCGTCAGGTAACACAATTTTTTAAATTTATATTCGATTGTAGTTGGGTCTGTGTGCGTACGTGAATTTTAATTTAATCGGTGTGTGTGAGTCAATTTTATTTCGTTGCAGGTTGTATGTTGGTTTACTCAATTGCACGTTGCGGTAAATCCAGCGTTTAATATCGAGTGAGTTGCAATTTAGTTACTCCAATAATATTTCTTTCCTTCCAATGTTCATTTTAATAACGATTGTCAATAATATACAATATAAAATTCACGATTTAGCGATTGTCAAGTTTCTCTTCCTTCTCTTTTGATGACGGTATAATTATGATGTTTCTATTAGCAGAATGATAAATAGGAGTGGCTCGAATTTACAAGAGAAAAATCGTGGAATCTGTAGGCAACGTTATGAGCTAATTAAATAATTCCTCGGTTAACAAGTTTGACGAGTTTGGCTATCGGTCCTGGAGGCGGACGCCGAATTTATAATTCATATCTCGATCCAGGAGGTCCGCGACAGCCTCTCATTTCATCTCAATTAATTTCAAGGCAATATTGAATTTAAGATGACAAGCTTTTAGTTCTTCGTTTTTATTCGAAAATTTTGTTCGCTTCTGAATACCTCTTGCCTGTATCGAGGTGTTTCGTTGAATTCTCTGGATAAACGAATCGGCATTTTTCAAAGAGAAACCAATTAGTCTAATTATGTCAATAAATTCTAATTGGCTTCGTTCGTTAACGCGTTCGCGATCGTATCTCGGTGATGGATTTCGGCAATAACCGGAAACTAAATCATATTATTGCACGATAAAAAGAAAACCTTTATCGTCGACTAGAGAATCAGAAAGGAGCAATTAAAATTACTGTCGTTTATATCGATAAAAATTAAATTAACGATTCGATACATTTATGTTAGAATTCAAAATTCAGAAATCTCGAAATATACGATAACGAAGTAGTCATAACTATATCTCGGCCCGGGCACACATCACGAAAACGAACCGTTTCGCACGGAAACATTGTTCGGTGAGATAGACTGTATAAAAAAAGCCCGGAAACAATAAACAATAAAAAAAATGCTACACGGCACGGTGTCTCGTTTATCCGCGCTCGGTTTCGAGCTGACCTTTCACTTCGGCCAGGATTAATGCGGTTATCGTTCGTGGCGGACAACAGGCGCGCGATCGTAACGGGAAGGAAAAGCTCGTTGCAGTGCGCTGCGCTATGCAACGCGGTGCAAAGTGTTGCAGAGCGTTGCAGAGCGTTGCATCGAGTAGCGTCGCGTCGGGGGAATAAATGCAGAATTTAATTATCGGGGCCCTCTTTCTCCTCGTCGCTCTCCGAGTCGCTTCGAGTGGCTCGCAACAACATCTGGCGGACCGTGTGTTTTCCCAGCGACCTTTTTATCGTTTCTACCTCCCGGTGGCCGAGTTATCCACGCTCGAGCGCAGATATAAATTGGCCGAAACGCCGCGATACGATCGCGCTCGCGCACGTCTACTCCTATATGTCTACGTCAACCGGGCATTATCAGCGTATCGCCGATGTAACCGTGATTAGGCAACATTTCGCTCCAGTACACGATCCACCATAACCAAACGGGAAGAAAGTGCCGAGCTTTTTCCAACCAGTTCCCACTGACAACGCTCCGCTCTTTGGTTCGCACGAGTCTCAGCTGTGTTTCGTTCATAGAAGCGATCAGCATTCGCTATGCCTCTGACTGTACTCGATATCGAAAAGAAAGCAAAATATTGGAAATGAACAGAAAGGTGGCCAACATAAAAATTCCAATTTTCTCTTGATAGAGAAAAGAGACTTTGTTTTTTATTTTTAAGCTGTTGTAAAAACGAGAACAAAATGTATATTTCAGTGTAGAGTAGTTTTCAATACACCAATATAATTTTTGATGTTCCGATTCTCCCCATAGTCGACCTCGGACGCACCGCGCTAAACGATCCGTAATTTCGATGCCTTCTCGAAATCCGATCCGATAAACGAATACCGGAGAAAATCGGCGCGGGTCGCGTGCGTTTCGCCGAGCGGGAACGCCGATAATGTTTGCCGGTATAAATCGGCGGAGGCTACGTCCAATGAAAAGTCTTGTCGCGACATGTGTCCAATTTGGATTAATTACGGAGATATGTAAATCTGGGAACGTTGGAACATGTTTCGGACCGTATGAATGCAGATTGAATTTTTACTATGGAATCATGTAAATAATGTCCGGTCCGTGTGTTGGGTAAATTAATTGCGCTCGCGATCAACGAGATCAGGAAGGGGCACACGAGGTACAGTGAAAAATGCCGCGGCGCGAGACGCGAAATATGCTGGAACGAAAATAGCGACGGATAGAACGACTCTTGTGCGTGTAGAGCGTTTTTCTCGACCGAGTAAGCGATCGTGGTTGTGATTGTGCGAACGTGATTGTACGAACGTTTTTTCTGATGGTTAACGAGATCTTACAGTGTATAAATTCAGAGTGCAAGTTTAGAGTACTGCGTTAGAGGACAATTTTAGAGGTCAACTTTCAAGCACAACTTCAGAGGACAACGGTAAAGGAGGACTTTAGAGGACTCTAGAGGACAACTTTAAAGCACAACTTCAGAGCACAACGGTTAAGGCAAACTTTAGAGGACTTTAGAGGACAATTTTAGAGGTGAACTTTCAAGCACAACTCCAGAGGACAACGGTAATGGCAAACTTTAGAGGACTTTACAGGACAACTTTAAAGCACAACTTCATAGGACAACGGTAAAGGCAAACTTTAGAGGACTTTTGAAGACAATTTTAGAGGTCAACTTTCAAGAACAACTTCAGAGGATAACGGTAAAGGCAAACTTTAGAGGACAACTTGAAAGCACAACTTCAGAGGACAACGGTAAATGCAAACTTTAAAGGACTTTAGAGGACAACTTTAACGCACAGCTTCAGAGGACAACGGTAAAGGCAAACTTTACCGGACATTAGAGGACTTTAGAGGTTAACTTTCAAGCACAACTTCAGAGGACAACGGTAATGGCAAGCTTTAGAGGACTTTAGAGGACAACTTTAAAGCACAACGTCAGAGGACGACAGTAAAGGCAAACTTTAGAGGACTTTAGAGGACAACTTTAAAGCACAACTTCAGAGGACAGCGGTAAATGCAAACTTTAAAGGACTTTAGAGGACAACTTTGAAGCACAATTTCAGAGGACAACGGTAAAGGCCAACTTTACCGGACGTTAGAGGACTTTAGAGGTCAACTTTCAAGCACAACTTCAGAGGACAACGGTAATGGATAACTTTAGAGGATTTTAGAGGACAACTTTAAAGCACAACTTCAGAGAACAACGGTAAAGGCAAACTTTAGAGGACTTTAGAGGACAACTTTAAAGCACGACTTCAGGGGGCAACGGTAAAGGCAAACTTTAGAGGACTTTAGAGGACTTTAGAGGACAACTTTAAAGCACAACATGAGAGGGCAACTTTGAAGCCGAACTTTAATTTCTTTGCAGAAATTTCCCTGAAAATAAAATGTGTGTGCGAGGCTCGCGATACCGATTCAGCTGGTGGCGGGTAAGTTAATTACACTTGTCGGCGGGTCGTTCGGGTAGCACGCGAGCGGATCCTCGCGGGTAAGCGAGCGTAGACAGTGAAGCAGGCTGGAATGGAGTAGGAGGAGCCAGCTTGTATCCAGGACTTTATTATTAGCCGGTATCTTTCGGCGGGTTGAAGAACGGCCGTTCGTTCCTCCCTGAATGTTAGTCGGTGGAAAGTTGCGTTGCACAAGATTCCTGGTCGAAGTAGGTGTCTCTGCCGGCCACCCCCGTACGTTGAAATATAACCACGAATCCATCAGTCGCGATCCTCGTTAGAGCTAGGAGTTAGAAGATGGACCAGTCTTCCGCGAACCGAAACTGAAACGAGATTATCGCTCGGTCCGCGACAGCTACGGTCGTGAATAATTCGAGGCAGGCGACGAAGAGGACCAAGCGGCGAGGCGAGAGAAGCTGAAGCGAGAGGATATCCCCGAGACCAGCGAGCAGACGTCCCGAGACAGACCAAGCCATCGCCGGGATTCCAAGCTAATTCGTGGCAAGACCGCTCGCTAATCCGTCTTAAGCCGAGGCCGCGAGCACGCGAGTAATAATCGGCCGGTACGCCTAGCGCGACGGGCCAATCAATCTGGCAACTTGGTACCGGTATATTTTACCAGTGAAACGTTACAAAGAGTATTGCGAAACCGGCGATACGTCCGGGAGACGCGCGGAGACGCAAAGGGACAAGAGGACGACGCGAGCAAACATCCCTCCTACCCCGACATCGCGCCCACAGCTAATAAACCGTTTAATGATTCCGTTTATAAATACAACCGCGGCTCGTAACTCTTACGATTAGCCGTGGCACGTGCAATTTGCCTGATTTATCGCGGCGAATCGCGCGCTGGAAGACGCGGCGAATTTTCCGCGGGGGTGGCCGCACGCGGACCTGCCAAGTCGCGTCGCTTTGGGAGATACGGATCGCACGCTGGGCTCTGAATATGTTAATCTGCTGTGGAGGACGATGATGTCGTTTGGGGAATGCGAGATAACTGGGTCTTGAGGTGATTGGCTGTAGGGAGAGTCGAGGAGTGACGTAACAGAGTTCACATTTCCGTCAGGGAGGAGTTTGTGTTTTTCGAATTGTTTTGAAGATGTTTTCTCGAAGACTGCCGCTGATAATCTGCTGCACTGTTTACGCAAACGAAAGATGAGTAGATGGAGCGATTATCTGGTCACGCGTGTGGTGATATTTAACGCGTAGACGATGTCGAAAGAAAAAGGTAGGCCACTCGAGTCGAGCGAATAGAAGAAATTGATTAGTGGAAAAAGTATCGGTGCAGGATTCCCGAGACAATCTTTTTACCTCTGGATGTAACCTTTCCAGATAGTTCTAGTAAACTTTCACGAACGAGTAATAAGTCCACTATCGTGTACGAGACGCCGTGCATGTACTTCAATTATAATTGCGTTGATTCAACGACTCCTATTATTCCTGAACGCTTCGTCCCCGAAAGGACACATTATATTATAAGTATTGAACTTTCTACTTTAATCGGCCTCCCCTCGTAGATTTGATCAAGATACACATGTTCAACTTCGAAAATATCACGTGCTTCGACAATAAAAGTAACGAAGCGTCGCACAGAAAAGTATCACGACACATAACATGAAAACAGTTAATATTTCAGGAGATATTTCAAATTTCATACAACACGCGCTGACATTGAAATATCATATCACGCCGCTGGTATGTTTACCAACAGCGACATTGTGCTTCTAGTTCGACACAATTTTCGTGTTCGCGGATGTCAGCGCATGTTGTGGAAAATTTGAAATATCGTCTGGAATATTATCTTTTCGACAGCGTGTCCTATTTCTGTGCGGAATGACGTGAGGAATCAAACGATGTTTAAAAAGCCTGTTCTCTAACACGATTCCAGACCATCTGTTACAATCTATCAGGATAGATTGAACGATTCATAATATTTGATCGCGCAAAAATGGAGAGGCGAACTTACCAGAGGAGGATAGAACGCTGAGCTGTCCATGCTGATGCTAGGGTAGGGTCCTTGATCGGTGGTGGATGGCGTGGGCGTGGGGTACGAAGAGTAGGAGGTCGCGGTGGGTGCTAGCCTAGGGTAGGCACCCAACGCGAGCCTCGCTGCGCTGTCATATTGACAGCTGCAAACCGTTTGGCCGGTAACCGGGTCCGTCATCATGGGTCTGCCATTCTCGCAGCAACCGGGGCCCGTGGTCCCACCCACAGGGGTGCTGGCCCCTCCGGAGGCCGCTGCGGCTGCGGCGCCTGTCGTCGTCGACGACGACGGAGACAACGCGCCTGGGCTTAACGCACCGCCCGACGACATCGCCGGCGACGTCGCCGTCGTCGGCTGCCCGCCGCTCACCAGCAGCTGAAACATTGAAAACACATCCTTGTCAAATTTTTTCAGAAATTTTTCTAGGCCCATTTGGTTGAACCAGATCTGCTTAGGTCTCTGGATTTGGTAATTTTTCAACATTTTACCACTAAACCTAACACCACCGGTTTACCCTTTGCACTCGGAGCTATTTTAACTTGAAAATCAAACGTTTCTTCTGACCTACGATATTTCCATACTGTATGATTTTTAAAATTTGATAGACATGAAATCGATGCGATACCTCATACAATACTTAACTGTTTAGTAATTGGTCAGATACCGTCGTATCTAATAATGTAAACAATATTTTAAATAATGGTACAGCAATTTTTAGTGACGCCTCAGAGGCGCCAGTCGAGTGCTAAGGGTTAACATGACCGTTTCCAGATTTTTGATTTTAAAGTTATCGAAATAATAAAAATGATTTGAGCACGTATTAGAATAGGTGCCGCACAAAGTCTAAATATAATCAATCTTGTCATTTTTATAAGGGACCAGGTACTTTTAAGGCTCGGTAGGTTTAGTGTTAAAGCTACTTATATTTGGATTCTGTCAAATGTTTCGTTTGGGGTAGGTCCGGTTCAATCTGAGTTTTTTCAGAATGTTTATTCAATTACTAGAATGTTGACACCGTCCGGAGGAACTGGCAACACACTTCGTTATCTTCAGTTTCTTTGAAATTTACAATCACTAATACAGGAAATAGAAGGTTATCTCAGTCGTGTGATTCATGGTAATGAAAAATTCAATTTTTTCAGAAACTTGAAAGAGGTGATATTTCTCGACGCACAGGATAGAAAAATACCTATTAAATTCAATTTCGAAGCATGACGTTGTCGCACTCGTTCCACCAGTTATTATAATATCGAGCTGGTCGCTTCCAAGATTGCTAGTTCAACGAAAATTGGAAACCATTAAGAACTGCTATTTCTGTATCTGAATAATTTGTCCCTCGAAAGTGGCTTATAATTGCTATGAATATACGGGAGATGTCGTATTCTTATTGTTCTGTTAAATCGTTTTCACGGAACCGGCACGGATCGCTACTCGGTCGAGCAAAGTCGCGATATAGTGTATGTACGTAATAGACCACTCGAGCGAGATAACGTCGTTCGAGATGTTGTCGCCGGAACGGTAAGTGATAGTAAGATGAACTGCGCAACAAGTCAGATAATGAATTTAATTTAACAGATATTGAGAGGCACGCGTTCGATAAATCAAAAATAAACGCGGCTCGAGTATGCCTTGAAGAAGCGGCAGCTTAACTTAAGCCTACATAACATCGCCTCCCATTCAGCTGGAGTATCATAATCGCTCTTTTATTACATAGCCTCGAACGGTTAAGTCGAAAAAAATCCAACAATATCGCAAAAATCGTACCGTAAATCAGCCGGTGCGTTGGCTGGTCGATCTACCGTTCTCGCAAATTAACCCTGTTCGAGCACCAGGCTATTATTCATCGTTTCGAGACGAAAAACGCGCGGAACCGTGTTCGTAAGAGCAAGTCCGATCGGTAAAAGAATAACTAACGAGCTCTCGAAAAATAATTCGATCGCGGAGGGTTAATGGCGATAATGACGGTAATTTCGAAAGCAGGTGATAGGCTGCTTATCGGCCGCGGATCCGATTATAAATGCGTGCTCGATAACTCGATAGCAATTTCGTGTTACTTTAATGGACGATAATCGTGGAAGGAGAGCGTAGCGGTATCTGGACGTTATTAAACAACAGATGACACTCGACTATTAATTTCCGTGAAAGGGGGTCTCTCTCCCTCTCTCGCGAGTCTCCTCGACAAAAGCTTCTCTCGGATCGATACCGGAATCCGAAAAATTCACTCTCCTGTCTCTCGTTTCTTTTTCCCGCAGGTGGAATCGAGCGCGCGCGAGGGAGAGAGATCGCGGCGCTTCGATAGCGATAATTGTCACATAATTTCGCGTAATGACGCCACCGGCATTATCGTGAATACCGTTTCCAGAGGAGCCGGCCGAATAAATTAAACGGAAATTTATCGGCAGCGCCGACCAAGTCAAATTGCTGGCAGCGTTCATATATCAGCGGAGAGAGCCGTGTTTGCACTTTTGCGAACCGCGGCCACCGCGCACACACGCGCGTTCCGCTCTCGGAAATTGAACCTCGTTATATGCTAATGCGGACAGCGGACGCACGCGCGTCGTCGTCGTCGTCGTCGTCGTCGTCGTCGTCGTTCTCGTTTCCATCGTTTCTCTTCGTCTCTCTCTCGCTCTTTCGCTCTCTCGCTCTCTTTCTGAAACGCCTAAAAACACTCCCCGTCAAAATGGCCATCCCCCACCTCGACCATTTGTCACTGCTATCGGCGCGAAACTCGAACACGCGAAACAACCGACCGACTTGGAACGATAGCAAATACCTTGTCGTGTACACGTACTCCCGGGTAATTGGTACAAGTCGAACCGGCCCGGGGTAAAAATTGTTGCCGCTTCTAACAATGGATTATTATGTTGCTAACGCCGTCGTGGAAAAATGTAAATAAACGCTGTCAAACGACCACAGGCCCGCTGTACGTCGAGCGATAGTTCGTTAACGGGGTAAAGGTGGTACTATAATTTGTAGCGAGACACACTATCGTCAGGTTGCTTTTTGTTCACGAGAATTCTCGGATTTTAGATAGTGCAACGATTAATATTTTGACGTGATACTATACTGTAGAAAATTAATAAATTCCTAGATCGTGTAAAACACATTTTTATGGCAACGTTCCTGCTCCAGGCGATTTTATACAGTATGTTGAGAAAGATCCATCTGAAATTTGATTAGTCACGCCTGATAAAATCATAGAATCGTCTTTGACTGATTTGTTCACTCATGCGTGGCCATGCGCATGCAAATTGCCCGTGATCTTAATAAATACACTCTTGTAACGTTTTAACAGATTAAAAACCCGCTGTCACCAGGCTTGTTGATTCTGGTGTCAACGAGACAAGCGATAATACAGTAAGAACGATTAATAAAAAGTCGATGAAAAAAAGCTAGTATAATTAAGAGTTGCTCGACAATGTTTTACTTATGTCCAGTTCGATAGAAGATTGCCTATCAGAGGCACATCGTTCGACCACAAGTCGACTATAACTTCGCCGCGCGGAAATGGTAATTTTTATAGCACGTGTTCTTCGTTGGAAGTATTACACGGTGCTTCGGCGAGGTTTCCCGCAGTGAAACGAGAGGATACGGATATTTTTGGCTCGCGAATAACTGGTCAATGATCATACTCGAAACGCGCAAGCTGGAAAGTATCGATAATTAGTGCCCGGGGCGAGCATCGTGTCTACGTAATCGAACATGCTCGTAATTTGCATCATACGCGAGTCGATGGAATCGAGATCGACTATCGCGCAAGGAGAACGAGACAGTAGTATTGCCGTGGTGACCGCTTAATTAAACTTAATAATTGCCGCGATATACAACCGCTAAACAACCGGGAAAAAGCGAACGCGTCGCTCTGTCCGTCTCATGCCGCTTGCAAAACCGTCGTTACCTGTTGCGCGTCGATAAAAATATAGCGGAAAATAAACGAACGCCGCGCCGTAATCAACGGAATCGATAATAAATATAGCGGAGTCCCTTAATTGCGGACCGTTTACATAAGAATCGCTCGTTAATCAATCTGCGCGCTACGAAGTCGTTTCTCTCGTGTAGTTTTCCTCGCGGACGAGTATCGCGGACGAGTATCGCCGACGATCATCCGACTCCCAAAGTATGCCGAAACTTCCGCTCGATTTGAATAATTATGCAGTTTGCATCCCTTGTATTTATGACGGTTTCTCGAGTATTGTACCCCGTAAATATATTTTTTGTGCTCCACGGGAAATATGGAAATCCTTTATTAATATGAATACAGATGGCCTGGAGAGTTTCGAACGGGGTTCCGAGGGGTTGCGCGCAATAACAATGCTCGTTCAGGAGGACAAGAAGAAGAAAAAAGGAGGAGAAGATCACTCGGGTCGCATGCAAGTTGATGCAGTTTTTGCTGTAGGCGGGCGAGAGGCCACTCTAAAACTGTCGAGTGCTCTTAAGACCTCGCCGACTTCGACGGGAACCATCTTTCACGCGGGCAACTGCCGAGAAAGGTAGTTTTGTAGCCCCGGGATAAGTTGTACCACCATCTTTGGACGATCCTGCAGGTGGACTAAATATTTACAAACATAATCGACACGGACTATCCGCGTACAGTCGTTCTTCTTCAAACATTCCGCTTCTGGACGCAATTTACAGCTCACCGAGGGAAATGTTTGTAACGTGTTTTTGAACACTCGTCGTCTAAACACAATTTCTAGGTCGTAGCCGAGTTAAAGATTCTAATCCAAAACTTTCGGATTTCGATCCTCGAGTTGCATGGTTAAAAAAACGCAATCGATTTGACTGCTATATAGCCGTCTACATAAATTGGCATAGGCTTTCTGTGTAAGTGAAAATCGGTTGTCGGTGTCCCTAGGACCCAGAACGACGAAGGAAGAATTTGCCAGATTAAAAATTCAAACTCCAATTTCCTTGGGCTCCTCCCAACACTCGAGGGCCCCGCGTGATCCTCCGGGACAAGCAAATTTTCCCTCCCTCCTTTTTCAAGTTCCCCGCTCTCGCCGTTATCCAGCGAGCGTAACAACCCCGTCGCGATTAATCGCTTCATGGGCTCGGGGCACAAGGAGTCCTCATCGTCTGTTCCACCAGCAGAGATAGAGAGAAAGAGAGAGAGAGAGAGGGGTTTGGGGGGGGATAGCAAGAAAGAGAGAATCCGCTTTGAGAGGGAGTGGTTGCGTACATATATCGCGTAGGCTTCACCGCGGTAAATTAGCTCGCGGTAAATGAGGATGAAATGAATCCTGGTAATTAATACGGCAGGAGAGTTATTTCGAGAGAACGAGCCTCCGAGTGAGAAACGGCTAGAGGGCTGAAGAGGGGCAGAGGGGAAGAAGAGGAGAGAGGGATGGTGTATCGTCGCGTTGATGAAGCGTCTTCGTATTCCGGTCCCTTCGAGCAGAGGGAGAACGGAAAAGATCGCGACGGAAACGTGCACCTTTCTATTCGTAGATCGGTGTCGAAATCGCCGGGACGCCCACGAGGGAACGTGATAAATAGGATCAAGGAAAACATTATTCTCCCGCACGATTTTCCCCGCTTTGTTTTCTTCTCACCGCGCTCGATCGACAACGCTGGAAAAAGACGGCGCAGAAACCGTCGTCGGGCGCCGCATCGCGTCGGTTCTCTATTCTTTCGTCTCCCTTTTCTCTTTTATCGTATCGCGGCCGTATCTTCCGACGCGCGGACGTGTTTACGAAAAACGGGATTCCACGTCGCGCTAAATAGTCGTAAGATATTTCGACGCCCGCGTCGCGGCCGACTACAAATTTCACCCTGATAATTTATCGCCGGCAGATACCTAAATAGCGCCCCGCCGTGAAATCGGACGACTGTCGCCGATCATGCCGACCACTCTCGAGCACGGATCGGCCGCCATTCCTATGCCAGCGAGATCATTTGTCTCGATCAACGGCGGCTGTGATTTTCGCCCCCCGTGGCCATCGGATCGCGCTCCTGAGGGGCCATCGAGCGGTCTCCGAGAGCACTGTCTCTCGGGATGTCGGCAATATCTTTCCTCTAATGATACGAAAGATGCTAGATAATGCTCTTTAGCGGATTATGATTTACACTTTAGAATTCTAGAGATCGCACTCCAAATTTTTTTCTTTTCAATCGAAAAACATAACTTATCGGAAACATGTCGGTCGAGAGAATACGTACCCTAACTAATATGCTTATAAATTAATAAATAAAGGCATCTTCGAGCATGTAACTGTTAAGATCCTCTATCCAAGGTTTAAGGTGCATCATGGCCTCGTCGAAGAATGCGTTT
The DNA here is from genome assembly GCA_028455805.1 of Lasioglossum figueresi. Classification (NCBI taxonomy): domain Eukaryota; kingdom Metazoa; phylum Arthropoda; class Insecta; order Hymenoptera; family Halictidae; genus Lasioglossum; species Lasioglossum figueresi. The sequence goes on from CM052193.1 coordinate 2,267,898, forward strand.
CTTCAGGTTCGCCAGCTTGTTCATCGGTCTAGCACAACCGACTAACGAAGAAAATCGAAGAAGCGGGTACTGAACATGTACACTGAGTGTACTACCAAGTTAACTAGTTGATTTCTCTATTTTCACAGGGTAGTTACAGCGAGAGGCAGCTCAGCTCGCCGCGCTGGTTCGCGCTCGGCGAGGCTGATGCAAAAATAGACGAGAAAAAAAGAAACCCAGCGACCGGGACCGGGTCTCGGAAGGGAACGAGGTAAACCGAACTTTCGTGAACAAAGAGCCGGGAGCACGAGGGGTGTGCGGGGGTGGAGGAACACACCTCGAGGCCGTGACACACGCACGGCTGCCCTGTGTGTCCCCGTGCACGCGCAAGCAAAGTCCGACCTGTATGCGTGTGTCCCTCTCTCGGCTCTCGCCTTTCTTTCTCCCCAGACCATTCTCTGCTCTCTTTCTTTCTCTCTGTTCGTCTCTCGACGGATTTTCCGTCTCTCTCGCGACGAACGGAACACGTTCCGGCTCCTCCAGCCGCGTCTGGAGCCATTCACGCCCTGCTGGGTTTCCCATCGGAACCTTTTAAAAGCCCACTTTCACCCCCGCGGCACCAACCACCGCCGCGAAAACCCTACGGATCCTGGCCCGCAGGAAGAGTCCTCCTGGATACGTCACCCTCTCCTCTCCAACCCTCCGTTACCCTTATTCTCAGCCACTCCACCTCCGCAAACTCTAACTCTCTCTCCCTTTCTGTCTCTGTCTCTGTCTCTGTCTCTTTTAGAGTCCCATAGCTGCGCGACGATTCGGCAGAGCTCGCGCGTTCGCAAATCAACCCCCTCGGAAGGGTCGCGACGACTCCCAGAGGGCTAGCCAGGCTTCCGACGAGAGTTCTGGACGAGGTTTCCAGGACCCGAACAGTGAAAGGAGCACATATCAAGAGGATATGCTTTGACGGTGCCTTGCAGCTCGGCTTCGAGAAGTCTGCGAGTTTTCGAGGAGAATAGAAACTCCGAGCTGGAGACTTTTGATTGGAACGATGTTGAAAGCTATTTAGATTTTTCGAGGGTTTTGTCAGCGAGTTTGGCGTCGCGTTGACGAGTGAAACAGGCTTTAATCGCTCGCGTTTTATTGATTGACAGCTGGATAGCTTCCACATTTAATTTCAGAGGAGGATTATAAATGTGTACAGTGTATCACAGAATCTCGAGAATCTAATTATGGAATCTATATTAAATTGCAGCGGGGCTGCAGAATCTGAAACAATTTCGCAGCGATCGACAGCTTATCAGAGAATCACTAGCCATAGAATTCCCGTTCCCGAAGAATCCGGTCTAGCTGAAATTCCAAATGAAAGACTCGCGAATGAAATAATGGCGTTTCACCGAGCGGAGGTAACACGGTAGCTACGTTCGGCGAGAAAATGGCCGTGGTTCCCGTTAACAGAGGCGTTAGCAACAGAAGCAAGAAACGCAAAACGTGCAATTAGAGTCGGACTCGATGAAAGGTTCGAGAGCAGCGTTTCCGTGAAAGTGTTCCTTTCTTCGTTCGATCGCGGAGGCATTTAGAGCACTGCTGGGCGGAGAGGAACGGCGGCGGGTTCGAATTGAGAAATAAAATTCAAATCCCAGCACGGAACGGCCGCGGCCGAGGCAACCGGTTGATTACTGGCATTTCTTTTAATTGGAAGATGCTCGGAGCCGATCGCCACGGACAGAGAAAGAGAGAGAGGGAGAGGGAGAGGGAGAGAATCCAGCGTTCGTGGAAAACGCGAGTTAAGTACAGTTTATCGATGATCTGATGCACGGTGTGTAGCGGTGCGTGACGCAGGTGTAAAGAGAACGCGAGGCACTTCTTTCGATGCCGATGATGAGGAATAATTTACCGGCTGGGAACGTGTAATTTCGACGTAAGTGCTCGAACCCTTCATTCGTTATGGCCACGAATTTACAATGTAGCGATTCAAGAGCCGCGCGGTGCAGCGCGGCGGACCCCAACCAGCCCGAGGGCCCGAGAACCTCCCGATAATCCGCTCGCGAACGAGCCGATAAATCGTCCTTTTATTAACAATTGTCCGTCGAGCAAACACCGGCGATGGCCAATTATCTTGGAGAGACCGGCGTTATCAAAAGCGAAACTCAACGGGATCGGCACTCGACGACGGATACGCCCGCTTCGAACCACTATATGTATTTCGATCGCTATCGTTCCCGGGATCTCCCTAAAAGCTACAGTATCAGACGCGATAATACAAACTCGGTCACTCCTTCGATTTCGCCCCAATTGATTTATCTCCCAGGAGTAATTGCTTCCAGGAAAACCGTGAAAACACGGTTCTCGGCTCGCACGGTTCTGCGTACAGATAACAGAAATAATAATGAGTCAAATTCGGTGAAGGACTACGCAACGATCCAAATCTTTAATCTGTGTAATTATTTCTGCCTCGCGGGATGTACAATTTTAGACAGAACATTTGTTGGAACGTTGAAGTTGCGGGAGATGAAACATTTTTTATTTCGCGGAGTAACGAATACGTCGAATCGAGACGAGATGGGAATCGTCACGCAGGAACTGTTCGAGGAACGGGAGTAAAGAAAGGTTCGTCATAAACGAGATTACACGTGTCGAACGAAAGCAGCCCGAGTTAAACAGCGACTTGATCGCGAGTTATCGCCGCTCATGCAAAGTAACCGGAGAGACCTGACAATGCGGCGCCTAGACCGCTCTCACACGCGATGCTGGAATATGCAACGAGATCCGTACCGTTTACACGATACGCGGATTCCATCGTGAAATTAATGTCGGCCTGCGGGAAACGGCGGGATACGATATCGAACATGGAACTGAAACTGGACCTGATGAATAGAGAACGGCTCCCGCTACACTTCTCGAAACAATCCCACATTCGGCTCTCTTATGAATGATTTATGAAACCGTATCGTCGAAATCTGCCACTGCAATTTCCGCGGCGAGTAATTCTATGCCGTTTCACTTTCGGGGAGAAATTTGCAATTGTGCACCGTTCTACTAATTTTTTCCGTAAACAATTTCCATAGAGTGCTTTCGACATTTCATGGTAGTAATTGTTTCGATACGACAGGAATAACGAAATGCGCTAAGAAATTAACCGTGTTTATTTTAATATCGTTCGATAATATTGACTGCTTCATTGGAGATATTTTTTAAGTTTATTTTACATTATTTTTCAACATTTAAAAAGTGAAGAACATCCAACAAATAAATACGTTTACGTTGAACGAAGATATATCCTGCCACAACGGAGGCTCCTAAAAATTTGCAAGCATCGAACAGAGAATAATTGATTTCTGGTAAAACTTCACAGCCCCATGGGATCGTGCAAGATCTCGAGTAAGGTTGGAAGCAGGATCACCACGAGCGTGGCCCAACATAGCGAAAGAGGGACAGATCAGGCGCGCGCAAATCGCACCAAAAAGATGGCGGACCCGGAGATACGAATGGACAGTCTCTCGGCTCTCGACTTCTCTAGACTGATCCTCCTCCCTCTTCCGTTCCTCCCTGCTCTCTCCTTCCACCTACCATGTGCCTTTTTCTCCAGGCTGAAATCCGGAGTACACAGGGAACGAAGGAGCCCTCCGGTTCTCCCTTTCAGCCCCTCACCTTCCCCTCGTCACTCGAGATCTTGTAAGACAACGGCGTTACGGGCCGAGCACAGGCCGCCCTTCTTTTTCGCGACAAATTAACCGTTACGGTTACTCTCACGGTTCTCTGACGTTGAATCGAACCTCGCCAATGCGCCATGGCGTGGTCCATGGGACGAGGAACCATTCGAGAAAATCATTATCGAATGTCTCCGAGCTACAATACCGAATCAGTCTTTGATTTTCAGGAGAATCTACTAAACGCGTGGATCATTAGTTTTTTTAATCAATTGTGTTTCGAAGTGCGTCGCAATAATACAGAAACAGGCTGTAAAGGAGGAAATATTCTAATTGAAATGTTCAAAGTTTGAATACCAGACATTTGGTCACAAATCCACAGGAATAGAAGTAGCTCCTAGTTTTGAGCACATGTTGGAAGTATTTTACGAGGACATCGATTACTGCGGAAGTTGGTTAACGATCACTTATCGAGCTCTGGGGTTTCACATTTCAGATTCGAAACGTGAAACACATTTGAAATCTTTGCGCAATAGGCTCCCGCCGTTCGACGCTGTTTTATCTTGGACTGCATTCAATTTTCACATGAAAATTGTCAAAGTTGATTTTGGCACGAGGACCTTTCCACCGAAGGGGTTGATAGCCTGAATAGTTCGTTAAAAATAAAAATCAACAGAAAAGGGATACGAGGTCGCCTCGTTTTTCTTCGGAAGCTATCGCAGTATTTTCTCACGGAAAACTGTGTTTTTCGCAGTGCGTTCAAAACAGACTGTAAAATCTTGTCTGCGTGGAGGATCAAAGGGAGCTTTGATTTTTATACGACATCTATTTATAGCGACCGACTCTCGATTCTCTTGCCACCCCGACGGCCGTATAAAACGCAGGGTCGTAACAATGGCGAACGGGGGCGGCGGATTCTTTGGCAGTAAACTGGCGAAAGTATAAGAGTCGCACGATTTCTGTCGGTGCGTTCGTGAGCTACGACGGACACAGCAGATGCCGCGTTGGGGCCGGTGAAATATCGGCCAGCAATGGCGGCAACAATTTAACGTTAATTACCTCCGGCTAAGGGCGCTGGGCCATTCCCGTGAACGCGGCTAGCTTTAAAAACGACTCGATGGGAAAGGATGCGAGCGAGAGAAAGAGAGGAGAGGGAGAGAGAGAGAGAGAGAACCGAGGGGGCCGGGATCTATTTGAAGCCCTAAAGACTCGGTTAAAGCGGCAGTAACTCGACGTTAAGAAGGCGTGAACGTTAACGGTACGAGTGACGGGACCCGAGGTATTTTTATGCGGACTGCCGAAACGTTTCTCACCGGCCAACTAAATTTTTACGAGGAATCCCGCGCCCCGTTCGCCTCGCCGCGCGGCGAATCTTCCGAAAGACCGAGTTTCCAGCTTTATTTACGCCGGCTCGCGATTTTATTCGGCCCTGAAACCACTGTCGCGATCCCCCACCACAGATAGCTCGACCGTCGCTCCTCCCCCGCGTCGACGCTCGCAAAAAAAATATGGCTGACCGGTCAAAAACTGAATTAATCGTCCTGCGTAGATTCGATCGATCTCGCGACACGTTTTTCGGCTTATTTGCCGGGGTTGACTCGCAATCCGTAGATGGCGCGCTGTACGCGCAACCCACGTTTTCAAACTCTGTACTATTTTCAAAATTCTGTTTCATTTATAATTTCCGATCTCTAATTGTACATTGCCAGTTGTTTGATCAATATCGTAAGCACATGCTGGAGTACGGGAAGAATATTCAATGAAGCGAAAAGGTGGGGGTGCAATGGAATCTTTCTCAAATGCACCGAAAAATGCACTTTATACCAGACGAGCCATTACTTCGCTCTTCTCCATTATCCAAATACCAAATTAACATTCCTTCGTTGGAAAAACACTCGAAGACAATGAAATCCCTAACTAGTTGGAGGTTACAAAGAAAATGACGTCAATTACCAACACGCTGACTAAATGCTATGAATAACACTTGTCTGTGATAAAAACTCGTAAAACGCGCGTAACAGTCGACGCGTTGGAGTTATTAACATTTTTTAGTTACTATGACACATCGTAGCGGAGTGTTTGTCATACATTGCTCGCTTCCAATTAATTGCCTTATCCGATACCTATTAACGGGTTTATTTACCTGTTAACAATAATAAGCTAGTAATTTAACGTCCATTTGTCGAAATATTCCGTCAGTTTCCCTGATCGCTCAACGGATTTGCTGATACGGTAAGTCAGTGGCAATCGGTGTTTAATATGCAGCTACTATACTATCAGGATTATATTTAAATCCTGACAATAAGGAACGAGGTGAATGAAAATAGTGTGCCGATAAGTAAAAAATAATATTTCACAAAACTATTATACTTAACGTGTAATCGATGTGAGCAGGAGGTGATTAACCGGTTAACCGCGTTCGACGCGTATACACGTCAATCCAGAACTCTATCGCGGTGCAATAACAATAACAATTTCAAGAATGAATTGTTAATTTTTTATCAAATAAAAATGTAATCCTTCCTCGTTTTTCATAAAATTTATAACAGGACCATTTGCTCTGCGTTCGACGCGTATACTCGTCGTTGCTTGATTTTAATTCCGCACTCAGTCGGGGATTTTTAAAACTAAATTCCGCAGTTAAGAGATTAAACCCAATAGTAAATGTTCTCTTTTATTAGTACTTTCTCTCTGCTGTTGCACGACGCTTTTATTATGAATATTCTTGCATTATTATACCAGTACTAAAACGAATTTTTGAAGCTTAACGCTTTAGCGTTTCGTACGAGAAGCTTTTATTATTTATTATGTTGCGTCGAGGCGCAGTCGAATGGCGCGGACCGTGACGGGCCGGGGGCCCCGAATGAAATTCAATCTACGTCGATATACATATCGATCGTTTTTCTGCGAGACGGCATTCCTGGCGGATCACACGGCTGCTGCGCCTCAGGTCGCCGAGAAATTGGGAAAAAGAGAGGAGAGCCAGCTCCGAATTCGGCGGCCGCGCGCAACGAGGCCGTTCCTATGCGGGCAGACGAGACACGTGCACCTTTAAAGACCGCCAACGGGCCAACCGGTTTACCGCGAGAGCTGCGTGTAGAACCCCGGTAGGTAAGTACGTGCGAGAATCCGTGCCGTAATTGCCGATTCCGTCAATCATCGGGGGCCGACCGTTGCGCCGCGCCGCGTCAGGCCTCCGTCGAATCCGCCGCGGTTGCCGGAATAAACACACCGCTGCTAATAACAAAGTATAAAGCGGATAACGACGGCATAATAACGCGAGTTAACGAACCGAACGCGAAACTCCCGACCAACCCTCTCGCCTCGTGTTCCCTGTTTGCCAGCTCCACCCAAAGAGCATGCGATGCGAACGAACGCGACTCTAAGCGTTGCACCGCGCATTACGCTTTAACCGATCGCAACCGATCCGTCGAGAAAAGCAATAATCGATTCTCTGAGTTAAATACATATTTATTGCAAAACAATACTCGTTTTAACCCTTAGCACTAGGTGAAATTATTCTGGTCGGAAGAAATGTTCCATTTTCGAAGTTAAAATAGATCTGACTGCGAAGGGTTAATATTCAAGAAAATATGTAAATTACAGGAAATAGTGTGCGTGAATTTGGATGTGAAAGGTGTGTAAGAAAAAGAGAAGTGGGGGCGTGAATTTTTAATACAATATTTACGATGTATTTACGAGCATTTTAAGTTGTATAATGAAGAATAAATTGTTAGTAACCAGCGGTACGGAAACATAGCGCTGACAAAGTCCGCAACGCAGGTCGGAACACCCTTCGTTGTGCCGGGAACGTAGCCAACGACGGTGTTCGAGTACGGTAAACAAAAAGATATGCAAGTGGGGGAGAAAGGTCGAGGGAGAGGGATCGAGCAAAGAGGCATACGGCGAGAGAGAAAGGAAACCACGGAACGAGAGAGAGCGCGATAGAAAAAGATAGGTTGAAAAAGAGAGAGAGGGAGAGAGAGGGAGAGAGGGAGAGAGGGAGACAAACAGAAGGGAAAGGGAGACACGAAGAGAGCGTAGGCCACGATCCTGAAAACCGATATTACGGAGATATCGAGGCGCTTCCGTGTCCAGGGCCGTAATTACACGACGGGCCGATGCGCCCGTTCCGCGATTCGCGCGTTATTGGCATTACTGCTCGCGTATGCGAGTCCACTGTCGAACAGATGCTCGACCGGCGATACCGAAATCGAGGGACCGAGACTCTTCTCTCCGCTTCGGAATCGGCACGACGACGAAACGCGACGCTCGTAAATTTAGCGATCCTCGCGGGCCAATCGACGTCGCTCATGGCCGCGGGAGCATGCTCTCTCGCGATCATGGCATCCGCTCGCGTTGCACGAGCGTGATTTCTCGGATCGAATTCGAGCCGGACCGGACGGTTCTCTCGTTACGTTCTATGCTACTATGCGACTCTGTGCTCAACTCGATAGGTAAACAGATAAACAACGAGAATTCGAGCAGACCCGCGAATCCAGTTCGCTTCGTTCGTAGCTGTAACGTGGCTGCGAGCGGCTAATTTGCTCGCAATCAGAAATGTTTCGCTTTCACGTTGTCGGTGATTCGGAAGAAATCGTTTTTCTCATTTTTCATCGCTTTACCAAAATGTGTCTGGTGCAGCATGAATTATGAAAAATTTTTCTTGCGATGCTTTTTGTGTATCTTTGAAGGAATATCTTTTTTCTTTATCTTCTGTTGGTTCGATAAGGTCTACGGACACCTCACGAGTCTCCTTCGTTGTCACGCGTTCGATGCAGATCTTGAGCACACCTTTCGAAAATATCAATGATCTACAACAGAATGTGAGACACATTCACGATCTATGCGAAACAGTGTTTCATTAATATTCTTCTTGACCTTCTATTGATTTCAGGCAGTGTCTTCGGTAGCTTACAAGTCTCTATTATAATCTACACTTATAATGTTTCGGTCAATGTCCAATTCGTCGAGATAAGTTTAATACGTCTCGGACGTACTTCGCTTTTGCCTTGCACACTATTCTATCTTTGAGCATGAATATTTTTAAACGAACAATAAGGTAAAAGTATCGTTCCTCGAACAATATTATGACGCGCGGTCGTCGCCCCATATTTCGTCACAGGACAAACAGCTGATCAACGGCGACTCCCGCTCCGAGGTCTAATGTATAAAAACCGCGGACAACCAGGCCTTCGTTCGAATAATCCGTTTTGGAAGAACAGTTAACGTTCGCACTCGACAGAGAGCAGTCAATAAAGCATTTCTACATTACACGTTTCGATCACTCCTCAGAAAACCCTTCCACTCTGCAATTTATCACGAATCGATTATAATTGTTTATGTATTGCTTGAAATATATTCGAGTAGCTTGAACATTTCGTACGAAGATATGAAAATGTTTTTATCCGATGGTAGACATAAGGTTGTACTGTAAAAGATCGGTTAGGGGTGCAAGCGGTGCGCCGAAGGATACACTACTGGCCGGAAGTATTGAGCCACATGTCTCTGGCAGCGAAGAAAGAGAATATTGTGTGTAATACCATAATAGAAATAGAATAATCCGTACAATTTATTCTATCGTTATGAAACGATGTTATTCCGCTCGTTAACTGCCAACCTTAATCTCGTACCGTCGACTGGCAATGCACATCGTTAACCAAAAACAACAAACTACACCGTGTATGTATTCGAAACGAGCGTTTCTATATCCAGTGAAATAAAAATTATAAAAATTCACGTTGACCTAAGCAAGGCCAAATTCTATGGAGTGGTGTTCGTGGTTTTGTCAGGATTATAGAAAATATCTCGAAACTCCACTGTGTACAGTGTTCGGCAGTGATTATTGGTACAAGAGTGCCTTAAGCTTCTCCTAATCAGAATGTAAACACAATTGATAAAGTCAACTACCTCCCGACCGGTGGATTTAACGCTCTCTACCTGGGGGGACAGTGCCGGCAAACACGGTAGAAAAATTCTCAAACATAATCTCCGTTCACGAAGCGGAGTAGTTAAATACCGAATGAAATATTCACGACAGGTACGCCTGAAATTTCTCAGGTGTAACTCGGGCGAACTTTTCACGGCGATATCGATTGTCTGCAAGAAAGAAAAAAAAAAGGTATACAGGTTCAAAGCTCAATTAATGCGGGAACATCGGTCACCCGCTAATAAGCGCCGCAAGAACAGTGGTAGTAATAACTTTATACTAATTATTCGGCAAACGAAAAAGTAATTACCGTCGTTACGCGCGCGCGTATGTATAATCGGCGAACAGATGTTGCCGCGTCGAAAGTCGACCCGTTCGACGTGTTTCGCCGCTGCTGACAAATAACGGAAGGATCGCGATCGATGCGTTCACGGTGAACTTAACGAGCCACGGCCGATCGCCGATCCTCATTACGCGTAACGAACGCGAATTCGATGTTTCGAGTTCGCGCGACGCGAACATCGTTCCTTATCGACGAATTTTTTCGGGGGGCGTCACCCTAGATACGCGCCACTATTCCGGAGCAATTAATCTCGCGTAATTAATTTCGCATCTTGGAAAAACGGCCGTAGAATTTATTTTTCCTCTCGAAATGCTTTGATCGAATAAGTGGGGCGCTTCTGACACTGCATTTCAATTTTCTACCTGTCATTCGAATAGAAACTAATTGCTTCGAGTGCTCGGTGCCCAAATGCTCGCGATCTTCGGCGTTATCTGAGCTCGAGAACAGGAACAAATTGTTATAGCGTTACCACCGAATACCAATCACTCACCAAGAAAATAATTTTTCACTTCCATGACGCGTACAACGTTCGCCGTTTAAGCTATCCGATTAATGAAGATAACTTTGGGGAATGCGGCGGCGGCTCGAACCAGAGTATCTCTCAAGAGAGTAGCACACCGCAGAGAAATAATGTCTACAACGAAGTCAGAATTCGCAGACTTCGGTGGAAGTATCCGCCGGTTTCCTTTTTGCCCTATGAGCGAGCCGAACTCGTTAGAAGTCTCTCAGGAATGCGAGTTTTGCTAGAAACTGAGGAACGTACGTGGTAAACGCGCCATCTCGCATGTTGGCGATAATCTAAATGGTGTATGGAGCATGAGAAAAATCGGTAGAAAGTCACTGCAGCCGAAGTGGTAGTTAAGAATCTTCAGCTTCTTCTTTAATGAACCGCGCGCGGCGTATTACACCGAAGCGAGTATGCGAAGTTCGTTTCCTCGATGATCGTGAAAAGTCTTGATCGCTCGACTCGAGAGAGCCGAGGCGTTATTTAATTTTCCTGCTCGGGGACTATTCGTCTCCTCGATTTATTGACGACTCTCGCAACCACACCCACCACATCCCGCTGTTTCAAAACGATTACCGCGGGCTCGTACGTCTCGGCGAATTAATTAATATCATTAGACTTGGTTCGACTGGTAGCCGAAGAAAGAGAGAAACGCATCAACGAGACTCGCACACAGGCGTAAGTGCACCGCTTTGCGACGCGTTTCACAGGTGCACGCCGGCATATCATTAACATCGTATTAGTCGGATCTATGTTAACACCTTGCTCGCCCCTATGCTACGCCCGATGGATACAAAAGGCGAGTCGTCGGCGTCGTCATAGTCGTCGTCGTCGTCGTCGTCGTCGTCGTCTACGCAGAGGCTCTCTCGACACGTCGCGCCGGCTGCGCCTATCTAAGCTCCCTCCTTGCCACTTCTGCCCAACGCCCATTACTCATTTCGAATGCCATTTTATTGCCAACCGTGGCTACGTAAATCACCAGGGTATATCTGCCGACGATTCTATTATTTTCCGAAGTTTATTCCCCCTTCGCGCTCCTACCCCATCGCCGAGCGAATAAAACCACGAAGTGCACTGCTCCCTCGAACAATGCGGTTTCATTACACTTCGATTATTTTTTTCTCAACAAATCTTGAAATTTTACAGGTGCTTCCATTGAAAATAACTGTACAAAATTAATTATTTGATGAAAACTTGTTGGTATTGGTTGTAACGACAAATACTGGCAATAGTCTACGCATTTTAATACGTCCAGCAATATATTTCCAGGCTGACAAGCGCTACTAGCTCCCGAGCAAATTTCTGTCCACTACCTATCTCAGCAGATCGGTTCATAAAAGTTTATATTCCTATAAATAACCGTGGCCTGCTAATAAAACGTCTTTAGTCCATTCGAGAAATAAAACAAACTATAAATAAGTATACAAAAATAGTAGTTCCAGTATTTCTGTAGCTGTGACCGACTCAGAACCTAAATCCAACATTGTAGCTCGCAATCGTAACACACTGCCATGCCGAGTCCCATAAACTTTCAACTGCTCACATATTCTTATCAAAGACTACATATCAAGTTCTATCCAGTTGAGACATATTCGATAATCTCCCAATTAATCTCACCATCAATTCAACTTTGATTGATCTGTTGAAAGCAGGAGCAGTCAAAATGTCCGCATAAGTGCCAACCTAATGGACCTCCGATCAAGTTCAATGCTATTAACGTGTGAAAAAGACGTTCGCCTAATTCTCGGTCTGCTGAACACGCTCTTTCATAATCGTAACTTGGAAACATACAAATTAATAATAATAAATTCACAGTTTAAGGTAAATTTGATGACAGAGGGTTTATTTCACTAACGAACAATGTTAGAAATCACGGTGTTTCGGAAGAAATTAATCGCGGAAAGACCTCTGCAGAGATCGGGTGTGCTCGGGAGGATATCGTGCTCGACTTCATAAAACAGTTTGTAACTAAGCGGTGGTCGTTCCTTGATTGGCGACCATTTTACGCGACGCGATGTCCCTTTTTACATTCGCCCCGCGAATCCTTGGGCGATGATCGCGATTCTGTTTTCCGCCGGAGCGAAAAGAATTAAGCGCTACCGACGTTTAACGCGCGATAACAGGCACAGTGGCCGACGGTAAAAGGGAACGGAAGAGAAAACGTAGGGCGAGGGACGGGGTATAGGAATACAAGCGGAATTACAACTGGAATCCCCGGGGCGGTGGCAGTAAATATATTAACTACCTAATCTGTAATCGCGAATTTTACGAGTCGGTGCCGGTCCGCGTCGCCGCGACGGGACAGTATTATAAATTCACGTAAGTAGGCTATAAACTCCAATTATCGTTACCCGCGTTTCCGTGAAAATGATCCGCGTAAAATATTTATTATCCAGCGCGACGGGATTCGGCGACGCGATCGTAAAGCATTCGCGAGAGGAGAGACAGAGAGAGCCGAGAGCACAGCGAGCTGCGTTATTTAGACGGACGGCCGTTTAGACGATCCCGCCGGCGCAATTAGAGGACGTCGCTTTTCTTCCTCTATTTCTCAGCAGTTCCCGGTATACATACTCGGAGAGAAGCCGGGAGAAGCCGGGAGAAGCTGCGTTTCAACGTGGCAGCCCTGCGAGAGAACTGCGAGGACTCGCTGATCGGCCGTGCAACGAGATACCAGCCGCGATAACCGATGCTTTATTGTCGACACTCGTCTAAGGTGGTCCCCAGGGATGTCGGTTCCTTGTCGGAATCGAATACGAAGCGGCAACTGTCTTCCTTTTCATTACTACTTTGTCCCGAAAATCCCTGACTTCCACCTTTGACCCCCTTACCGCTAGTTTCTAATCAGTCGTGGTCCTTATTCGCACTTTTTAAAATGTACTTCGACGATGTAGTGATTCAATTCCATTTTATTTCAATATCATATTTATATTTAATCCTTGGCACTCGAATGATGACTCTGAGGCGCTACTAAAAACTGCTGTACCATTACTCGAAATATTGTTTAGATTATTAAATATATATCGGTATCTGATCAATTACTAAACATTTAGCTATTGTACGTGTTGTAATATCAATTTCATATCCATAAAATTTCCAAAATCATAGGGAATGGAAATATTCTGGGGCGGAAGAAATGTTTCATTTTGGAGTTAACATAGCTTCGAGTGCAAATAGTTAATATTCACCTCTATCCAAATGATACATTAGATTTCTGAATAAATATCTTGTCGGATCGTAGAGCGATAATTGAGAGACTGGCTCGTATATTTATGTCTGATTTATTTTCTATAATGCCATCACATATTTTAATTAATAATTGAATGTTTACATTAATCCGGATTCATTCGGAGAATGTCACGATTTTCTGAATCATGCTGAAGGGATCATCTAGGATCATCACGTTTCATCGTCCTCACTTTTTAATCCAAGCCTTTTACTTAAAATTATCTACAGCGCATCTAATGCAATATTATTTTTAGTGCACACGTTAAAAAAGCAACTCCAAATAATTTCTATCTACAATCTCGGTGTGAGTGGATTATTAACAAATTTTTTTATCGTCTCGAGAAGGGGGTAGTACAGGGAATATAATTTCGGAGTCGCATCTACCACAACTGTCTACCGTAACAGGAAAGGAATGTAATTTGATTAATCGTGGAAGAATACGCCGCAGGAATTTGCGGCGTGTTTTCCGATTCGCAGAAAATACTGTTACATAAATTTACCACTAATTGCAACAGCTAACTAAAAATTAAAAGTATTCGCATTCCTTTATTCTCATATATGCAATACTTTTTCTACTATTCTGCCGATATCTGTTCATCAAACTTCGCGATTGCGAAACGTACAGTTTATTGTATTCGCAACCATACATAATAAGAATACTGCTATTATGTCTACAAGAGAAAAAGCAACATTGAGCAATACAAGGTTCGGGTCCCGGGTTGTAATTCTGAATAATTACCAGGTGTGTTAAACAGGCGGACGGGCAATCTAAACTGTGTAGTATTATTTATTCCTACAACGAAAATTAGTAATTTGTAAGACAGATGTATTGAAACAAGATCTCTAAAAAACCAGTCTCACTATCAATATTTGTATTTGTTCACAAAAGCGAGAATCTATGTCCAGTTGTAGATACATATTATTACTGGGAATAATTATCGCACTGCTCCGAAAATCTACAGGTTGTGCACAATATTCAGGACGATGCGATTAATCGGAATACATTAATTATACAAGAGTCTCCAATAATACTGTCCTGAAAAATGTCTTCAGTGCAATTTCACAGCAATTTCAACTCCAGCCGTGCATACACGGTCTTCGGATTTGAGAAAAATTAATTTATAGAGACTTAACTACTACAATAAGCATTCTCAATACTCCCTGCTTTAATAAATAAATACTTTCGATCATTCGCTTCGACGATAGAAATGTCCGCGTCCGTGGTAGAAACGATACCAGAACGTCCACGTTTCGATTGGTCAGATTTTTCAACAGAGCGCTATAAAGAGGCACGAATAGAACACGAGGTCTAGCCAAGCAACTTCTTCTTCGGCATCGAAATTCAATTTCCCGGTGGTTCGGCGGGACAGCTTCATCAGCCTCAAACTTCAACCCCATCGACGACAGAAAAAGAACGGACCGGGTCTTTTATCGGCGAGTTAATCGAGACGAGGGAAAGCCTGGAGCGGTCGGTTCGGGTCGAACGTTAAAGCCCTTTCGACGCAGCCTCGCACCTTCCTCTCGGACCATGCGGGCAGACCTAACCCGTATTATTGTCATCTAGCCCCGCGATCGCACCTGCGCGTACGCGTCCCGTTCCTGTTCGCAGTTATTTCGTGTTTGTGCTCTCACTCTCTCTCGCTCTCTCTCGTTCTATCTCCTTTTGTCGGCAACATACGGAAGAGAGAGGAAGAGAGAGATTGCGCGCCTGCGCCCAAACCCCTTCCTCGCTCTGAACCCCGCTCGTAAATCAGAATTTCATTTTCCCTTTTTCACCGATCCGTTCGCCCTCGACGCCCGGATTTGCCGGTGACGAAATCGCGAAAACAAAGTGTCCGCCCCAGTCGCCGCTACTGTTTTGTTTCAGCGATTCGTAGGGGGTTGTAATTGGAAAATAATTCGCAGGTACGCACCTCCAATCGCAATCGATGTTTCTTGACTTCCACAAATGTCACATTGGGCTGTTAAAATTGTTTAACGGAGATACATCAATTTTGAAAGGATCTTTTTCACATTGTTTTGGAGAGTTGAAGGGGTTAAACCAACACCTTGCACTAAAAAATTGTTTTAATACAGATCATTGATCTAGACGAAAATCTTGTTGATATTCTTTTCAAGTTGAAATTTCGCACTCCAAAATCTTTATAGTCACGAATAACTAATCTCGAAGATTTTAGACATCGTTTCGCGATCGAAGAGATATCGATACAATTTGTACAAAACAATTTATATTTCTCTATTAGTCCAGTTTATCGACCCGCAAGTAAATCTAGTATTTTACAACGATTTACGTCGATGTGACAACACGATTGGAGCATAAATTTGTTAATAAACGACGCGACTCTCGACAAACGTGTTCAAAGTGAAACACCTTATCATTCGATCGCGGAAATGTGCTCAAATACCAATCTCTCCCGTCCAATTTACAGAAATTGAAGTCGAGTGGAGATTAGTACTGTCCGCGGTCCGATTCGTAGTCTATTTATCCGTTGACGGTTAATAAACCGTCGTTACCGATGGAAATATCGTGTCTCGAATTTTTAATTAAGAGGAGGTCGGTGTTTTCTCGAACTTTCTAGATCTCGAGCTCATTCACTGATTTCCTGTGCTCGGAAGAACGGCGCGCGGAGCTCGTAGCGGCCACCGCCGGGGTCACAGGAATTTTAATCACCTCATAATTAATTTAACTCGGCACTGGGGCGCGCGATAAATCTTCCCGATACCTAACCGCGGCATCGCTCGAGCTCGAATATACATACGGCTATATAAAAACTGCAGCGCGCGCGTAAATTAAAAGACTACGAACAGCAACCCTAATTTCGGGTAAAATTAGAAACCTGACTATTCGGTCGACCTATTAACCAATTTTTGCGGACGTACCCCTCCGGGTCGGCCAATTAGAGGACATCTATCGACACGATTCTACAACCTTGCGACCAGAAAAGAAAACACGTGGAGTCGTTCCATCGAAAAGAAGCATTAAACATTCATTTCTACAGAATAAGAAAAGCAATTTTATTCAAACATTAAAATGAGTAGTACCAGAGTATCGAGAAAATTGTTTGACGGTTCGGTTAGCTCCTCTCGACTGAACGACCAATTTAATCGGCATTAAATAATCAATAGAGTTTTTCCATTTTTGGAGTTCACTCTGCGAGTCCTCGATTTGAAGAATTCCTGGAATCTTCTTTGCTGGAGGCTCGTAATTTCGTTAGTCAATTGAGCGTAACGAGGATATGCAAGGACTGCGATTCGGTTGCATAATTTGCAGGTATCGACTTTTTCCTGCTCGTACACGAGCGGTCGAGATTGAAGTAGGCGTGGACGCGGCGTGCGACGGCCGTCGGTAAACATTTACGCGATACAGGTGCGCGGATCGCGAGTCGATCGACGGGTCCACACCTGATCGTCACAGCGAGAGCTGGTGGACGTTGTTCCTAAAACGGGCGACGTCCGAAACGTCCGCGCAAACGATGAAATAATTTGAACATCAATCGTCACTGGGAATGGACCGCGAGCGACGTCAGCGTGCTCCGAAAACGAACGGTTAGGAAAACTGCGTCTTGCGAGCAATTAACGGGACCATTTGGTCGTAGAGCTGGCGCGGCGACCCGGGGCCCGCTACGTGGAAAAAGCAGAAATGGAATTTGAACTGTGAACACAAGGGAACCTCGGATCTAACAAGGTAGCAGAGCCTAATTACCGGTAGCGTATCGCGCTTGGTGTGCTCGCTTTCGCGAAAAGAAAGCCTCCGCGAACGCCAGTGGCCTGGGATTAACAATGATCCTGAAATTGCTACCCGGTAAGCGACCATCGTTAGGCGAATAATTGAGCCGCGATTTTGCAGACAATGGATCGGAGCACCGTTATGCTCGCCTGTCTGTCGGTAATTGCCTTACTTCGAGTTTTTATCGAAAACACGATCCTAGACAATATTGTAGAATAGAGTTGTTCGAAGCAGACACTGTGCTTTGAACCACGATATTTGATTTCTGTGTCTCGGTCGTCGGGTGAAAGGGTAGAATCTAGCGAGAGATCTTGTCGTCTGAGACTCACCTGGGACGCCGACGGATACGAGTACCCGAACTGCGCGTACGCTGACATTTCGGCCGGCTCGACTCGGTCGTCGACGGTCAGCAGCAACAGCGGATCCTCTCTCGATTCGGAGTCTCGCGCGGCAGAAACAATAAAGAATTAGGTCACCAACCGCACCTGCACGCACTGCACTCTCTCACTGAAAAGTCAGCCTATTACTACTCCCGGGATTGACGAATCGGCGCCGTGGATAAGACGAACGGGGTGTCTAGTGGCGGCGAGCGATCGCGGTCTGTCGCCGGAACGGTGACTGCCATCAGGGTGTCTTTGAGTTCTGGCCGGGGGATCCGAGCGGCGACCACATGACTTTCCCGTGGCACACGCTCGTGGAGACGCTGGTCAGCGAGTTTCGGGGACGTGCACTGGGGTCCAATAGTCCGGCGATAGCGTCCAAGCAGGTCCGGCGGAAGGCACGAGGCGTGGAACGATGATCATCCGAGCGGGCACTGTGCGGCACTGAGCGAAAACTATGTTACTCGACGGCGGATGGTTCTTTCTCTGAGCCGGGCACGGAGAAGAAACGCGCGTTCACAGGAGGACAAGCCGGCCCGCGGAGAGGCTCACGTCACCACGAGGCGAAAAAGAGAACGGAAAACAGAAGTGCTGTGTGTGCGGCGCGTCGGCCGATTTGGGACGGACATTCGGACAGACGACGAAGCGTCACGAGCGATTAGTTATAGAGAGTGTTCGTTCGTTCGTTCGGTCCGTCCCCTGCTCTCACAGGGCACTCCAGTCTGCGACTGACTCGCCACCACTCACACCACTTCATCGGCCTTCCACTCCGCTCCGTCCCAGTTCCCCCTCTGGTGGACGAAAACCGAAAGCAGACCGGACTCCCACCACCGTCCCGTGGGAGGTGTCTGTCGCCGTTCCGACGAATCGCCGCGCTCCGAGCTGCCCTGCGGGCGTGTCACGTGGGCCGGCGCGACGCATCCGATTAGAGCGTCGTTTCGCGCGCGGGCGTCCCCTCGAATCGAACGTGCCCCCACGGGGTAAGCCACACCCACGTCTGCCCCCACCATCGGCAAACAACCGTGAAACGATACAATCCCCTTCCCCGTGCCCCCGCCCCGCTAACCCCCGCCGCTCCGACAAACGGCCACGGCGGAACAAGGAGAAACGAGTATGTTTACGCGAGTCTACTCTTGTCAACCCGACGGCGAGGGACTTGAATAAATCTGCCGGCCTCTCTCGCGCGGTTCCCTCACCACCTCGTTCCTCTCTCCCTGCTCTACTCTACTCTGCTCTGCTCTGTTCTGCTCTGCTCTGCTCTGCTCTGCTCTGCTCTGCTCTTACCCCTCCCCTCGTGCCACGTTCTCGCGCTTCGTCCAACCCCCTTCCACCCACTCGAACAACCCTCTCTGTCGTTCTTTATCCGGAGACGAGCCACCTTCTTCCGGCTTATATCGCGCCATTGTCCGGCCCGTGAAATCGCTGAGTGCCGACGACGACGACGACCCGACGCGACGCGAGGCGTCGTGCCGCCCGTTTCCACGCATCCCGGGCTCGGAACTTTGTTACGGCGACGTGACACGAACGCGAAAATGTCTGGGTTACAAGGACACCCTCCTCCGACGCCGCGAGCAGTCGGGGGTTGCTCCTTGCCGGCTAGAATGAAACGATCGCGACGCTAGGGGCTTTGGAGTGCTGAATAGGCTGGCCAACTTGATTTCATGAATCGGCTATGAATCGACGGTGTTTCGCACGATCTTCTTTGAGCGGTAGTACGCTTTGGAGGGTACCATAGATACGAATGGTTTTTTCGGGGTGAATGATGTTCGGAGATAATTGAGGCCGGGGATGTAGAGTTTCGGGTAGGATGAGTCTGTATAACGGTAGTGGATGATGTAGTAGGAACTTGCTATTGATCGGTGTACTTGTACTGCAATATTTCTTTCATGGGAATAATCTAAACTCCGCTTCGTGGCCATTATTCGTAGTTATCATATTTGTTTCCAATAGATCGCGTTCGGACAAAGGAATTTATATTGGCTAATTGATTCTGATGTGCAATTTTCTACAACCACGATTTCATTTGATCGGTGGGAATTAATGTGATCAACGAATATGGTCTGAAATTTCTTTTGGAGCAAGCAACTCCACTGTGAAACACTTACAACTAACGCAATCGCTATAACATTGCATACGTTCAATTAGAACCAAAAGGGGCGGGATTATAAAATATACTTCGATATACTTCAATCGTGAAACGTTGCGTATAAGATGTGTTCACTGATACGCGCATTTATTCGACCAAGAATTTAAACCATGCAACTCCTACAAAATAGATAACCGCACGCGGACAAAGTATCCCGAGTGACCGGCGCACATTTATTAATGGTGCACGGCATTCGAAAACGAGCGGAAGAAGGTTATTTATGAAAGAAACCTTAACACAGCGTTGGAAAATCGGACGAGGGAATTGTTCGAAACCGCAACGCGCAAATTGGTCTCCCGTTACAACGATTGTGAAAAATCAGTCTACGAATCCGCGCCACCGCTAAGACGAGATAAAGACAAAACTGAATACATCGGTTGAAAGACAAATGGAGCGGAAGCACCGAAAGATGAAGATGCGTTGTTCAAGGAGTGGCAGTATCTTCTGAACGATGAAACGAGCAGAAAATTGATCTCGCGGAAAATCGCGAAAAAGTAAAAAGCCACAATTTGGCCGTGCTTTAAGAATTCGTGAAGGACGAAGCTGCAGGAGGATCCACAGTCTCAGCTTTTGGATCGCGTCGGATCGAATCACCGATGGTAGCAGCGTCGGGAGCGCATCGGTGCGTTCACGGTCGCCCGATGCGAGAACCTGAGGAACGACGGACGTCGGAAGGATTAGCCACGGGGCTCGCTCGGTTGCCGCGCCACTTAGAATAATTTCACGGGTTATTAGGCGGTGGCTGAGTCGGTTCCCGGTCAAGAAGTATTTATCCGGCAAATTAGAGTGTCGAGGGGGTCCGGGGGGACTGGCGAGGGGGTCCGGCATCAGCGTGGCGCGGCGTGCGCGTCTCCGGCGTAAATACCGCAATAATAGCGCTCCGGGCTGGCATGGCAAGGCGGTTTCCTCTGGCCGGGGCCGGCGCGAATGGTTGCGTTTTCTTGGCATCATGCTTGGCCGGCCATGTGTCTTATTCGTGTCAATGCGGCCCCGCGTGGCGGACGATTTTCCGCGACGTTGCCCCGAGCAATTTGCAAACGTAATACGCGTGCACCGCGTCCTGCGCCGCGCCGAGAGTGGGATTCTATGGAACGCGTGAAACGTTCTGACAGCGCTCTATCGCGCGTCAGAAAATTGAATCGGTCATCCATCGCGAGCGGGAAACGCTTCGTGGACTAGAAAGATAGGGGATAACGCGATTCCGGAAGCGCTCTCCAACGCCAGGTGGAATCGGGGTTCGAGATGGCGAGGAAGGCCTGTGACGAGGTGCGAGCCCTGTAGAGACGCAATGCGAAAATTTACCGAGCCCAGTAAAAAATTAAGTTGGTCGTCCACCGTGGTCTAGAAAGATAAGGGATAGCGCAGTTCAAACAGGGCCCACGATAGGGCCCGATGGACTACGAGGACGCGCGACACGGAACAGGCCCTGGAGAAATTGTAAAAATAGTGGTCGCGACGCGATGCGAAGATTCAGTGCCGCTAATAGGATTAGCTGACAGGTCGACGAGGTTCTTGGGAGATAAAGATCTTTCCGAGGACTCCGTACCTGACCCACAGAGACCCTCTACCGGCGGGGACCGGGGGGAACACGGGTCTTTCGGATGATTTATTGGCCTGCGTAAACCTAGTGACCTGCCGATCACGCCCCTCGAGGAACAGTCGTCGACATAATCTTCACGTTTTCAGCAGGCCCTGCCGTAGCCTCTTTATAGAGTCTAATCGTTCAGGAATCCCTTTCAAGGAGTCACTGCGACCCGTCAAAACCGCACAATAACCTGTTTAATCCCGTTCCTCCTACTGGTCGACGCTCGCTCGCGCGCTCACCTTTGTTTACCGTTCTACTGCAAAAAGGGAGGCTCGAGAACTCCGCTCGATGTCATGTTTGCGCGGCAAATATTTTGCCGGCGGCGTCGAGACGCGAGGAGTTTTCGGACGGACCGGCTCCAGCAGGAAACGCGGCGAAAGTCGACTCCGAAAACGTGCACGCGGCCCGAGTGTCTTGAACGAGGTCGGCTCCAACCTGTGCCCATCTCGG
The DNA here is from genome assembly GCA_028455805.1 of Lasioglossum figueresi. Classification (NCBI taxonomy): domain Eukaryota; kingdom Metazoa; phylum Arthropoda; class Insecta; order Hymenoptera; family Halictidae; genus Lasioglossum; species Lasioglossum figueresi. The sequence goes on from CM052193.1 coordinate 2,289,811, forward strand.
AAAACGCGTGCTGACATTTTTTTGAATGTTTAAAAATCTAATTGCATTTAATTTTGATCCAGGGCTGGTACCTTCTAATCGAAGCTCGAAGAATCTGCGCACAAATCACCATATGGAGGTCTCTACTCGCAGAGTGCGCTGTAAAATTACTTAACAGTACACTTTTCCCGCAAGAGAAAAACCAATTAGACCTAATCACAGTAATTTTTACTGCGACCTAAGAAAGTCCTACTATGATTAGGTTAAAAACTATAGCCGCTGACGCTTTGACTGGACAGGATGCCAGTAAACACATACAATCATTCAGTTAGGATAACGAGCGGCTCCAGCAGAAAGTACAGCTTTCCAGTTTACGAGATCTGCGAGGTATTCTCTTTTAAACCGTCGCGTCGTGGATCTGATCCTACGGTTGTTCAACAAAATATTTCTCTCTCGTATCTGAACTAAATTTAGGTCCAACTGTCCCCGTTTCTAACGTTTACTATTTGTCCGAGGCAAATTGCTCGTAAATGGAAGATCGCTTTGTGCACTAGAAAATCTGGAAAGTATGCGAGGAGACGGACACGGTCGCTATTATTGTGTAAACTCGCGGGCACGAGCTTTGTGGTCGGGAAAGCGTAACAAAGCTGGTTCCTCTTGTTACGAGAGATTTTACTCGATCCATTAATCATAGTTTCGCTTATTATTCGATGCAAATCGAGTTTTCACCGGTTACTCGCCTGCGAGCGGTCGAATCGTTGTCACAGGCAATTTAACATTTTCGGACGTACTCGAAACGAGCACGCTCTATTCTGTTAACTTACTTTGCGAACATTTATCACTTCAGCAGCTCTGGCGCAATTATTTATCTAGTTTAATAATTTTGCGCTCGAACGGAATAACTCTGATAAAATCGATCTGACCCGACATTATGGTTAACCCTGCGCACTGTTCACGGGATTGGTCCGCGTCGTCGCAAACAACATTCTCGAGAAAATCTAGTTCGTAGTGCGTGCAAAAAGTCTGCTTTCGTGTTACACAATTTCTAGTAATTCAGGACAAATTTCCTAAGACGTCGAACAGAAAATTGTTTTCTCGACGGACAGTGTCAAGGTATTCGAGGAAGCACGGAGATAGCAAGCGTCGCGACATATTTCTAGGAGTCATTTCCAGGATATAATTGGCATCTCCGTGGATGAAATCGCGAAGCTAGGAAAAGCGTTTCTCGTTCGGAAGGGAGAGTAGGCAGCAGCGAGAGTTCACCGCGAGATTCCGCAGTTAGACCGGGGAATTTCAATCAGCGTTGTTCGACACCGTGGAATTTCATTCGAAAACGATCGAGCAGCGAAAGCAATCATCCAGAAATGGTGTCCGGTATAGGCTGGTCGATCGTGCAAGTTCAAGTTCTCCGAAATGGTATAGTCGGCGAGGCGGTTACAACGGCTTGGAGCTGCTGTTACTAGCGACGCTTAAATATCCTGGTGCGTAGTTAACGCCGTTTAAAGACGCATTGTAAATCTCACGGAGCGAGCGTATCTGGGGACCAGTTGCAGCATCGTCTCTCGTGTTTACAGCCGTCAAGTTTTTCAACTCTGATAAGGACGAAGGTCCGTGGCGGGTAGCAGAGCCCTCTCTCGGGCTGGCTTGCCAACTGTCCTATCTCCCTGGCCAGTGTGTCCACTACTTGTTTGCAGGTCGAGTAAAAGTTAAACGGCCGTGTCGGGCCGGGCTGTCTCTAGCGATAAGACTGCTTAATAAGGCAGCAAACCATCCGCCTACCTTACTACTCGTTCATCTCGTCCGTCCCTCCTTGACCGTTCCCTCTTTGTTTCACCCTCGACCCAGTTAGGTAAGGTCTCCCACCGCCTCTCTCTCTTCTTCCTTTATCTCTCCTCCCGCTGCCAGGTTCTTGTAATTCGTTACTCTCCCCCCCCCCCCCCCCCTTTCCCCCTCCCTCTCCCCTCGCTCCCCCCCCCCCCCCCCAGGTTTTTTTTACTTGTTCCCCCCCCCCCCCCCCCTCTCTCTTTTCCACTGTCTCTCGGAACGCTCGAGCTCGGCCTAACGAGGGAAAGATTTCAACTACCTAATTCGAGGCGAAACAAGGAAATCGGGAGACACGGGACCCGTGGGTCGTAAACTGTCCTGCCGACACGGAATTACGAGCTTATCGGGCTTATTCCCAGCGAAGGAACTCGCCCGAAAAACTGTTCCAAGATTTCCTCGTTTGGGAACGGAAATGTCCCCACAAGTTTCAAGATCGAAGGACATGGACCGAGTTAGATCTATCGGCGAGCTGGCCGATGTCTGTCACCTGCTTCGCACATATGTCGTTATCGTTCCTCTTCTTGATAAAATCTGAGTTTGCTCGTTGAAAGCGTCTACGTAGCCAGAGATTTCGAGGATAAGTTTGCGAAAATTAGCCTCGGACCACCGCGCGAGCGGCAAGTTCGAGCCGGATGCTGGAGCCAGCGAGCCCAAGGTTGCAGGCTCTGCGAGCGTTCGTTCCGGCACGGTATCGGCGACTTCCTCTGTCGGAATCACAAAGGCGGGTCTAATCTGGACGCCGTAAAACGGTGCGATATTCACACCGTAGGATAAAACAAAAGGTTGTTGCGGGGACCCATGGTAGACGGTAAAAGTCGCTAGAGGGGAGCTAATAAGGGAGGTCCAGACTGCCGTGGCGCCTTCAGTGCACCTTCGAGGGGCACTGCAGTTTTATTGGCCAGGGCGTCCTTGTTCTTCGTCCGCTTCTTTCGTCTTCTTCTTCTTCTTCTTCTTCTTCTGCTCTTTCTTCTTCTTCTTCTTCTTCTTCTTCTCGGCCGCTCCTCTGCGGCAACTTCGTCTTCCTCCTCGGCGCTCTCGGTATGGCCGACCAGTATGTTGCCGTAAAAAAGCCGGTCTCCCCTTGTCTGTCCTCCTCCTCACCTTCCCCGTCCTCTCTCGTATACGGTGGAACGACGAACGAACGAACGACCAACGAAATGTCAACCGTAAACCTCGCGAGGCAACACTAATTAACCCGACCGAAATAAACTGCGCCGCTCACCGCCGCTCTCATGCCTTCTTCATTCACCCCTCGCCTCACCCTTCTTCTGCCCTACCCTCCCCCGATGTTACCTCGAAAACCAGGCTTCCTTCGCCGACTAGTGACCACCAGACGAAAGAATCCTCGAAACGGTTTCGAGCCGTTCGCCATCGTTCGTTCCGTGCTTAGAATCCGAAACGAAGAATTTTAGGCGACCTGTTTCTTCAGGGACCATGCGCCGCAAGCTCCTCCGGATGAACACGAGAAACGAACCCCCGCCCCCTGTACACGATGCCCGAAATTTCATTAAGGACGTAACGATTGCCTTGTCGGAACCCGGCAACCATCGTACCAGTCGATCGGCGATCGTCTGCAGTCAGAATTCGAAAGCAAGGATCGTCGACGACTGCGCCCGCTCGCTGAAAACTGTCGGCCTCGACAAGGGATCCCGGGGTTTTATTGTTCCAAATTAACAAGCCGGAGTTCTCTAAGGCTCTCTAGGCTTGATCGCTTTTCTGGCATTCGGAGGAATTCTTTGATCACTTTACTGCGGGCCATTCGGGACAACGGGGCGGGAAGCGTGTCCCAACTATATTGGACAGACGGTGATTGGATTAGAAACTATACTCTTTCCGGGAATTCTTTCTAATTTTTGAAAACTTTATCGGTTAGGAGAACCTGTTAGAATTTAGATTCTCTCCAGAAATAATCCTGAAAGAAATGATTGGATCGTGTTCTCGAGGGTGGATTTCTCGATCGCGATCAAAGTTGCCAGTGTCGGATAACATTTTCGGAAATGCTCAGTAGTGAATCGTGTGAAAGTCTGAAATTAATTAAATAGCCGCCAGTAAGTTAACATGAAAATGGGAGGGTGTAATGATTATCAGCATAATTTTGGTAAAAGGGCGAGCGTAATGGACCGCAGAGGGGTTAAGGAGACGTAGGAACGAGCCCTTAAGCGCCAATAACGATACAACGATCCACTTTCCGAATCTTTTAGCTAGCTCCACCGAGGGCACGCATATTTCACGCACTTCGGATTCGGTTAAGAACTCGTTCCGCAACCGGAAGGGAGCAGACCCTTCGCGGGAAATAAATCGAGGGCTTTTTCCCGGTATAGGAGCGTCCTCGCCGAAAAGAGCCTGGCGCTTTCTCTCTCTCTCTCTCTCTTTCTCTCTCTCTCTCTCTCTCTCTCTCTCTGCGAACAGTCTCGAAACCGCGGGGTTTCGCCTATACCGCCCGCTGCCACGCATTTCCATTTTACCCCGCAGACGAGGGGCGTCGCGGTGCCTCCCCATACTTTATGCGGGGACACCTACATCGTCGCCCACGGGTACTAGCCGAACTTTATTTATAAACAAAGAGGACAGTCGATAGCTACGGAGATTGCGGGGACATCTCCGTGTCCGCCTCGCCTGCGAGCGATTTCCTAGAAGCAACCTCGGACAGCCCGGACCCGAAAAATGGCGACCAGCGGTCCCGACGACTGTTGTCGCTCGCGTCGATGAAGATTGATCGGCCATCGCACCTAACGACCCCCATATTCGTTAATTAATGGGACGCGACTAGAAACACGGCCATTAAATTCTCGGTGGTTTGCAGTTCAGCCTTTTCTTAATTTTGTCTGTTTCAAAAATAATTTTCTGTTACGTTGTACGAAATATTGGAAGTTAAAGATACGTCGATATTCTCAAATGTAATTGTTAATAACTTATTATGGAATGAGGGTCTTGATCCTTACTCGAGAAAATGACCTTGACAGCATATATCAAGGTCATTGTGTCTGGCTCCTCGAAAAACTACATTCCTCTTCCTCTTTTTTACTTATTTAGAAAGAACCCGTAATAAAACAACCAAAGATCTTATTCTTCCCGCAATTTTCGCATCGGTGGTACTCCTGCTCGGTAGACCGTTGTTCCTGTCACCATGTATTTCCTAGTTTCTCCTAGTTCGTCGAGGTGAAAGCAATTATTCTCGATTAAGTTGCCGGCAATGACAACGAAGCACCGTTGCTTCGCGATAACCGGAGATCCGAAATCTGGAATGTCGTCGATCGAAGAGAATACGGAATCGGTGCGCGCAGCGGGTTACAGTATTTAGCAACGGACAAAAGAATATTTCTCTGGATATACGGTGGTGGAAAACAGGATTACAGCGCTCGTCGGTTTCTTTAGATTACCTAACGCCGCAATGCCGAGTTACATAAAATCTACGTCAGGACCGCAGATAACGCCGACACGCGGAAGACATTTCCTGCGAAGGAGGTTCACAACTCAATTGAGGATCGTGCGTCTAATTCCTCCGCGAATTACAATATCCATTGTTGCAACCGGGTGAACATTAGCCGCTTCGAATTGTTTCGACACGGTAGGAACCTTGGAGTCTTTCGACAACGTCGAGGTTAGCGTATCTTCAAGAAGTGTGCAAGATCAATGATAAATAAACGCTACAATCAATGAATCTACACTTGAAGTTGAATCGAGTTTACATTCTAAGCTAGGCTAAAAAGATCCAGTGCCTGAACTTAACCCCTTATTATTTCAAACAGGATCTACTAAATGCATATGTGTAAAATACGTTGTAATCCCTGTATAGGGGCATAAGGTACATTCTTATTCTTATTTATTTTGTATAAATATCCATAAAAGAGGATCTGGTCGAAAGGGTCAGCTAAGAAAGGTTCGTTTTAATCCCTTTGCCTCCTCCTGAAGTTTAGATGCCGAGATCTCAGGATCGGGAAGGTTGTAGAATCTCATGCCGCGAAAAAACAGTCGCACAAAAGCGTCGGCGTAATTCTGGGCGTGACGCAACGCGGAAATATCATCGGCTAATTGCCAGTCGGCTTTCATAACGTCGTGGTAACAAATATGCGTGCAGATCAGCGGCTGCTACCTCCTACACCTGACCAGCGGCCATCCTCATTGTGTCTCGTCAGGGTTCGAGACTCGCGGTACGCACGCTACCGTTTCCCAACGTGGAAACGGGGCACGCACGCCGGAAAACAGAGATAGCGGAATCGACGAGAACGCCTACGGGGAGGGACAAGAAAACACCGACCTAACGAAGCATGTGTTCGCGGACGGTATCGCGATTAGGCGCGTTCATCGTTGTTTAGAAAAAAGTTTGTAATGGTTAGCGATACGGGAACCGCGGCGCAATTACGTCCATTCGGACGGCCGGTATCTGGCATCTGCCAGACTCGAGTGTTTTGTAATAATTACGATTCTGAAAAACCGCCACGAAAATCCGTTTCCAGTTTCTCGCAATCGCGATTCCCTTTGTTGGCGAACGGGGAGACATTTCAGATGTTATCTGTGGCGGTGTAGCGAGGTAGAGAATTTTCAAGTTTTTGTAATCCCTGCTAACAACAAGTGAAACTAATGAAATCTCCGGTATGCTGCGATTAGTAACAAATTGTTCCAATTGTAATATCTCAAAGTTGAAAACAGGTCCTGATGCCCCCGTGCATTACCAGACAGATTTTTTTGTCAACACATCAGAGGATCTCTATCGGACGACGATGAAGTGCTGGCCAAACTGAAGAGGGCCGAGTTCACGGATTGGACCACTGTTAGACTAGGTCTGAGTTAGATTTAGGTCTGGATTAAAGTGATAAGTGAGTCGGCGCAACCTCAGGTCAAGGTTTATCCATGTTTGGATCGGATTAAGTTTGCATCGGGACGAATTTCGCGCAAATCTGATTTAATTCTAGTGTAGCGTTAGACCCGGCCGAATCGCATTTCGGTTGGGATCGGGATTAAGCCTAATTTCGATTCTATTTCGATCAAGCCCTCGGGAGAGCACGCGGTTCTAGACGCCGTTTGATCCGCGTTAGGTTCGGGTTCGATCAAGATTATATAGCTCCGGTATCGTTTCGATCTAAACACGACTAGGAGCGAATTAAGAATGACTCGAGTTTGTAGTGTGTCCGGGCTGAATTGAATTTGAACGACAACTGTGTAAAGCGAATCAAGATCTCGGCTGGAGATTAATTAGAATTGAGATCTAAAGCCAGTCGGTTGTTGAGTCGTCCGATGTCAACCGATCTGTCTTGTCTTTCAATTATAATTTACTTGTTTCAGTCAGAAACTTCGTTTTAAAACGCGGTAGGTGATGTCGGGTAGAATGTCCACGAAGAAGTAACGAACTTAATGTATCGGAAGCAATCGTGTGGATAATTGAAACACGCGCGCAGCCAATATAAAACACGTGTGAACATTTAGAATTAACCCTTAGCACTCGAGTGGCGACTCTGAGGCGCCACTAAAAATTGATGTACCATTATTCAAAATATTGTTTGCATTACTATATATGTTGGTATCTAATGAATTACAAACATTTAAGTATTGCGTGAGGTATTAATCAATTTCATATTCATACAGAGATAAGAATTAATATAGAATGGTATTATTCTAGGTCGAAACAAAATGTTTAATTTTCCATTTAAAGTAGGTCCGAGTGCATAGGGTTAAGACTTGTTGGTCTTATTCTATTGAAATGGGGTCTGACTAAAGAAGGAGAAAAACCGTGATTATTTTTGTCAGGTGTTCGTATGAGAAGCAGCTTGGCCTATTAAATTTAGCGCAACGTTTTTCGAGTGGATATTCTTGCAGGAAGGTTGGTATAGCGCGGAACACGACGAACAACTTCTGACGGTGTCTCCAGGTCGCCCTCCCCGTCCTCTATCTGCAATCAGGTGCAGGGCACCGGTGCATCGCATGAGCGGCCCGATGTTACGTGCCCATGGAAAATGAATAGGTAATTATAACGCATCCATAATGCAGGCAGACACGGCCATGGTAGTTGGCATGGTCGAGTGCGACGATCGAGCCTGGTTCTCGGAAAGGGCTCTCCGTGCAAAGGATCACGGGGCCGCAAACTAGGCTCTCCCGCAGCCTACGCGGATATTATACCTCTTCGCCCGGAGAGGAAAGTCAAATCGCGCGCGCGAGCCACGGGCTCGTTGAAATTCATTCGCGGCCGTTTCTTTTTTGCTCCGCGGACTGCGCCTCGCGTCTTATCTTGCTCTTGTTCCGACGTCTTTCTTGCGGCCGTAAGTATCTCCGGCACGAAACGCAGAGATCGTGCGTTGCTCTTCGAACCGGCCGGTTTTTTAATTGTACTTTATTGCGCGTCAGGCCGATTAGAATCGTCCGAGCCGACCTCTTCCAGCTGCGGGCCCTCGCTCGTTCGGTTTCGCACGGATATAAATCCCAGGGAAAAACTTGTCGGGATTTGTTGATACAGTTAGACGCGAGATTCCATCCTTCTCGATCTGCCTATTTTTATTTCTCGCGTAATCGTGAGAAGAAAATCTTTTAAAATCAATCAAATCCAAGATCTGATTTGAAAGAATGCTAGGATAAATTTGCTAGGATTTTTATTGCCTAGAACGGCCAGTAGCCATGCAATTCTGCAGAAAGTTCCACGATCCGCTCTCAGCGTCCTCCTTCAACTCCACTTTTTACGTTCCACTAATCTTCCATGCTGTCCCGCTTTTTCAGACTGCGCAATCAATAAAATTAATGCAGTATTATTCCTGCTGGTTCAAGTTCGACAGTGGCTAAGAAGCTCGTCGTACCGCCGATAAACACCGCTAGCCTCTCAAATACTTCACTCGACAGTCCAGCAGCGTTTTCCGGTAAACCAGCAGATTAACTCGGCTCGATTGCCGATAATTGGCCGCAAGGACCGTTAAACTTCACGGCACGAATAGTTAAATCGTTGGCTGAATATCTCTCTCTCTCTCTCTCTCTCTCTCTCTCTTCCCCTCTCCGTGGCCACAATGCCTCGTGCATTTTTCAAGCAGCCTCGTCGCTAGCGACCACGCTCGCGATTCGCTAGGTGAACAGTTGGACCTGGTCCGGGCCTCCCCACCCATTGTACCTGTCGTTCTTAGTTCTTTATCGGATAAGTGTTGTTAATTATAGTTATTATAATTAACCGCGGCGTTCGTGGACGGTGAGGTTTTTATAACGGTGAGTCGGGTCTAGTTTCACTTAGAGATCTAGGTGCGAAGGTGTAGATAGAATGGAGCGATACCTTTTCTGTGGGAGAGAAAAATGATTGTTATTCAATGGATACCATAGAGACAGTACCGATACGATTTTTGTGAAAAGTAGAGCGAAAGATTGGTCACTGACCAATTTTATAGGACCCAGAATAAAAATTACAGGGCTTGCGAAAATTGCTCTAAAGTCCGCGCAACGCGTTCAAAAGTTAGAGAGACTTTGAAAAATATTGTAGCAGCTCCAGGAACATTCTAGGATTTGCTATAACCTTCCGAGGAAAACTCGTAAGACACGTCAAAAAGATGTTGGTGCCTATCAAAGTTCAGAAACGAATCGCTGTCGGAAAATCGCGTCGGCACGCACAGGTACGTGCGTCGTTCCTTGTAAACGCAGACGACGCACACCGGCGGTATCGGCCGTTGGCCGGTCGACTAGGTGTGCGCTACTCCTCCGGTAATTTCAGCCGGATCTGCATATTTTAGCACGAAAACTTCCGGCGATCATTATCCTCGCGGCGACTCGGCCGACCCGAGGCTTTACCGTCGCCGCGCCGCTTTTACTTTGTCGCGTACACACAAACACACTCGCGGGGGTTGGGGCTTTGCCACGCGATCCGTTCGACGCTGTGGAAAATCGTTGCACCCTGACCTGCACAGAAAGCTAAGGAAAGTGTCGGTGGCCTGGAGAGAGCGGAAAATGGGTCTCCGGAGCGGGTAATCGCGCCGGGAGATCGAACGGAGCGATTGCCGGCCGTTGCGGAAAGTTTCGCTGTTCCTTGGCTGTCTCCTGTCATTCGCGACCCGATGCCGATCTCGAAATTCGGTGTACATCGAGTCTTTGCGCTATCGAGTTCTCGCTGAACGTGTCTCTGGATATCGATTGCGCTCGTTTCTTTGAGAGGTGTTGGGTTCTCTTTACGGAGACACTGGCAGAGCGACGAAGGAAAGTTCAAATTGCGTGTCTTTATATTTTAAGCCTTTATTAGTCTTTAATTCTCTTGCCAAGAATCGCCAGAAGTAGTCAGAAAATGTTGAGTCGCACTCGACAAAGGAGTGAAATAGTAAATCTGAAACAATCTTGCTACTAGTCGACAAAGAATTGTCTTCGCAAGAATTTGAACCGCCCTCGCACGTCACCGAGCGAATCGTTAATTCCTATTAAAGTAAAGGGGCGGGGCGAAGCAAAGTTCTAGCAGCCCACAAACCCATTGTCGCCGTGCAGGAACAATCGGTTGCGAAAAGTATCGTCCCGGGCTGAAGATTATGTTTCCCATCGGAGGCCCGTTCCCTGGAAGACCCAACAGCGCATTGCTCTTACAAATGACTGGAAGGCAGAGAGCCGCGCGCAGCACTTAGAAAAGTCCAGGAAGACGATTCGAAATTGCTTTTCTGAGTAGTGTTTTACTTCGATAACGATTCTTCTCACGAGCCGGCTCTCGCAGAAACGAAAGGAAACCGAATAATTTAGACGTAATCCCGTTGCGTGGGAGGGAGGAGAGCGCGAGGCAGTCACGGCGAATGGAAATCGTCGGGCAGAAGCGTTGTCTACGCTTGTATGCACAGTGGCTTGTCGCAGGAACCAATTAACTTCTTTACAAGGAACGACCATTACCTCCTAGAATGCGTTAAAATCGCGGAGAAGCAGCGCGCGACGCGACGTTGCGCGACCCGGTCTATCTTGCCGTGGAATTTCCCGCGTTAACGATCACCGGTCACCGGAAGCCGCGGTGTCCCGGTGCCTCGGTGAATCTTAGCTCCTCGCTGTCGAATGCAAAACGCCCCGGCCATTTTTCTCCCGGCTCCCTCTTTTCCTCTCTCCCGTTTTCCTACCCCGCGGCGGCGTACCCCCGAGTTACTTATTCAGCTGCACCGTATAATATTTCACCGGTGCGCGATCCGCGTAACCTGCGGTTATTAATAGTGGCAACATTAATAATCAGCCGCGCGGCGATAACTTCGGTTAAGCAGGGAGTTACGGTCTCCCGCTACCAGGCCTCCGTTTCCGCGTACATATCCGCCGATCGTTCCGCGGACCGATATCATACATAATACGGATAGACGACATCTCTTCCAACGGTATACATCATGCCAGCCGATTTTTCCTAGGGCCGGAGATCCTGGGGTCTCCGGGGGTTAAGACTCGCCACGCGGAAATCGCATGGTTTTTGATTTATTGCCCGAGCGATCGGACTAGCCGAGGATCAGACTTGTACGGTAGTGCCTCGGTAGTTGCCGCTTCGATGATTTGTTTGTAACTGCTGTTCGAACTGTGGAAATCGGTCCTTGGTTCGCGAGAAAGGTTCGAAGCGAAGAAAAAGATACGACTAATCGAACATCGAACGAGTGTCGGTCTTGTACGGTTGTGCTTGGGTAGTTGCTACTTCGACAGTTTGTTTGTATCACTTACATGTGGAAACCAGTGCTCGGTCAATAAGACTAATTAGAGGCGAAGAAAAAGATACGATTAACCGAACGTTGAATCGGTGTCGGCCCTGTACACTACTGTACAGCATAACCACCTCGCTGGATGTACCTGGAATGATTTTTCTCGATACAGTAGAAAAATATAAAGACCAACTGAGGATCGAATATATCCTCATTTTGTACCGCACGACCTCGCTAGTTGTTACCTCGATTGCGAACGAGCTCTGTTGTTCGATTAATAAACGAAGTCTCTTACACGCCATACAACCCTATTAAATAATTATTCAACTAAGTGCAAAACTATAAAGATGCTTGCTCGCCCGCGCAGCGGCCACTAAGAAAAAAGATCGACGTCCATTGGAAGTTTCCGTGCAACGAGGGGTTTCAGTCGGAGGATCTTCGAAGTTTTCGCGATTCGAGCGAGTGGTTGCGTGCGAACACGTTGGAAGTTGGGGGCTTCATCAGGCCTCCGTGGCGCTATTGAATCTGATAGCTATTATCGTGTTCTTGCCTGTAGTTCCTTGTGCAATTCTTTGCGGTCCGGCTGCTTTACATAATGGCCTGCCAGGAAGTCTGACGTATTCCGGAGCGACGTTGCATCAGTTGGAACAAAATAAAGTAATACGGAGGGGTGATAAGGGATCTCGTATCGCCCCGACAGCAGTTCATCCTCCGGTTACAAAGTTTTTTAATCTTCCCGGCCGTTGTAATTACCAATGGAATATCAATCTACCGCGACGCCATCTCCTGAACTTCAATGTACCGTAAACGGGAAGGAAACTGGGGCTTACTTAGATTCTAGGTAGATTATCGACAGCTGAGCAGGCTCGGTTTTATCAAACCTTGGGTAACTGTATACAGAAATGGTGGAAGGTATTCAAAGATACCAGCAAAATGAATCGGAAGAGGATTTACAGAAGAGGGATTAACATTTCATGAATTTAGTCTTGCTTGCTCAAGGCGAAAAAGATGTTGCGGTGTGGTGTCGATCCCGGAATTAGAGGTCGTACTCGATTCAACGGAACGGATGTACTGTTGCGATGAGATGTCTGAATTGAAATTAATATAGTGGACATATTTCTGAGTCCTCTGAGATGACGACCATAGACGCTGTACGACTATGAACACCAAATCTGAAACTGCGAGAAACCGTACGCAACATACCATCGATAAACGATCATTCTCAACAAGAAGCACTCGCGTTGGTTCAATTTCGGTGCTCGCCGTATGTCGAACGTTCTTGAAGACAAGTGTCCAAATAAGAGCTGGAGGACGTTACGAGTGGCGAACACCATGAAAAAGCGCGAGTGCCAATAACGAGGGAGAAAAGCTCGTGTCGAAAAGTGGAAACAGTCGTTGAAAACTATCAAATGAAATCTCGGAGTGCGCCGAGCGCAAACAGAGGCGTGTGTGTGTGTGAGAGAAAGAGAGAGAAAGAGAGAAGAGAGAGAGTAGCATCTATTTGGCACGTTGCTCGGGTGCATGTCGGGAAAATATCAGGTTGCGGAGTTGCAGTTTTCGCCTCGATTAGCAACACGTAGCCGCGGGAGGCTTATCCTTTGGGTATCGGGGATGAAAAGACGGCTACGACATACACATACGCACACCGGTTCGCCTTTCTCAAACGGAAGGAACGCGATGGAACGCGGCGAGGATCCGAGCCGAGCTGAGCGGAGCTGAGCGGAGCGGCGAGGAGCAGCCCTGGCCATAACCGAGCACGTTTTATGCGCGTATAAACGTACGTGTAACGACGGAACGAGAGTACACACGCGCCGCCTACTCTAACCTGTTAACAAATATCCAAGGCGGGCGGTTAACATGCGTTTACGATAATTTATCGTGCCGGCGTGGCCCCGAACAGGCATTATGTTCGGTACCGAGTACATACACGCGTACCAAGAGCTGATATCGGGTCACCGTGAAGAATCGGCAAGACGAGCACCGGGAGTACGGCCTCCTTTCTTCGGGACTGCATTGTGGATCGGCTTCTGCTGCTTCTTTTGCATAGCTCGTGCCATTCCGCTACGCCCGCAACCTAACCTGCGTTTCCGTCTCCTCTCGCTTCCAAATCTTGTCCGATTCTCTGTTTCCAATATTCGTACCTGCTCGCAACGCTCTGCAAACGCGGATCTTCAATTTCTCGTTGCCGCTACTAATCTGTTAATGTCTTCGAACGTACAATTCTCTCTAATATGCTAAATTCGAAGCTAACGAGCACACAAATCACAATGTTCCTCGACCATGTCCTAGCCACACGAGTAACAACTCAGTTTAGCATTCATACATCGAGTAGCTTATGAATAGCCGAACCTCGTCAACTTGTTTACAGTTCACACACCAAGTCCAGACGCTCGTGAATAGATAAACCCTACTTCGCAAGTGGTGTTTCACCATAGTCCTAACGTCCTCGCGAACTTCCACCGAACAAGTTCAGCGGACGAAGCGTACACGCCGGCTCTAATCTACTTTCAGCTTGCACAACAGTTTTTGTCCCGTTCGGCGCGAGACAGGGGCGCGAAAGCCGATCGTTTAAATCGGCAAACACGGTGCCCAAGATCGGCGGATGCTTCTCGATAATCGCGGACTCTCGAACCCCGGAGAATGACGAGGCCCAGAGGCCAGTTTCTCGGCCGGTTCGTGGCGAGGGTAATTTGCCCAGGGTGGATTCTTTCTATAAATAGAGGTGATTTTCTCGATAAAAGGAGAAGCGAGCAGGGCGAGGCGATTCCGCACTGAGCGCGGTCGCATAAGCGCGTCGTAGCGATTTCGATCACGCACCGAGGCCCGGTGATCGATGATCGTCGCGAGGCGACTCTGGGAACGCTTCAGTCCCCGATCCCCATTCACAAAGAATATCGACGACCGTCGCGAAATCGAGCGGTGGCGCGGCCCCGGCTCCTCGACAATCGAGGCACGATCGTGCTTAAACGATTGATAAAAGCTGCCGGATCGATCCATCATGATGCTCTACTCGTCGCGAGCCTCGATCGTCGAAACGAAAAACAAAACGCTGCTGACCAACCGAACCCGAGGGGGGAAAAAAACAAAGGGAAAGGCAGAAACCTGGTGTGCGCGCGCGGGCTCGGTCCACCGGGATAATTTGTATTGCCTCTCTTGATCGAGTCATCGTCGTCGATCGCTTCGAACCGGCCCGGCTGCGGATAATTATTATTCTCGATGATAAATTAATACCGCTTAATATAGGCGGCGCGCAGCTTCCTGCGGCTTTGGCGCGCGATAACAGGCTAGCTAGGCGATGCGAGGTTGCGTGCGAGAGGGCTCAACGGTCTACGAACGGAAAAACGAACGGAAAAACGAACGAACCAGCCATGGGACGGGAAAAATTCTGAAGCTCGGTTGCTACGAACTTCTTCTCGCGGAGCTGTGCGTGTTTTACGAGAACCCTATTGGCTTTTGTGCCAAAAGTGGGTATCGTTGTATTTCTACGCAGGCTAGCGTAACCACATATGGAAATATAATGAAATTATACGACGTCGAAGCAAGTTCTAAAATAAAAGAGGTTGATGCCTGCCTAACAGATTTTTAGCGATTCCTCGTGGGAACAGGGAGCAGGAGACGAGCAATAACCGTGTCTCGGCTGCGCTCGTTTATTTCAAGAGGACCCGCCTCGAAATATAAGAGATCGCATGCGTCGTGTGCTCGAATATCGGAACACCCTGTACACGTTAAGCGAGCGAGATACGGGGCCCTTTAGCCGGCGAACGGGAATAATAATTTCGAGTGCTCGTCGCGGAGATAGATACGAGCACGAACGAGAGGAAGAGACGAAGATCGAAAGAGAGAGAGAGAGAGAGAGAGAGAGAGAGAGAGAGAGAGAGAGAGAGGGAAAAGAAGCGAGAAAGGAAAAGGGACAGCGACGTGGACGTTGGGGTTAGTCGGATCGAGGTGGATGGTACGAGGAGGAGCTGGGGGAGGGGGGCTCGAGATATACGTTACAGGTGAGAGCGCGAGTATCGCGTGCTGCAAACGAGCCGGCAGCTGCCCGCTTCTGGCTACACGGTCCCAGGTATTAATATGCGACTGACCGAGTGGGACCGATGCTTTCGTTGTTACATGTGAGAGCCATCGTATTACGTCACGTCAATCGAGCGCACGCCAGCCCTCCCGACACCCTTTGATTTTGCGAGCCCTTCGCAACCGAGCCCTGCCAACCGTGTGCCAGATAGTGTGGCCCACCGCGCGATCGTTGCCGAGTGATAGCGTCGGGAAAATCTGCACGCATCGACCATTATCCTCATTGTTCGCAAAAACTCCATATTTTTCAGCAAGGAGTTGTTCAACGAATCCGGGGAAATGTAAAAGTTTCAGACTGTTGTAGACTCTAGTTGTAGGTAAATGATTCGAGTGCAGATGCGAAACAAGACGAAATATATTTAAAAAAAGACAAGATGTACAAAATTGGAGTGAACAAAATGATTGCACAAATTGATGGTATGATTATATCCAAGGATATGATACAAGTATCGCGAATCGTTGGCTGGGCGCGATAAATCGAAATCGAAGAGAGTAACGCAGTGTACGGCCCACGCGGTAAACGCGACGCTCGAAACCAGAGTTCGGCGGTCACGGTGTTGACGTTATGGCGCCGAGCTCGACAGCTGATTTCGACGATAGCACTGAAAAACTCCGAACTCGACGCTGTTCTTATATGGCACGGTATTGTTGCCTCGACACGGCCTGGCGTGCAAAAACCCGGCCGCGAGCACGCGAGTGGATTACACGACGAATCGAAGTGTTTATAGTAGAAAATGTTTGAAACACACTTTTTCAATTGTTCCAGTGGTCGGCCATTTGAATGTTGACCCGAGGCTATGCATTGGAAGCAATATAAAATATTTCAAAAAATTCTTTCTCCTTGCCAACGTCTAAATTGCTCAAAGACTGTCGGAGACGAGAGACCGTTCAGCTCGAGGCATCGCGTTTCTAGGATTAAGTATTCCCGACAACTCCATTATCGTTTTTTCAAGATCGTCTTTTGACCCGCAGCCACGATCGCATTACTCTCTCGGTTCCTCGGAGCCGTAAACTGGCTCATTATCGACGTCGAACCTTCGCGTGATTTTGCGCGCAGGTGCGATCCTCCTTGACGCGCTCCCTTCCAACTACCACCGTAGACGGGACACACTGTTACTACAAAACCCAGACTTTTTTATAGCGTATTAAAGATACGAGATCCGATTGAGATATTCGGGAACCTCTTTTTGTAGACCGGTACACTTGCAGTTGAGAGGAACCTGATTGACAGCCCAAGGCCACTCCCCTTTCAAACGATCCTGATGGAAAAAATGGTTTTTGTGTCTGGCCGGCTTGCTTTGAGACGTCGATCGCCGAGAAAAAAACAGCGGCAGAGGTATAACGAATGGTAGCCTTGAGCAATCAATTTTTGCGGTAACTATATACACGAAAGTTGCAGATCTAAAGCGTGAGATCTTGAAACTATTTCCAATTTTAATTTCAACATTAACCTCCATCTCAAGCACTTCGACACTTTCGAGAATCTAATTTGATCGCGCTACACTGCGACACAGACACCGAACGTCCAAAAACCCTCATTAACGGAACTCGCTATCGTCGAGCGACGACGCTGCAAGTCCCGAAGCAGCAATCGAAACTTCTGCACTTTAGATACGTCGAAGAACTTGTTAGTCTCCAAGCCCTCTGTAATTCGGTCACAACGACGTTGCAGTAATTGCAAGGCGGGACAAAAGATTCGCCGGTTTTTACAGCTCGGCCGATTGGTGTCCACGCGTGTAAAAGATTGGCCCGCCGGCGAATGTCTGCCGGATTTTGTGCAGAGTAGTCCCGCGATATACTCTGTCGAGCGATGGGCATTAAACGCGCGCGAGCTGGCCCGGTGTTCGGCCCCGTCATTACGGTCCCTCGAGAAAGGGTGCTTTTTCATTCGGGGACCGACCGCCGACAGAGGCTCGCGATACCTCTATCAGAGAGGGGACACCGTTTTAGCACGGGAACAGCCGAGTTTTTAATTAAATCGACAGCTCGGGGCAGGCTGCCTGCGAAATGGCACCTTGTTTGCAGTCTTATCTTCTCCTTCGGTGCCGAAATACCAGCCGAACGCTACCTTGTATTCAATTCCTAAGACTAACCTTTATTTTCAAACTATACATCGATACAACAGTGAACAAAGAATGGACAATCGCAGCAGTTTTGTACCGTCTTTGGAATACCACAAAATATCGGCTGCGCACAGTTCAAACATCTAAATATCTCTGGGCGATGTAATGTAAAACTGCCTGAAGCTTCTCGAAAAGTTAATCAGCATTTCGCCAGTGTTGAGAAATACCAACCGGAGCAACGAACCCCACTGTACCCAACCACGCGGCTTCGCGCGCAGTCTACCTGTTTCGCCGGTATCGGTCGCAACCTAGAAAACACCGTTCCAGGTTGCTAAAGCTCTTTATGATTTCTAATGGCTTCCGGATCGACGAAGTGCTTCTGCCACGGCACACTCGCCCGATCATTTCGAGCAAAGCGAGAAAGAACGAAAGAGAGAGAGAGAGGTGAATAGTGTTGGCTAGGGAAAAAGCCAGAAGGGGATGGAGGAGCAAGGTGGAACGGTCGACATGACAGAGGAGGTGTACCAATGAGTCGGATGGAAAACGACCCTCGTCCGTGGGGGTTAGCCGGTTCCCCGGCGTTTCCTTGGTTCGTTCCTCGGCTCCTAGCCAGCCACTTTCCCGCTTATTCAGCAATGATTCAATTCGGATGTGCTTTTTACGCCCGGCAGCGTCGTCGATAGCGTCGGTGGGAGGTAACCGAGTCGCGGTTGCAGTCTAGCTAACCGAAAAGGGGAACGGAGAATAGGGGGATGACAGCCAAGGGGGGTGGCTGCGGGGGGGCTGAAGCTAGAAGGGATGCCAAGTTATCCCCCGCGCTGAAAACAGATTGCCTGGCATTCACTCCGGATTCGGCCCCAACCCCTGAACGACCTCCTTCCTCCCTCTTTCGCTTCGTTTCGCCACCGAGACCCGTCAGAGAAAAACTGAGACCGGAGGATGGAGTCGACTAACCAACAAGTCGTTCCTTTAATTCGGCTCGCCAGTCTCTTTCTCTCTCTTTTTTTTCCTCTTTCCCGTGCCAACCACTCTCGATCCCCGTCACCTGTCCGGATACTTTTCGCCCCGTGGCAGCAACGTGGCCCCGCGTATTACACCCGAGTTTTATCGACGGTATCTACTTCGAGTAATTTTTATGCATACCAGGGAGAGCTTCATTGACGAGTACACCGTACAAACGTTACCATGCTTCTCGCGAAACACGGCTCGATTTTACTGGAAACGAGATTCAGATAAGAGCGTTGTCTAGTACGCGGGCTAGTAATTACATTTTATTAACTGCATCCTTGCGCATCGATGACTCGGATATTGGTTTACGAAACGGGAAAGTGGCTTTTATTTCCTGCGCCCAGGGCTTTATTGCGCTTGTAAACTTGTGTGCGTTTTATTGAAATCTTTGTTTTATTGCACTGCGCGTTACGGCGCGCTGTAAACGGCGGTGGTTTATTAAAGTGCCGCTAGGGGTAGGGTCGTGAGTTCTGTGAAAAGAAACAATCGAAATCATCCTAACGACCGTCCGACTAGAGAATTCTCATTTTAATGTCCATTCAGCTGTCTGATTCTCTCCCGTAAAATTGTCTGGGTTCGATCTTGGAAAGATTCTAGCTCGAAATCGCAAAACCAAGAACAAGTCTCCGGATTCCAGAAAAATCGTTCGAACGTCCGTTTGACGGACAGCTCCTTCGTCTGCTCATCCCCTAAAGCGGCGCCGGTCTCCGGGCATCGAGACCGCGCAATCTCGTGCAAGAATGTCGCTAAATTCTCGCGTGACGTTCCATAGGAGTGTCTGCAGAAGGAAAATTGGCTGCCAGCAGCGTAGATCCGTCCCATCGGGAACGAGGCCGTGGGGTTTTCGGGCATGGGGGCTGGACCGCAAACTGTTGCGTTAAAATACTCGAGGGCCGCGTGCGGTGCCTCCCGTTTAATAAAGCAGCCTGCTAGCCAGCTAGGAGAGAGAGAAAGAGAGAGTGTGTGTGTCGAGAACAGAAGAGAAGCGAAGTGGAGAATAGAAGAGAGTAGATGATAGAGCAGTGCACAGGAATAAAGGCGGAGTAGCTTTCTACGTACTCGCACTTCTAGGTGGCAGCGCGTTAACGCGTCGAGATAAACTCACCCTCTACGGAGCGAAGCGTGGCTGCGAGGAGGGTTCGTTCAATTAGAACGGGGAACCCCGAAGCTGCTCTCGCAGTTTACGCCAAGGGTCGGAAACTTTTAAAGGAGCGACACGGGGAAGGGCTCCCGCTGCCTGGGAACGCCAGAAGTCAAAGGGAACGGAAGAGAAAGAGAAACGAAGCTGGAAGAGTGGAGCGAGAGAGACGAGGAAGAAAAAGGAAAAAAAAAGAAAGTGACGCGGAAGGGGAGAAAGCGTGCTTGTCGGAAAATAGAGAGGCAGAGCTCCGGGACACGGCGTGCGTGATACCGCCGCAACGACACAGAAAAGATTTTTACTGCTCGCTGGAAAGATCGAACTGCCCCGTGTCACGGCTCGTCGAGTGCGCTCTTGCGTGTGCCCGTTCTGTCGACGAGTTTTAAAAGAGTTACGATTACAGGCGATAAAGGTACATCCGGACGGCCCCGGCCGGACCGGTGCTATAATCATTCGTCGATTGCTTCATCGCCCCGGTGCACGGCTCTCTTGTAGCTAGCCCGACTCTGCTCCGGGAATCGCTCTTCTTCCCAATACCGATATCCTGTTTCTCGTTGCGGGTCTTACGGTTCATTCTCCCGCCGCCGCCGCCGCGAATCTTTTTTAGCAACAAGTGGTCGACCGGGTTCTTAAAAATGCGCTCCGTACACAGAAAAACAAAAATTCATTTCGCTGGCTCGAGGTTCGAAAGATGGCTTCGACGATTACAAACGGGGCTGTTTAAATTTATTCTTTTAGACAGTGTCCCGAAGTGTACTAGATATTTTTCTATTTATTTTCTTTCTTTCTTCGGTCGCCTCGGTTTACCACTCTCGAACCTCGTATTTTCAAAATTCCTGCAAGATTCTAACGTTGAGCTCGTTCCACTCGTCCCGCATCAATGCAAACCATCAACGGCCCTTAATAATTGAAGTACACTCGTAGATCAACAAGAGACGGTGTACAAAGAACAACGAACGTCGAAAAGGAAGAGGCGACGAGCAATTTCCCGCGGTTGTAGACGCCGGCGTTCGCTTTCAGCTGTTTCAGCCGTTGTTATTACAGCGGAAAACGCGATCTACTTGAGCGACGACGTCGAGAGGACCATCAGCATGGGGGTTGTACGGAGCGTGGAAACGTACGGTGCATTGCACGTGTCCAGTCGATACGGGATGCACGTGTCACGTGTTTCCAGTCGAAGAAAGCCTCTATCCGAGGCGGACAGTAGGGGTTGCAGGGCTGGAAGCAGGAAGGGTCGACAAGTGGCCCAGTCCATGGCGACAAGTGCGTACCGTGCGCACTCGCGAACGCGGAATACCGGGCTGTTACATCCGTGTGAACCGAAGCAACGTGCCTCCCGTTCCGAAAAGGAGATATCATCGAGGCGGAACGGCCCTCGATGGACCGTCCCGTCTAGCGACATCTTCCCATCCTTACACTCCCCCCTCGTTCCTCCGCGCCATGGGAGCTCTCTGCGTGGGACGCCAGATTGTGGGAAGATAGTATCGCGGCGCGGTACGAAATTCAACATCAACAGAGAGGACGATGTATCGTATCGCGCCCGTGGATCTCGCGCGAGCTCCTCGCGATCATTCTGCCCGATTTCGTCGAGATTGATGCCCCGGGATCCGCCGTGTAATTTCTTTCCTCGGGGACGCATACGGCGAGCCTGATTAACTGCGCTCATATTTTATACTATAAGGGGTTGTAATTACGGACATCTGTGGACGCTGCTGCGAGGCCAGAAAACTGGACCTTGCAGCGGGCTTGCAATGTTCCTCAAGCGGTTCGGGAATCGTGCATTCACTGATCGCGTCGGGATCGTGTCTGTGGGATTTGCTGGAACTAATCGATGAGAAGACTTCTCGACGGTCGAATAAATCGATTCTGTAATTCGTGGAAAAAATCCCCAAGTATCTACCAACTTCAATAGGGACTGATGGAAATAAGGGGTGATAATTGTTGAGACGCTTCACTTCGACCTAATCTCTTCACGGTTTCCGGGCCGTTTATAGTATACCCGCCTACATACGTTTTACAATAGCATCCGAGGCGAGCGTTTTGGGCCGGCAAATAGTTCGCATAAAATGTTTTCTGTGGGCTATTCCAGTGGCAGGTCCGTTCAGAGCCCCGCAATTCGACAAATTACTTTATGGAAGTTTATGGCGTAGCAACAGATCCTCGAGGCCATAGGACATAATTACTTCGTTTCCAAACTTTACCTGTTTGCCAACCCTCATTGTCTTATTCATCGCGTTCGTTTGTTCAATGGGCTCCGTTAGGTCCGAGACGCTTCGCTCATATTCTTCGTACCGACCACGGAATCTGTTAACTTATTGTTAGACCAAGTTTTACACCATCAATAACTTTGTAAAACCCAACGAGTCTGATATTATTTCAACCGACTTCGACTTCCGTTCATTCGAAATTGAACTAAAGCGAAACAATCGTCGCGTCATCGCTCAACAATAATAACTCTGTTATCCTATCCTAAATTTTCCCGTTGCGAGTTTCTCTGTCTGACGTAGGATCAGGTCAGGTCATAAAAGCCACATGCCCGCTTATCGTTCGGCGATGCCGAGTGCACGGCAAAGTTTTCCTTTTTTCCGCTTTAGCTTGTACAGGGTGTAACAAAATTTAGTGTCATGGTTTTGGCAGATGGTTGTACACTTTCCGATCGGTGGAGATTTGTTAAAAGAAATTGCCGCAAAATTGAATTTGACATTGAATTTCAAGGTCAAATTTTGTTATGGTTATATCGCGTTTTACTCACCAAAAAAATATATAAAAATTTGACCTTGAATTTCAAATCTGCCAAAACCATGACACTAAATTTTGTTACACCCTATACAGTGCCGGACAAAATGATAGGACATTTGATGTATTTGTATATTTCATATAACACAATAGGATATATCCCTGTATATTAGATATGCCCTTCAAAGTATCCATATAGAATGGCAAGTTTGTATCTTGCACACGAAAGAAATTAGAGAAAATAATGTAGACCTGTATTGATTTTAGTCGGACAAAATTATAGAACATTATTAAAAATACAATTGTTCGAACAGAAATATTTTGTTGAATTCCAAATGAATATTTAGTAAAACCACCTTTTCGCTGCATAACATCTACCAAGCGATTAGGAATTGATTTAAATAATTTTTTAACACGTCTTTGTCTTAAAAGACTCCAATTTGTAACAATACTTTGTTTTAATTCCGTTACATCTTTGTATTGTTTTCCATTCTCGTAAACGTTTCTTGAAAGTTCTGCCCATATATTTTTAATAATATTAAGGTCGAGTGAACTCGAGGCATGTCACATTTTTAGAACTAAATTAAGTTTCAACACATCTCGCGGTATGTATCGCAGCGTTATCCTGTTGAAAAATAAACGCACTGCCTGCGATACGAGTCGCGTGCTTATTTAACGGATCGTCTATTAATTCAAGATATTTTGTGCTGTTTACACGGCCTGATAAATAATTTATGTCAGTTTTTCCGCGATATCCAATACCGGCCCACACCATGACACTTCCGCCACCCATTTGTCGACGGCTTAAATATTGTTCTTCTTTCCTTAAATCGTGGAAATAGTAGTTCCAGCCATTTAGGACCGTCGAAATTAAATTCCTTTTCATCGCTAAATATCACATTTTTCCACTTCTTTTTCCACAAAACATGATCGCGAGCAAACTTTAAACGAGCTTCTTTATGTTGCTCGCTTGGAGGAGGTTTTCTTTTTAGTTTTTTTCGTTTAATTTGTTTACTGCTTTGGAGAATACGTCGAACAGTTATCACGTTAGCTGAAACACCTGCTTCTTCAGCGATTTTTCTTGCAGTTCCCTTATAATTAGAAGCTACGCGTAATATGGTCCGTCTGTCGCGTTCTGTTGTAGCACGAGGTCTGCCAGTACTTTTCTTTTTTTCCGTAGATTTTCGGATTTTTTAAGAAGTTATACACAACGTGACGGCTTCTATATAATAACTTCGCAATATTCGTGATAGTTTGATTTTGTGACCACAATAACAAAATTCGGTCGGTTTCACTTTTGTCTAATTGTTTTCCTCGACCCATTTTAACTTTAACGGCACAAATGTTGTAGATAACTGAAAAATCTGCACGTCTGCTTCTAGTCACTGCCGATAGATCACTGCCAGAGTACATAATAACAGAAAATATTACATGCGTTCGATCAATTTGACCGAGCAAAGTCAGCCAATGGTTACACTTCTTCCTCTAATTTCTTTTGCGTACAAGATACAAACTCAATATGGATACTTTGAAGGACATATCTAATATACAGGGCGTGTAATATGTACATATATCCTACCGTGTTATACGAAATATACAAATACATCAATTGTCCTATCATTTCGTCCGGCACTGTAGTCGTGCAACGGTGGTCAACCGAGCAACGTCTTGCTCGTTCGAATTGTGATCTCCGTGTCCTTATACTTTTACTTTAACGATAAACAGTTTTCTTTTGCAGTCGATTGAGTTCGATCTTTATTCTGCAATTAAAGATCCTCAATAGTATTTTTGGCAAATCGGACCAGTAAATATCGAGCTATAAACGGCGAATCTGTTGAGCGTGTGTAAACCGGTTCTTCGCAGGCGCTCCACCCGAGAATATTAAATCTCTGAATCGTAAAGCGCGCCATTACCCTGTCGTCCATCCGAGTTTAACAGACAATAGCGCGCACTGAGACATTACACTCCAAGGAATCCACGAAATAGGTCACTTAGCAAGACAGCCGGTATTAAGCGAGACAGGCATTATCTGTCTGGTTCCAACGACCTTCGAAGCTGGCAAATGATGGCGGTTAAATACGTTCAGAGACGTACACGGTGGCACACCGGGGCGAACTTGTGTACAGGCCGACGTCTCACGGAATACGATCCACCGGAGAGTTTCGTCGGGTTCGAATGCAATCAACGGGCCGTGATTAATCGCATTCCGGCATTTCCAAGGAGCTACGAAACTGTTACTTCGTTTCGAGAGATAGCGTACACGGGTAACAGGTGTACTCGCCGCGGAATTCGTATGAAACACCTTCTCGCGCGGGAGAGAACTGTGCCGATCAGAATACTGCTGCTAAAATAAAAGAGCGGTTATATCGCTTTTGGGACATCGTTCATTCTGTTGAGATCGTAATTCTTCGAAACATTAATGTCCGTAGAATATTCTAGTAATTCGATTTATTTAAAAAAATCAAAGACGTTCGAATAACTTGACAAGGTCTCGCTGTACGCGTTGAGACATTTCAGTGGGTTCAGTTTTTGGAACAGGTGTATTCGACAGAGACGTGGGTCAAAGGATCACCGCGGACACAGGAGAGCACGAGGACCGATCGGGCCCTATCCGGCTCGCTGTTAATCACCCCTAATTAATACGCCGCGATGAGATCTGGTCCTAAAGGAATGAAGAGAGCCGGCAGCATACAGCTGGCGTGGATTAAAGAACTAAAGGTGCGACGTATCCCATGGACTGCGGCCGAGACGTCAAGATCAGTCGTTGATAACGAGGTCCGCCGCTTCTTCGTCGCTATTCGAAAGTACCGTGAGGATTCGAGCACTGATATCAAAGAAGAAGAGTGGTCGAGGGGGTTTCTCGGCCGGAAGTAGAAGTCGGGGGCTATAAAGAGACGGTTCGGGAGTGATCGGGCCCGAGACAAGTCCGCGCTCACGCGGGTAAAGCACAGGTGTACCACGCCATAATTTATGGCTACCTAATAAATTTCAGCCCCGGGAATCTTGTCGGTTGGTTTACGCTCGAATCTGGTGTCGTATCGTCGAGAACGGTTGCGCGCCAGTTCTAATGCGAGGACATAAACTGTCCCCGGAGATATTTAGAGGCGACATTAAGGGAAAAATAATTGTCACGAACGGCCGCCATTGATAAGGATGAAATGCATTAATGGTCTACCGTCGGGATAGCCGCGATTACCTGATATACGCTGCCGATCTGCCGGCTACGCCTACATTTCGCGGGCCGAGAAACGCCCGATGAACCGTCGCGTCGCGTCGGCCCCGACGGCCATTGCTAGTCGACGCTTAAATTATGTTTATCGCGGCCATCGCCGCTCAGAAAAACAACTTTCGTTGACGCTTTGACCGGAACCGCGTTCCACCGGATCGTATTCATACGTCACTGGCGCCCCGAGCGTAAATCTCACCCTCCACGATTTTCGCAATCGTTCATAGTATAATAAACTTACGGGAGCTGGTCAACCGTTGAGAACACGGTGGATCGTAAATTCGTTTGTTCAATGCTGTACACGCTGGTGGATACACGTCTTGAAAATCCTATGCAGTTATGCACCAATTTCAACGTTCAACGTGCGATTACGCAACTCTTCGGAGATGTAATTAGAGTAAATTATTTATAAAGTGGGGAATCAGACGTCTCAATTACAGGACGGAGGCTCTAGTGTTCGTTGCACTCCGCAATCGCAAGATCGAATGCTAGAGGCGAAGTCCCGTGGATCGTTATGGGACAACTATTCAATAAAAAGGAAACTATTAAAGCCGCGATCAATCTCCGGAAAGAGGAACGCTTGTTCCAGGGGACATTAATGCGAGCTGTTTCGCGTTTACATTCACTCGGCCGTACGATTTTCATTTATAAGTGGCCGGTATCTTCGCGCAGTCGAGCAGTATCTAGCGTACGAGACAGCCCATCTGGATCCCGGACGAGCACATAAATCCCGTGGCCGTCAGGGAACAGCCGGAGGCTCGATTATCGTTTCTCATTTTCCCGACAATGAACACTCGACGGTGGGGCTCTCGGTGAATTCCAATCGAGCGACGGAGTTGCCTGTGGTGGGGCTCGAAGTTCCGACTTCGAAATCTTCCTTCTTTCCTTCAAGCTATCGAACGTTGTTTTCTACTATTTAGACGATGGCGGGTTGCCATTTTCCCGACAATGAACACTCGACGGTGGGGCTCTCGGTGAATTCCAATCGAGCGACGGAGTTGCCTGTGGTGGGGCTCGAAGTTCCGACTTCGAAATCTTCCTTCTTTCCTTCAAGCTATCGAACGTTGTTTTCTACTATTTAGACGATGGCGGGTTGCAATTGCAACAGCGAAGCTGTCTGTCGAACGATCACGCGAGTCATACGACGTCTTTTTCATCATTTATGTCAAAAAGTGACGAAAGTACATCGTCTTCGTTGCGCCATTCCACATAAAGTATTTATATGAGAAATGGTGCTTTTGACGGTAACGAACTCTATTTTTTTAAGGACAACTGGGAAAGGCTAGTTGGGTTGACGTTCGCGTCGCAGGACGCTTTGCATCAAGGATCAGAATCCTCGCGCGTAGTCTTGTCGCTCGCGTTCGTCCTGGGAGCCGCGTGGAATTCCGTGCAGGCCTGCCATGCCCCAGCCTCGTTCCACTTCTCATTTCATTTTCACGACGATGCCCGGCCGGTGTCCGAGCGAAAACAGCAATTCGGAAGCAGCCCGTACGCCGTCGTTATCGTACGAATCGGCCGAGTTCTCTCACGAACGCGCGTACGTGCTCCGGGGCCTCGAGACTTCCTCCTGGCTCCGGATTTCGGTGTGAACGGGGCTTAAACTATTAATATCGTCCAGGAGAATGCCTTGTGCCGAGGGGACCGTGCCCCTTTTAGGCTGGCTTGGACCAGGTTTTTAAATGATTGCGGATTTTATGTATTTACGAGATGACTGAATGGAACAAGACATTACAAGAATTTAAGAATATTGTATACTTTAAAGTGTTGGGTTAGCCAAATAATATAAAAAATAAAAAAATATGAACAGTATCCAATTTTACCCATTAGTTTATTCACTTCGCATAGAATAGCGTGACGAGAAGCCTCGGTGACCAACGGCAATAAATCCAAAAGCAAGTCGGATAGGAGAAAAAGAGAAACTGTGTAAAAGATAAAAAAGATGGCTCGAGTGAGAAGAGAGGGGCAGGGGGGTGTATGAAGAAAGAGGGGCGGGTAAAGCGAGGAGAAAACGCACACGAGGAAGGAATACGAAAATCGACGGCCGATCGCCGATCGAACGTGTTACCTATGCGCGAGTAATAAGCCCCGATATTCCCACACGGGCCCACACGGGCCCGCACGGGCCCATCCTGGCCCGCCGTGGGAAACTCATACGTGAGCGAGCCGAGCAAGGCGAGTATACAACGCTAGTATAGCGAGCGATGGAGACGATCGTGGCCTTTCGAAGCGAACTATTTCGGACGCAGGTGCGGATTCGATCGGGATCGTTCGCGAGCCAGTATTTTTCACGCGCAGCTGGGACAGCGATATTTGTCCCCGATCAAAGCAGAAGAAGCACCGCACGCCGTTCTAATTGAGCTCGTTACTCACTTCGACTTCGATACCGGTCATTTACTTTATCGTACCGCCGATCGCCTCGATTTCTTCGCGCGATTCAACGAAAACCTTTATCGGAACGCTTCACGGACAATTTATATCGGCACCGCTGGCTCGTGTGGCCCGTGTCGATTTTTTATCGGCACCCCGAAGATATTTATACAGTTTTAATAGAATAAACACTTCGGCGAAGTACGAAATGTGCTCCGGTTATCTCCGATCCAGGACAAGCGTTTTTCTGTAAGGAAGACGTACGGGAGCGAAGTAATGAACTGGCAAAGCCATTTTTAGCTCGGCCTTATTTGCTTCAGTGTTGTGAGATTTTAATCTTTGTGCTTTAAGCAGTATCGGTATCTATACAGTTAACTGAGAATGGTGAATAAGATGTCCAGGTTATTTTGACTGACACGAGAACACTTTCTAAGAGAAATGATTCTTTCAGAGCCTATTGTTTTATTTTCTTTCATTTTCCCCTTTCAATCAAACGATATTGACATTATGCGTTTCGCCAGTTTGAAAGGTATATATCAGATGATTGCTACCTGAAATGAACGTGTACGCAATGAAACAACGGGTTTTGTGAGACACGGATAGACGCGTTGATTTCTTGAAACATTTTCTCGTATCGTTAAAGGTAATAAGAATATTTGCTAACAAGAGAAACGAATGGATAATTTGAGATTCCCAGGCAATTTAGATGGTTTTATAAAAATCTAAAAAAATTTTGTAGAATCTTTTAAGATTCCACCATGTCAATGAGGGATAGTCTAGCGAAATTCCACAACTTTCGATGGCAAGCGGGAAGATTCACGTTCGTACCGAGCTGGAAGCATCGTGGCCGAAAAAATTGATGACACTGACTCGAAGATCGATCGACAGACTCATCTAAAACGGTACTCATTTGCAAGCCTGCTCGAACGGACTCGCGACTCGCCGCAATTTGCACCGTAATCTGTCCGTGCTCCTTTCGGGGGCAATTTGAGAGCGCGTCGCCAGTCCGGCGAGCCTTTTAATGTTTTAATTCGGTCGCGTATTAAAATCACCGCAAGGAAATTTCCATGGCGGCTCGGCTGGTGCAGCGCGGAGAGTGCAGCGTTTGCAGAGAGTACAGTCTGCAGAGTGTGCATCCCGCCGCGCCGCGTCCCCTTGTCCACGCTCGATCGGTTGTTTGTAATTCTTCGCGTGCACTAAGGAAGCAATTTAATAATAATAACAGCGGGAACGCGGATTCTACAGGGCACCGCGTGCAATCAACGTGTCCGTGTACACGCACGCGTATAATCGTTTATCATAATAATGCTCGAGGCGAGTGTGCGTGCCGCCGCGGTCCAACACACCCATACGGATAGACAGCTGATTGCAACTTATGTTGCCGTGGTTATTACCGTCTCGTACCCGCCAAGACGAATTAACGTCGATACAGTTTCGTGTCCCAGAATCCCCGGCCGCATCTTCACCCGACCACCGCGTCGCGCCGAAACGTTTGCTCTCGAGAAAAGGTGCCCGGATACATTGTATTTCATACACGGTGTTTCATTGAATCTGTCGGACCAAGTCTTGCTTCGGCTTCTTTCAAAAGACAATAATGTCTGCATTCTCTGATTTTCCAAACGAGCGAGCTCGAAAATTAACATTTCCAATCACGTATCGAGACAAATCATTTTTTCGATGAATAACAGAGTAATCATTAGACTGCGGGTTTTGAAGGGTTTAGCGTCCGAAGTTTGTACGATACGAATGCAAAAGTGAATTTTTCATTGAACCCTTTTGTGAATTTTTAGCGTTTGAGCGTGCGAAGTCCGAGCACAGGAGGAGCGTTCGGGGCGATAAAAATTGGGCGAAACACCCTGTATATCGGAGGTGAATCTGGGCCTTGATCTCGGGGCTGGATCGCAGCTGCAGGTGCCTCTAGAAATTGGCGGCGGGACAGAAACGGGTAGGAAAGGCCACGAAGAGGGGCCGGGACCGAGTGCACGCGCCTCGGACGCCCCGATGCCACCGATATCTTCTTAAACTTTCCTATCCGCTCATTCATGCTCGACTAAATGCCTATAATTTCCGGTCTGATTACAGGGCACCGTAACGAACAGGCCCATGGACCCACGCTCTTTCTTCGCCGGGGCTCGTTACGTGTGATCCACGAAATTGAAACGGAATGGGCTGCTTCTTCTTCCGTTCTCCCCTCTGAACCCTTTATACACCTTTCTCTCCCACCCCCTACGCACTTTCCGCCGTTCTCCATTCAACAACTAAGAGAACGGTGTTCGCGATCCTCGATCGGGCTCGATTGTTTCGATCGTCGGTTTTGCTTGAGCAAACAGCGAAATTTCGAAGGACAGGCTACAGGGATTTCTGCACTCCCATCGCGTCCAACCATTGGAAATACCGTGGTTTCGGACGATCCGCTAGATAACGACAACCCATGGAATATGGAACGCGTTTGGTGTTTCGTCGAGGAGTTTACCTAATTGATACACCTGGGAAGTCGAGCCGCGATGCTACCTGCTGGCGAGTTCGCTGGACTTAGGGGTTGTTGGACATAGTAGAAAATGATCGTACCTTGTGCGTCTAGCTCTCAACTGTTACCATAGTACCTCAGAAATCGTATGGAATTTTTTGTGCTAATGGTAATTGGGCTGTATGTATGAATCTTTATGGTTGTTTCAATGCTTGGTTCGAGGAAAAGGTGAAAATTTGACTGTGTAAAGAAGGATCGAGAAATTTACAATAAATTTAATAATCAAGGGTTGACCTGAGCAGTGTTTGCACAACTTCGGATGGGATTTGCAGAGTAACGGAAGAAAATGATAGTTCCCCTGAAATTTGAACAGCACAATTTCGGCAGGATTATCTTCAATAAAATGAAAGCGGCCGTCAGAATGAGACGTTAATAATTTGCAAGTAGTCGAAGGGAAGTTCGTTAGAAAGGTTCCCAATCAGATTACGTAATTGGAACGGCTTCCTCTGCCGAGGTAAACGCGCGTTCAATCAGCTTTGCAACGCGATTGCCTCGACGGCGCGGCGAGGCGCTCCCGCACTTATTAAACTAAACAAGCGATACGAAACAGCAAAAGCAACTATGAAACCATTTTTTTACAACTTCCCACGTTGTATGCAGAGTCGGTAATTACTCTATCCGATTACATCTCGAGATGTTTAGATCGGCCACCGAGCGAGTTCCATTAGGCCGGTTCGAGGCCGAAAGAATCCGCTCGGAAGTCGTTACACGCGATCCCTCGGACCCGCGAAAGCGGACTCGCATATTCCGCGATGTCGAAGTATTCGGTAACGATTAATTCCGTCAAATTGGCTCAATGTCGTTCTCCCGGCGGGGCTTATTGAAGGCGGAGCGGCGGAATGTCGATGCATCCAGACGTCGGATAAATTAGCCTCCGTGATCGCGTGCACGGCAAAGTGGTTTTAATTTATAATGTGCCAATTAGAGGCGAACCGAGATTTCATTTCATATCTGTAACCGAAGTTCGTTAGCGGATGCCCGTTATGTAAACTGCTGTTTTCCAAGAATAGACACGCTCGAAAGCTTTTCGCCGATCCTTTCGCGGACGCGAATCGAGTATCGATTCGTTTGATTCGGCGGGAATCGATCGCGGTGAAAGTCGGCCGCCGTGGAAGCGACTCCCTATAAATCTCAGAGGCGGCGGAAAGTTTTTAAACACCCCAGGATTTCGTCGTGTCGCGTGTACAACGGAAAAGCGTTTCGCGATGCGAAGTACGAAATGATAACGCGTAACACCGTTGCAGGCGTCCACCTGCGCACCGTAGATTAGCTCGAAGATCACTGCTCTAAACGGCGCTCTCTACATATTTTCTATATCTATAGTACTCGCAGAAACATTCTGGGCGACTATAATTTTCCGTATCGAGTTCAATGTTCACTTACGAGATATTGTATGCGGTGCTATATAAAATTTTGTAGAACGACATGTCATCGACATAGATTCCTAAATTCAATGAATAAACTA
Organism: Lasioglossum figueresi; assembly: GCA_028455805.1. Taxonomy (NCBI): domain Eukaryota; kingdom Metazoa; phylum Arthropoda; class Insecta; order Hymenoptera; family Halictidae; genus Lasioglossum; species Lasioglossum figueresi. The sequence continues at coordinate 2,321,814 of CM052193.1, forward strand.
CGGATATAAACGTTATACATTGTAATACATTGCGCAAAAGTTGTTACGGTTGCTAAAAGATTATTCTTTCGAAATATCAAAAATTGTGACGTTCCGCGTGTAACGTCCATGAGAATAGGCAAAACGAACGGAGGTTGTTTAGATTACAGATCTTGTAATTGCGGATGTTTACGCGGATTCGAATTTTCATGGACGGACTGTGATAAATGAAATGTCAAAGGAGACTGATTCACTTCGTTGCGTTCTCGAAGTTAAAAATAAAGCGATTTCATGAAAAGAAAAAATGAAAAGAAAATATTCAACATCAAAATGAATTTTATGAAGTGGCCTGTCCGAAATACGACAGCGTCATCGCCAGTCCCCGCACAAACCGAACATGCTGAAGTGGCGGTTGTGCGACCACCACGTGGTCCCACAGCCAATTAAAAAGAACCGGGCACGCAAGGGTCGAAAAGCGGTCGGACACCCATCGGCAAACCTGTAAAAACTACTACACACTCTCCCGCGCTTTTGCCAAGAGCCATGTACCGACCTGTTCCTCGAGTGCAGCGTCGCGTCGAGGGAAAAGAAATCGGCTGCTCACCTCCTGTTGCTGAATTAGGAAGTCGGGTGCGGGTGGTTGCGGGGGTTGTTCCGCGCCGGAGACTTCTTGGAGGAGTCCCACGTGGTCCCAGCAATCCTCGGACATGTCCATGACGGTGTCACCCGGTGAACGTCTTCGGGAGGGTTGGTACTCTTAACGAAGCCTCTATCACCCGGAAGCGGAAGTCGGTTCTCCAAGAAAGGGATGAAAGAAACGCGAACTGGTTAGTCGGCAGTCACTCACTATCTCTGTCGCACCTGGCAGGTTTTGTCTGTGGCCTTCCGGGCTGTCACTGTGATCGGAGATCCCAAAGGTCTCTCTTGGAGAGGGTCTCTCGCGAGTCGGCGGGGGTGGTGCGCGCGCGAAAAAAGCGGGGCGCAAAGGACGCACGAACACGAGCACGAGCACGGGCACGGGCACGAGCACGAGCACGAGCACACAAGGGGGAACCGTGTCGACGCAGCGTGTCGCGTGACCCGCGTTCTATGACGACGACGACGGCGTCGAGGACGACGACGGCCGTCGGTGGTGGTCAGTCGGCGTGGAATGAAGTTGGCCCGCGGGTTAGGTTGGGTTAGCCGAGCTGGAGTTGCAGCATCAGGCGAGGGGGAGGGCAGAGAGCGCTCGCGGCTGAGCGAGCGAGCGAGCGAGCAAACCGAGCCGAGCCGAGAGCCGAGCCAGCCAGCGCAGCGTGCGAGCTGGCGTGCGTGAGTGCGAGCGAGCGAGCGATCGTGCGAGCAACCGAAACGTGGAAGAGGTAGGAGAGAGGAGAGAGAACGGAACAGAACGTGCCGGCGCGAGCGAGCGAGAGGTGTCGCGAGGGGAGCACGAAGGGGGGAGACCAGCGAGAGACAAAGAGGACAGAGAGAAAGGGGAGAGACGAGCAACCGAGAGAGACAAAGAGAAAGATCGCGAGAGAGAACGATAGAGAGAGAGAGAGAGAACGAGCGAGAGAGTATGCACGGGTGCGAGACAGAGGGTGGGGTAGAGAGAGAGAGGCGTAAGGCGTAAGTCTGCCCTAGTCGCTCGCTTAACCGTGCAGGAGGTGGCGCCAATATAACCCGTACTCCACCTCCGTCCGACAAAGAGCTTGCGTATACCTGTATGCGCCTGTTCGTAGCCCATACCGCCTACCCGACTACCGTATTGCAGGATTTCTGATCCGTGCCGCCGGTAATTATTGCGATTTCACTTATATTCCGTCCTACACGCTGCTCTCGCATATCCCGTTTGCTCGCCCCCAACGCAGCGACACTCTTTTTCCGCGAACCCGCCCGGAGAAACATACCTTGCCACTCTTCGGCGCGAGGATCCTCGGCTTTGCCGGGACCGCGATGCTCGGGGGCGCGTTCCCATCGTCGGGACACTTTGTTGCCGAACACTGTTCAAACGGTCCCGAGGACCGATCGGAGCCGCGGATTGTAAACGGCGGACTCGCCGCTCAGCAAAGACCCCCGTTTTCTGGAGTGCAGTCCTGGAATCTTGGTCGACGGGTTAATTGTATTTGCTAGCTTGCTGTGGGAGCTGCTCGAATACTCGAGGACGGTTGATAAGAGCCGCGGATCCTTTGGAAGAGACCGATTTCCATCTCGACGTCGTTGTAAAATGGCGGCGGCGTACTATTCCCTGTTAAGCGTTAGGTTAGCTCACGGATCGAGTCGCTTTCCGATGCCTTTGACATAAAATTTTAGTATTCACATTTATCCTCATCGTTTTCTCGAATGCGAGGGTATTTAAAAAACGGAGATTTCATCGGGTCAGAAAAGACTCCACAAATGGAGCTCTTGCTGTTCGCTAAGCTTGATAGGATACAGAGTTCGAAAGAGCAACGATTACGATCGGTTTCAACTTCTCGGTCTAGATTTCACGAACAACCTCGAATACAAATCCCTCCGACAATCGCAGACCTAGAAACCACGATCGACATCGTCCCGATCAAGATCGCGAACTTCGAAGCGGCGGCGTCTTCCGTAATCGAAGCAAATCGTGTACAGGACGTTCTCCGCGGCGTTGTAAACGCACCCCGAGGAAATGTAAACGACGATGAGCTCTCGCGGTTCTCGCGCAGCATCGCCGATGTATATTTCATTCGCGTTGAATCGAGCGGTGCTCTCGGTCGCGATATCGATTCGCGTCGTAAATCTCCGTGGCTCGCGGATTAACACCTTTCCGGCGAGAAGCTGGCGATCGTCGTCCCAGGTGAACGTATATCGCGTTCACTTATCGCAATTACCGCAATTCTCCATTTCCTTGAATCGATCTGTCGACAAGGAGGGCCGAGGGGAAACGATAGCGCGGTCTCGCGCGTTGGTGCCGATAAACGATCGTTATCCTCGATCGGGGCTGCCCTTACCTTTCACGTACACCTCCCGACAATCGGCGACGACGTGGGCGGCGTGCCGGCCTCTCCGGGACGACGCGGACCTCGTGCGCGAACTTACAAAGCTCCCTCGGCATCGACGGACGATCGCCGATCCGGATCTTCCTTTCCGCTCGAACGGAACCGTCGCGAATGCCCGCCATTTGCCACCGTGTCGTCCGGAAGACTGACTCGTCATCCAGAATCGGCCACAAAACGACGTCGCATTTCTTTTCGACCGAGGGTCAACCTACGCGTAATTGTTCTCGAGACGAGTGCACTTTGTAATTTTCTTTTCGGCACTAATAATAATGAAAATTCAAGTTTCCAATGAAGAAACGCCGACCCTCAATTTCCATAGAAAATTTCCAAAGATTTAGCTAAAACCTAGCGCTCCTCGTCGAAACGTGAATAACGCGCCACTGATTGATCCTGATCGTCTTCCGGCACGTTTTCCAGGAACAAGTTCACGACTGCGTAATGCAAATCGAGGTAATTTCGCGGCTAATAACACAGCCCCGGAGCGTCGTGTGGAATGTATACTTTGTAAGAGATACACCGTGGAGAAGTCATGAAACGCGAGGTCCAAATATATTCCAGGGTACAAATTACCGGTTGGCAGGTCTCGGGGTTTATTACATGCTGTCACCGTGGATCATCAGCGGCTTTTTCCGTCGGTTCTTACGGCGCGGGGCCGCAACAAATTGCGGCCGCGAGGAGAAACGACACGCGATAGGTGACAGAACGCGGGACTCGGGACGCGTGTCGCGCCACGAGCATAATGCCGCTATACATATGCCACCTTGGCCGAGACGATGCCGACGTCATCGGAGGGTCCGTATATTTACTGACACACTTTTCACCGGGCCCCTAAGTAGTCTGCGTCCGAGCGGGGGAATGTTCGACAGGGTTTTTGCGAGCTTACAAACTTGGACGCGATGTTCGGTGCTCGAGAAACAGCCCGATCTCATCGGGGACACTTTTCTGGGGACGACTCGCGTGATCGTGTACAGAGGTGGAAGCGAACGCGTGGACACCGGTCGAACGTAGGGTCGGAATGCGATATGAATGCGTTAATGCGTGGTTACTGACAGCGACACGAATACGCCGATAGTACTTTCAGCCCTCTTCCGCTCGCTACCCTCTCCAACGAGCCGCCTCGATGTTCGAACCCTTCGTTCTCGATTCAACATCCCCACCAGCTGCCCGGCATTTTAATTTCATCCCTGTCCTACCGGCCGACACTGGCGTACCTGGCTTAAAACGCAACTAATAGTCGCCACTTGCCAGTCGTTATTATCGCTCCGACACGCCAAAGATTGATCGTGGGGACCGCTGCGACATCCCCGCGTCGATAAAAGCCGCTGTTGCTGCACTCGCATTATCGCACTTTTCAATATTAGCTTATCGCAACAGTTCTTCTCGGTATGCGCGACCTTGACGTTATCAACCCTTCGATCGCGCCACGTATCTTGAGGAAGAGAAGCCAGCGTTATTAATGGAATTGCTTGATTGAGAATCGTAAATTAGATTCGATCTAGGCACTGGTCTAGGTGACTCTTTCTTATTGTATCTTGATTCATTTTTCCTGCTACTTATATTTCCATTACTCGCTTCGCCTTCGTTTTTAATACACGGTTCTTGGTCTGTTTTTCCTCTCAGATCTTAACACATAATTAATCAGTCCGACTATGTTACGAAGTGTCAGCAACATTATTCCACATATCTCGTTGGTGCACGGTAAGGCGTATATTTACTCCAGTCTGCAATTTTGCTGCAGCCGATACTCGTTTGCAACAACGTACCTTGATATTAGTTACTTACGAGTGTGTTTTCTCTGCGTGCGTGTTGTTTTAATAATTATACTCCAGCACTGCTGAGCAACAACGTGTGGGAAAATTGCGGTACTTCGCACGTATGTACGTTTACCAGATTTCAGCGAACGAGTGACATACTCTTGTCATCGTGTGGGAGCGAAAGGACTTTTCATCAAATCGGCTTAATAAAAATATTACTATGCCTCCAGGAATCAAACGCATCGCACAAGCGATAAAAGTGAAGCAATTGGGGTAACTCGAGTATGGTTTGCAGAGCCGCGGCAAAAATCAGATGACAAACGTCCGAGCAAATACCATTGAATTTCCAGGTCGCCTGTAATCCTCGGAAGCGCACCGGGCCGCTATTAGCCTTGCCAAGGTATACTTTGCTCTTTTCCACGGTTCTAGCCACCGACTCGACGACATCGCGACCCCGTGGAACGTAGAGTGTTGATCGAGCCCTCGACTTTGTATGCACGGAAAGCCGCTTTGCGACGCGAGTCGACGAGGACACGGGGTTCGGTTGAATGCCGACCACGATAATATGTAATGCCTGTATAGTGGCGGGCAGCTCGATCGCGAATCTTTGAAGTTCGAACTGGCCGCGCGGCTGCAAACGGTTCTCCTCTCCTCCCGGGATCAAGTGCTAAAAATCATGGTCTCTCAAACTATGAGAAAGCCAAACACGCGTCGATATATACTCGGCCACGCACTTCTCTCGCTCATTCTTTCCCTGTATTTCTTTTCGGTCGTTTTGGTACCCGGGGAACGAGCGTATATACGGGCGGGAGCACCTGTGGCCACTTTAAACGACGCCGTGGTAAACGGTAGTCAGGATAGATTGAACGGTCCGATAGGGTTTTAGCTCTCTTCTTTTGCCGTGAGGAGATCGGGACTCGCGCTTTTAACCCCTCGACTCATTAGAGCCCATAACTCTGTTCAGCGAAACGTTTCACGTTCGCTGGTGCTGCTGGTGCCGTGTGTACGTGGCCACCGAAGAGGAAGTGCACTCCCTCTCTTTCTCTCTTCTTCCTCCTCTCTTCTGGTTATATACTATACTTTAACATGCGACGTATATCCCTCATGTTGCCGGCGAAATTTATTCCCAATCAGAACGAGAACTTGTTACCGATACGCATTAATCGCGATAACTGTTCCGAAACGATCGGGGCTTTTAATGTCGCGACGTATAATGCACGCGGCGCTCGATGCGTCGTCCGTGGACTTTCATTCACTTCGCTTCTGCCGTTCCGTTTCGTTCCATTCCCTTCGATTCCTTTTGCTCCTGTCCTTGCGAGTCCTTCCCGGTGACGTTTTTTGGTCACTCGGAATTACGAGTTCGTACTAGAAACCGACTGCGGGGTTTGTTACGCGTTATTGCCGGTTTTTCAGACGGACCTCCCACCGTCCTTCTAACGAGACCACCGAAGGTACGCCGGCTAAAAACCGCGCAAGAAACCCACCAAAGTGCGCTCTTTATACGGGACGTTTTATATAGCGCGGCCAATTCGAGCGCGCGCCGCCGTTCCAATTATGGACGAATATATAAGTCGGCGGAGCTGGTCGCCTCGCGAAACCTTTATATGGCGTAAACCATAGAACGCGGGAAATCCGTCGGCCACACCATTCTTACACCATCGGCGAGCTCTGCCATTCGCAGGCCGCGGCGTTTTATTCCATCGTTTCTTCCACTGCTTTTTAATTCAACGTTTTGTCTCCGCAACGTGCACAGGAGTTTTTGACCACATTCGCATAAATTTTTTTTATCACACCTCGTACACATCCCGTCTTTCTTCGCCAGCGACAGGATCGCGGGTGCATCGCGTTTCCGGCGTCTTGCATGCATGCATGCACTCGCGCGCGAGCTTCTGTTACTTTAGCAAAAACGAAGCCGGCGCTAATGCTTGTTCCGCATATTTCGCTAAATAGTTCTGGGGAACCGCAGAGTGTACATAATGCTGCTCGAATAAGGAAATTAGAAGATGGGGCTGTGGCCGCCGTACCTCATTGTTTGCGTTCCTTTCTCAATAGGTGTTGCTTGCGCTTTGATCGGCCGTTGCGCGAGAAACCTGTCCAGGTGTTCTTCCGATGAACTTCTGTAATTTAACAGGTTACAAAATGAGAATTTAAGAATTGTCTAATCGCAAGGCTCCGTATCTGATCACGGAGAATAAACAGCAGCATCGCGCCGAGCCAAGGATTCAAGACCGTCCTCGACAGCAAGGATCAAGGCTGAGCCGACAATTGCAGCAACCTCGAGCCTATAAAATGATGCGAAGCGCGAGCGGTCGCGGCAGCTAGCGGTTGCGAAAGAGGCGTCTGAAAATCGAGCCTGCTCGCGGCGCCGAGGTAGCGTTTTAAGTGGCCCAAGGGTGAGAGAAGTCAGCGGAAACCATACATTACATAATGAATTCTTGTACACGCTCGGATAACCGTGCACGGGAAAAAACTGCGAGAAAAAGAAAAGAAACAGGCCAGAGAGAAAAGAGTGAGAGAGAGGAGAAAAAGGGACAAGACATTCCCCTGTTGCATTGTCCAAGAATTAATTAAAATGGCGCGAGAACAAACGGCCGGGGGAAAAAGAAGCTCGTAGGTGCTCGAGGGGGGGCTCTCCTCGGAATCCCAGCGGCGACATATCACTGGGCGGTAGATCACACGGGGCTCTTTTGCAGTTTGCACCGGTCCGGATAAAGCGTTGCAACGCGCTGCGTTTGCGGCGGCGGCGGTGCGGCTGCAGTCCGGCGCGCGGATCTTTTACGTATGCACGAGCATAAGCATAACGCAGGGGAACATGGGTAGATGATATCGTGGATGCACCTACGGGGCCACGGGGCGTCGACGCGATTCCTTTGTCCTCGTACCCGGCCGCTCGTTCTTCTTGCTGCGACCGCTGCTCGCCCCCGGAGCCCCGACCTCTTTGGCCGCGCGCATTTTGTTCGCGGAAATACCACGGCCAATCTCGTGCATCAATCCTGTGGCATGGCCAGGGCATATAGAATCGTATCAAAAGAACACACTCGCGCGCGCGCGAGCGTCCCAGCTACCAAGCCCAGCCGAGATTACCATCTCATCTATAGCGGAGATGCCCGATACGCTCCCGTTCGCATTCAAAAATGTATTTATGCTTCTTCTTTTTTTTCTTTCTTCTCTTTCTCTTATTTAGAGACACGGGCATATATCCGCGCTCGCGCAGTCGTAACTTGTAATTACTTTAATCGATGCGAGATCTCTGATCCCAGCGACGACCTCCGTAACACGCGTTACAAAAGACGCCTCGAACGCGCGTTTCGCGGGCACAGCGTTGAGAGAGAGCGCGGGTTTATCAGCTGTTTCTTGGGCGGGGATTAATCGCTACCATTAAGAATGTTTAAAGTACGCTCGGGAGCGAAACGCTTGACCGTTGAGCCGCCCCGAGCGAGCCCGGCTCAATCATTACTCGCCGTTTCATTAGAATATCGTCGACCGAAGGGGTTTAATTATGAAAGCCACTCGGCCTCTTCCTGCCACGCGGACACGCGCCTATAACTGTGCCCCGGTGCCCGATGCACGCACACACGCCCCTTTCCGCTCCTGTTATCGTCTTCCGAGTGGACATTCGAAGTCTTCCCCAAAAATAGTCGTGAGAAACTGATCCGCAGCTGTTCTAGAAAAATAAATCGGTCGCAAATCATGCTTTTCATTCCCTACAAATTCATGAAAAACTGGTGCTCCCTTATCGATAGTTCCGATAATAGGCGTCCCGTCAAACTTCCCTAACGGCGGGGATAAAAGGCGACAGTTAAACGTGGGTTAACCAAAGCGATCCGAGCATTACCGCATCCGGATCGTTCGCCGGATTATAAATATTATGCAAATCATCGAGTATTCCCGGCACCGGCCGGTGTACCGCGATTAAATCAAACATTTATCCGCTTCGTTTGATTGGAAACTAATCGACTATTTCTCAGGGATTACATCATTAGCCGTACCAGTTAACATCACGCGACAGCGGGACTCAATTATGCTCGTGTAACAGGACGTCTTTTGCATTTGTAAACGAGTTTATCGAAGACCGATCCTACGGGATGTATCCAGCTAATTGTGCGCCTTTCATACTTCCGTCAGCGTAAAGTTTAATCAATGAAAGGCCGAACGTTTGCTTCCTTTTCTAATACCCACTAGAAAATTAAAACAGGGTACGGGTTCGACTCACAGTGCCAATTTTCTTTAATCGAACGTTATCCTGACTGTAATCTGTGTCGCGCACATGCGATTCGCAGGTTGTTGCGATTAATAGTCGAGTCATTCGTTGTTTATTTTTCGTTGGTAAAATACAGAGACGATGTTACGTGGGAATTGTTGACGCATTACTAGCATTTCTTTTTCTATTAGACAGTGCTAAATTTTTAGCTGCACAGCTGCTGGTGAAATCTTTATAAAATAACAAAAATGTGAGGGAAAATTAGTAAATGGTTTTTTGAGCTGTTACATCGCGCAGCCTTTCTCGATCCTCTGTAATCTTTATAGTGGTGGGTTGCGGAGGGCGATGAGCGATTGAGGGTGTAATAGTTAAGCGGGTTTGAAATAAAAATTTGAATACCGGTCGATTCGAGGGATTCGGCGGCCGGACGTCCGCATGGATGGAATGAAACGCGTCGGACGGCTAAAAGGTTTTGCGAATCGTCTATTTGCACGAGCGATTCGAATGTCAGGCTCGATCGTCGCTCGTTGAACACGAGCCTGCAGTCGCAGAAGCGAAAAATCGGCTCCCGGGGTGATTTTCAATCGCGTCGCGACGCCGACGGGATCGGGGCTCGCGCACACGCCCATCGTCGCAATTATAATGCAATATAATTGAGTCGTATTATGCGTTATGCATGAGGCGCAACGATTGCGCCGGTTACTAATGACGTTAACAATTTCTTTTTTGCCGGGCCCGGTTCGATGTGATTACGGCTCGTTAGTACATTGTTAAAAACGAAATTACAGGCTGCGTACGTGTATGCATTTTCACGCATACGTAATTTTTATTTGCATTTCTAACCATCAATTAGACGTCGTTCACTTGTTACAAAAGCTTTTCCTTCCGGCGCATCGAACGCGCGGCTGTTCCGCTACCGTTCCGACGCGATGGAAATAAACAATTTGCATTTCGTTATGTTTATTTACAAATCCGTTCAACCTGTATAATTTCGATATATATTCTCCCCGGGCCCGAGTTCATTGAATTATCTGAAGGCACCCGTTTTAAACCTCATCCGCGTATAAATAATTGAATTAGCCTTTGGATTCTAGCGCATTAATGGGCGTGACTTTATTCTGCACTCTTGAGTAACCACCGGTTTTTATCACGTTTACTTGGTTTTCTTGTTTTAGATTAGATTCGAGAGGAATAAATGTCGGAACGGTGTTGCGCCCGACAGGTTGTAATTCAGGTATGATTTACATATACCCTCGGTACATCATTTACGTATATTATTTACGTCTTTCGTTAAAAAAAAACTCTTCAGTCCTGGAATTAACACGTTATCTACCGCACGGGAGACAAATTAATGATACGCGTGTACAATGTTGCTTAAGTGTGTTACATTCTATAAAATATTCCGTGGAAACTATACATTACACGTACATAATTTAAACGTTTAACTTTCCTTAAGAATAGCTGCAATGAATCAGGAGAAAAACGAAACTGTATCATTTTATTTCGAAAGGCAACATGCTATACATGGCTGAACTGGTTTTCTCATTAGTTATAACTAGACTGACAACTCGAAATACATCGTCTAATTTAAAAAAAAAAAAAAACGACGATGACGTTTGAAATTTTAGAAAATATCACCTCCAGAAAGAAAATTACTGAAAACAACAGAGACATTAAAAATTTTACGTGACCGTACATGTGTACACTGTTCCTCCAATAATTTATAAATTGCAAGAAAATTAAAATTCACGGCTCCCTAATATTTTTTTTTTATGTTACGGATGCGCGCAGAGGCAAGTAGTGTACTGAAAAAAATAACCGGAGCAATTCGCGTCCGTGTATCAAGATTCTTTGTAAGGCTGACAGGAAAAATATCTGTAAAAACGTGGTACAAGTGTGCAGCACTGTGTTCCGTCCTTATGATTTATAAATCCGTAAGTAGAACATGCTGCAAAAGCGTAGCGAGACCGTTACGCACGCGTGTGCGTGCAAAGTAGCACAGAGGTCGTTTTTATCGACGGCGTCCGAGCTGAGCCGTCGGCGGCGCCAGTGTAGCAGTCAGTAGTGACAAGATGGCGATGCCCAGCGAGCTGTCTCTCGAGGAGATTCGGAAATATTTACTGGAAAACGCCGGCACCGCGAGGAACCACGACGTGGTGAAGCATTTCAAGAGATTCCTAACGGACCCGGAAACCCGAGGTACGTCGAGATCCCAGCGTGGAATTCGATCGGCTAACTGTCTCGTCTCGGCGAGGTGTGACCTCGATGTTGCACCCGTGCGCTGTGTGTAAACACAGCACCGGATCCAATAACGCTGTCACACTCGACCAGTCACGGGACGACGGTCAGTGAACAATGCACGAAATTCACGTTACAGTCGAGGCACGGAATCGGTTCAAGGAGTACGTGAACACCCTGGCCACCATAAAGAACGAAGAGGTGCGTCATTCACCCAGGTCCCTTCCCTGACAGGAGCGACTTGTTGCGCGCGGCGCGACGTTGCCGGTTTTACCAAACCGCGTTATCTACAGATACGATTATGTCTCTTTCCGATTCGCTTTCCTTTTCTCAAGTTTCGCAATAGTTCTGCAAGTGACTCTCGATCATAATTTACTGCGAAACGAGTGGCTTTGAATTTTGAATATCGATTGGTCGAGCGCGATCGTCCACCAATCGGAACGCCAGGATGTTTAACGACACGATCTGTACCCTACTTCACGGTGCTCAAGTATTATCACTAGGGATGGCGTGAATTGCTACTTTTGAATCGCTCGTGATCACAAAATTCTCTTGAAAAATTCTCAGTTACATCGCATTTTTGAAAACAACGAAATTTTCGAGAATTTCGATCATTTAGAGAATTCAGAAACCTTCGAGAATCTCGACATGATCGAGAATCCATACATTTTCGGGCTCTCGCACCTAACCTCCGGTAACCTAACCTACATCATTGTTTCCAATGCCCATTCACAATGTCTCTCCAATTATACGAGGTGTGATCAAAAAGTAAGGTGACTTTTTATTTTTATCAAAAAATATTTATTTATTCATGAATATTTATGTTGTCCCCTTCAAAGTAATCCCCCTCAGATATAATACACTTGTGCCAGCGCTTTTTCCAATCCTCGAAGCAGCGATGCAGTCTTTATCTCCTCGATCGTTGCAAATCTCCGTCCTTTCATGGGTCTCTTCAGTTTTGGGAACAGGAAAAAGTCGCAGGGGGCCAAATCCGGTGAATACGGTGGCTGAAGCATGATCGTGGTGTTGTTTCTGGCCAAAAAATTACTCGCAAGCAACGATGCGCGAGCAGGTGCATTATCGTGATGCAAAGTCCATGAATTGTGTTCCCAAAATTCCGGGCGTTTTTTTCGCATTGCTTCGCGGAAACGGCGCATAACTTCAAGGTAATGCTTCTTATTAACTGTACGACCTTGTGGAAAGAACTCCTGATGCACTACGCCATGATAATCGAAGAAAACAGTGAGCGTCAAGTGTTTTGGAGCACTTAATTCCATTTTCTACACAAAATTTTATGCAAATTCGTTGATCCATTTTTTTTGACAGCAGAAAATCGCCGAACACGCAAAACACTTCTAACCTTTATGCTTCTCGCAAACAAACAAAAAATGCTATATAGCTGAAACTGTGATCATATGTTCGGGACGAGTGTACCAGCACAAGAAAAAAAAAAGAAAACGAAAATCGACTGTAGGTATCCCGCGAAATTCAAAAAGTCACTTTACTTTTTGATCCCACCTCGTACATTATCGTTACTAACTAAGTTAACCCTTTGCACTCGGAGCTATTTTAACTGCGAAATTAAACATTTCTTTCCATCTAGAATATTTCCATTCTGTATGATTTTTTAAATTTGGTGGATATGAAATTGATGTAATACCTCGTACAATACTTAAATGTTGAGTAATTGATTGGATACCGACAGTTCTAATAATGTAAACAATATTTTAAATAATAGTACAGCTATTATTAATGGCGCCTCGGAGGCGTCACTCGAATGCCAAGGGTTAAATGGACTTACGAGAACGAGAATTGGTAAACCCGGTCGCGTCGTCTCGCGCATCCATCGAAGAAGAGATTAAGAGGAACTGTTCCACGCAGGGGGAAAAGTATTTGGTCCTCAAGAAGAAGTACCGGCAAACTATCCTGGAATTTTCCTCTCCTGATGAGGTTGGAACTCCTTTGACGACTCCTGACATCGTCACTCCGGTTTCTCCTCTTCGGGCGCCGCCGCCATACAGACCGCCACCCCCAGCGCCCCTCAGTCCATCGGGGGCAAACGCGGACACCGTTCCCGAGGAATCGGATTCAAATTTCGCGCAGGAGGGAGCAGCGATCGACGCGCGGAAAAATGACGTTCTTGGTGTCGACCCGGGATTTTCAACGTCGTCGCCCCCGGTGCCGCCTCGTCGTAAAAGTCAGGATAAGATCAAGCTCGAGAACAAGGAGAATGTCGACAAAAATAGGGGAGGATCCGAGGCGGTGATCAAGGTGAGTTCTCTCTGCATGTAGATCGTTTCATACGTAGCGTGAAATTTTGTTCAGGTTGGCTCCCACGCGTTGGAAAATTTCAATTTGGAATCTAAAAAAGTATACAATTTTTTTGTGAGAAGATTTGGTAATTGCAAAGAGGCACTTCTTCAGTGATTTCGATGAATTTAGTCGATCGAAATCGGTCGGAGTATCTGTTTGCAAATAAACACCACCGTTCATTATACAGATCTGCTTGGATAATAGTTTTATATGTAAAAACATGTATTCGTGCTCGGATTCCTAAATGGGCCAAAAAAGTGGGCTAAACCGTGCTTTTAAATTTACGTGCTCGACGATAACGAATCTAAATGTTTCGGAGAATTGAGTGCCGTGTAGATCGCACTGATTAAACGAGTGCTGTCGCGCGTTTGCGAACGATAAATTGGTCGGCGTATTTGCTGATAATAGAGCTCGGCGTTCGATAAAATTTCACGTTTCTTTCTTTCGTATTTTTTTCTTTTTTTCTTTTATTTGTTGTTACGTATGCACGCTCTGCACCCGGTGTTTTGTCTGTAAATCCTCGGTTGTGGTTGTACACGCAAATAAGTGTGCAAATGATAGAGTGGAGAAACATGTACATGCTTTATCGCGCAGTTCGCTCGCGACCAGATAATTTGGGCATTATTGGGCGATATTGTTACGTGTACAGGGTTCGGTTATGTAGAAAGGTGATCATGGTTACAGTAAATGTCACTTAAGCGGCTGTAATGGCGGACGTAGTATGCGAAAACCGATGTGCCTCACCCTGTGTGTGCTATTGTCCCGCTAAGAACGTCGCGCACCGCGTTTAATCATGCGGTTGTTGCGCAAACTTCTTCTGTTTTTTCCTGTTTCTTTTCGTACAAAAACAGTTGTCACTTAGCCGCACTTAGCAGGGATCAGTTGTGAGAACATACTTCTTTTGGTAAGACGTTTTAATAAGATTCTGACGGACTTCAGACACACCTGTCCCTCATGGATAATTGGCTACTCAATGGACCTTGTACATGGTGATTTAAAAGAACAGTCACTCGCTTTATCTACTGGAAGTTTTACCATTGCACTACATCAAAACGGAGCTGAAAAATCATCTTTTCGAGAATAATTCGAACAGAAACGATTAGATTACGTTCCTGAGAATGGATCGTTGGTTCTCGATTGGAATTGCTAATGCTTTGGAAGAATTCATTTCAAAATTAGCCTCTTTACCGTTTAGGTAGTTAAAATGCTAACGAGCATAGCATAGAAATTTTGTAGAGGCTGTTTCAAAAATAACGTAGAGTTTATTATATCAGATATAATCTCGTCCGATGATAGATACACAAAATTCACTTACTACGAACCACATTCTGAATCACTTTGTACATTGTACTCTCTAGAGCACATCCAAAAATCTCAAGTATCCTCGACCTATTACTTAAAATTGAATCTTAATAAAAATGTAACGATACCGGTACTGAACATTCAGTTTCCTCAAGATGTAAAGGTCCAATTTGCACTTCCCTTCGTCGGCATGTTCACGTAGACTAGTCACAAGTAGATAACTATGTTTAGACGCATGGTAGCAAATCGTAGACACCTAGCACCCGCACTTCTAGCTCCTCAGCACCTTAAAAAATCCTTCTCGTTAGGCTACGGTTCTTGTTGGTTCCCTCTGTCGCTATAGTAGTGGGCATAGTGTTGTGTGTTACTTTATTCTGAGATTCGGCAATGCGAGATGTTAAACGTGCAGGAAGATGAGGCTGTTACGGGGAATCCTAGCTCAGCCGAGCAATTAAGCTTCCGCGAGCGGATGCAACGCTTCAACCGGATGGCTAGCGAGACCGATCTTCCTGGCAGACCTAATGGCTCTATCACACCTACTAAAAAGCGATCAGACAAGGTAACCAATAACTCTTCTCTCTTCACCCTTGGGTGGCTAACTGTATCAATTTTTATTCTGAAAATGCACAATTTAAGTGGATTTTAGTGACAATTAATCCTGCCTGCGTTCTTTAACAGATCAGTCGTGTTTACATACACAGGCTCAGAATTTCATTTTTATCCTGGTAAATTTGAACAAACCATATTTTACTAGAATTTTTATTAGAATTAGAAAGACATAGGAGCTACACAGACATTTGATTCTTCTCGCAATAATGTTATTTGTCGAAGACGATACAAAAGTACGTTCAAATTATGTAGATTAATCTTTCGCGTTACTTTTATAACAATGATTAATTATTGAAAATACAGTTGTCCACGCAGGGTACTATTCTTTTTTCCGCTTCTGCCATAACGCGCGCAGGCTATCACCGGCGAGCCGTTCTCTCACGTCGTCGCACGGCAGTCAGGATAATTGTTTTCTGGCCCGGTCGTTCGCGGGATTATGCCCGGTAACCTATTCAGATTCATTGACTAACAAATTGTGTTGCCATTCTTTCGCGATACATTCCGCGTCGAGGCGCGCCAGCTGTAACCGCCTAATCGCGATCGGTAATCGGTCGTTCGCTCGAAATAACGGAGTCGGATGGTTGCAAAACGATCGAAAAGGGAAAGTCGCGGTAGTCTCGCTGCCCCCCGTGGAAATATTCTTGGGAACAATAACAGAAAGACGCGTGGTAATAGCAACAATGATACATCGGTTCCTATTAACTCTACCTAATAAACCACCTCGTTCGTGTCTTTACGCGACTCATTTAACAACGAGCTCTCCATTCGGCCGCTGGGAAATAAACGGCCGATCAGGGTTCTTTTGCTTGACACGATACTGTTCGTAATTTACGTACAACGATCGACCATAATTGCGGTTTACAGATTTTTTATCGTATCACCAGACTGTACCTTCCGTAAGAACGTCTCGGGTTCTGTGAATGCACGTAATTTGTCTTCACTGTGTAATGGTCGTGGAAAGAAAATATTGAGATAAAGAGGACAGTATTCATGCTCATAAATAGCCTGCGGTTGTTTATGCAAAATAAAACTTGTCGGAGTTAATTGGAAAATACGGCTAGACAGACATTTATTTCTTGTCCTGATAACTTTGATCGGAACGATATCTTTCAAATCTTGAAACGTTTTTGCTGTTTTGCATTAATAAATGCATAAACAATAAAAAATCGTTTACGAGAGTTCAACGAGATGTCTATCTTTCTCGAGACGCGATGAAACCTCTAATAGGGCGAATCAATTTTATTCAATCGCATTAATGTAGTAATTATGTCTCGATCGATCAACCAATCGTAATCAATCAAATTCTCGCGAGCATCAAAGAAAGCGGCGCAACCGCTCGGTATCGCGAACATCGAGAATAAATAAAGAATATAAATTGGCCATTTATTTGCCGGCGTCCTAACAGGTCATCGCAAAGGGACCCGCCGCTTAACATCGCGTCCACCTTACCGACAAATATCGACAAATTACCCGGGTCTTGCGGAAAGCTTATGCTATCTGGCTTCGATCTTCACGCGGATGTAATTCATGTGAGAACACGCGTAAAGGAGCTCCCTATCTATAAATAAGTATCTTATATTCCACGCACGATAAGAATCGTCGGCTAATAACGACAGCCGCTTTTTAAACGGTCTCGAATGGTAACCACCGTCTGCGGAACGCGTCAGCCAAGACAAACTGTGAGTTATCCGCGAACAGAACGGGAAAAAGGAGAAAGGAAAAGGAAGTCGGCGAGGATTCGAATGAACCGCTCCGCGGACAGCGGCTCGATATATCGAATAATCCACGAGGATATACATCCTTTAGGGTGGAAGGGCCTCGACTCGGTGTGTACAGGTCTGACTGCTCATCTTGCATACCGAATAGACTACTAAGAATCCTTTTCTCGTATCCTTTACACGCGCGTCTCCCCTCCTCGACTCTTTGTCTCTGTCTCGCCCCCTTGTTTCTCGTTCTCTCCTCTCAGCCGTCGTCCGTTGTCGTTGTTCGTGCGCCGTTTATCGCGGCGAGCAATATTCATCGCATTTGAATATCCTGCGGGCGGTATCTCGCGTACCGATCAGGATGTTGCGCCGATGTTGCCGTAAATCATAATTAGCCGCGCCTGAAAATTAAAAGTGGAGGAGGCAGCGGGTGGAGAGAAAGATCCAGAGAAAGAGAGAGAGCGAGAGAACGATAGGGAGACCGGATCCTTTTCGCCGCAAAAGCCTGCGCCGGCACCGCTCGTCCTTTAAGCCGCCGATCCTCCATCATAATTTCGATATGTTTATCGTGCCGAACCATTAAAAGGACCCGCCACGTGTAACCCTACGCGGGAATCGGAAGGAAGGAGCGCTCTTCGCTTCCCTTCCTTCGAACCCTCTTTCAAGCCGCTCGCTGCCGAACAAATTCTGAACCTCCATAATGGGAAATGCCGTGTCCTTTATTTTTCACTTAATTTTAATTACCTTAACTGTGGACTACATCTGCGAAATTGATGATACACGAGCTTATCATCCTCGGGCACGATGATTTATGGATTCGAGATGAGACATTTTTATTGGCCAACTTTTTGATCGTAATTCTGCCGAGGTTGACCGTTTTAATGTGACGCGTGATACGAAAGTCATTAACACTTCCGTGAGCTTGCGTAAATCATCGGCGAGGCTTGCGGAACTTTCTACAGAGAACGTGCTCGTGCTGTTCTGTAAGGAGGAACATATTTAACGCGTAGGTATTCCTCTTTATTGAAGTTTCTATCGAATTTTTTCAAGCTCAAGCAAATTTATACCTTTACTGGAAAAGGTCTAACCCTTCGAGGGGGTGATAACGTTTCGACTCGGTGTATGAAAATCATCATTTAATGAAACTCAAGTGCTGGAAAACAAAATTGCACGAATATCTTAGGAAGAACGTTAAGAGGAACAACAGAGAGACTACTCTTTCCGTATTACTGTAGAAATGGCTCTCTAATGTCTCTCTACAGAATATCACCGTGCAGAATGTGACTCTGATGTCTCTTTACATTTCTGTAGAGAAGGGAGACTAGAAGGGCTTTTATGCTACGAGTCCTGGAAGAAGTACTTAAAAAATGTTAAATATCGTTAAAAATTACTAAATAAAACCCCGCGAATGTCCCAGGCATCGTGAACAGTATATACTTCTAAAAAAGATCAGGCGCTTTAGATATAAAATTTTTAAAAATCCTACTAAACCAGGCACTTTAGAAATTCGTGCACCCTTTGGGACTCCCACCCGGTGATCCAAAGGTTCGACAATCTTCTCATCGGTGTTAGGGATAATCCCGAAAAATACTGAACGCGCGGTAAATATAAAAGTCGCCGGAAATACGATGTACCTTTCGTCACGTTGGGTGGCGCGTGGTTCCTCGGTAATTATTTATTATTCCCGTGTCGACGTCTATTTGCGGCGGTTCCTCTTTCAAGTCCGAATTCGACGGGATCGGTGGTTAGTTTTGATCAGCCGCGGATAGAGATCCTCTTGCCTCCGGACATCCTGTAATCTCCAGAGAGCCGGTGGGTGAGGCCCTTAAGTTTCTTTACCGGTAATTATCATGCACCGTGGCCACGGGAATCCGCCCCACGCATCCGAAATGACCCGTTCGTCTAACACGGTGTCGCGTGCCGCGCTGTTCGCCAGCGTCAACACGTTTCACGTAATTTTTCCGGCGTGCTTTCGTCGAACCGCTCGTTATGGGTCATTGAATGCACGCCGCAGCTACGTGTCGATCGACGATCACGTCACCGTGACGATGACAATTAGGGGGGCGACTTGGGAATCGTGATACGAGATGTACCCACGGTTTGACAAACAGTCGACGACAGCCTTTGGTTTCATATCAAAAAGTCTGAGAATTTTCTGCACAGTGTCTGTGTATACTTCATAGACACAAATAGAAAACAATTATTACGTGCAGGTTATAAGCTGACCTAATGCAGACCTTCTTCTAGGTGATTTATTCATTTCTTTCGGAATTGTTACTAAAAGGAGCTCCTTCTAGATAAGGCATAGTTATTGAAAACTCTATTACATAATTTTAAGACGAAGAGTGAAAATGTCTCATTATGTTTTTTTATGGAATGGGGTTGGAGGAACAAGGATAATTGAAAGACGAGTGGCCAGGTTCCAACAAGGTCAGGATAATTCGCAGGATTTTCCCCACGATAATCATTGTCAGACAGTTTCGGTCCCCCTGCCGAGTTAACGAAAGGAAATATTAAAACGATGCCAGGAAGTTAATGTGGTTATTCGTAGTCATCGCGCTTCGGCGCTACGGACCTCGCTCGTTTTTATGTAAATACGCCGGAGATGTGGGTGGCAAAGAATACTATTAAGAGCTGTATCCTCGTGAGAAATTTTCGTAATCGTGCGTGCATTCCCCGTTTCCACGGAGGCAGTCTCTCACATACCAATATCTACCGAAAAATTTCAAGGACCCAGGTTCACGCTGTTCCGAAAACTCTGTGGGAACTACCTGTTCTTCCGAACTAAGCCTTATTAATACTACAACGATTTACATGATTTGGTAATCAAACTCTTAGCGAACTCGTAAACACATTACCAAAATTCATTATCTTCGAGAATCTTATCGCACAACGTGCTATTAAAAGTCTAAACCAATTTGATCTCTTGGACGACTAGCACGGTGTGCGCCAAATTTCCTTAATTTTGCCATCGAGTTCAAGCACTTCCCCGATTTTTCGTCAAAGCCGGCCCTGAAGATCGCTTATAATGCTCGTGGAAACGCCGTGGGGCCTCTCGCGATACGCCTAACAAGAAACCCGCTTTTACTTCGACACCTCTAGGACGCGTTCTAATTAGGATCACGCGTGTTCGCCTCTTCCACGGCCGAGTCTTGTCGGTAGTTCGTCCTTTCCGTATGGCGCTGAAGAGAAGAGAAGAGAAGCGAAGAGACGAGGGAGAGAGAGAGGAAGATGGGGGGTCTAGAGATACTCATCGTAAAGGCACCTAACACGGCCATGCCGAACTTGGAATTTCTCTCGTATAGTTCCGCATACATTAGGGACCCCCGGTGAAACTTGCAGGGTAGTTTGCCTCCTGGCGAAAGGAGCGAGGTCGTCGACGGCTGAGGCGCGCCGAGCTGAAGGACGAGCGCCGGGAGGGTGAGCCGAGGGTGTAAACCGCACAAAGTAATCTTACAGAATGTATATGCAAAGAGGTTCACCGGCAGAACGACGGGGGTAACGGGGGACGGGGGCACACAGCTTGCATGATCCCATCCGCGACAACACCGACAAGACACCCCCAGAGGCAAACTTACCTCATAGTTCGAGGACTCTTCGACCTCACCGCGCAGCCATCGTTGTCTTTGCCATGGTTTTTCCGCTGTTCATTAAACTCTCTTCATTACGCAAAACGCTATCGATGAATACGTACTTTGGCGGCTGAAAAAGCTTCTTCTGTCTTCGAGCGAAGATTCGGATGAGTCGACATGGGGTGGTGCGACACGGAAGTTGACACCCTAAGTACCGGATGTTCAAATAATTGGTATCTTCTGAAGGTACGCATCATTTTTATAACAGCGAACAAAATTAAACGAGGCGTTTTTCTAGAAACATGTAGATAAATTCGAATTGGCGTCTCGGAAAAATTAGTTTTGTACGATCGATTAGTGTTGACATCGTCGTGCCTGTTGCGAGACTCAATTAGCGTCTTTAAAATCTTCAGGGACCGCTTAACACGCCCAGTATGATGCGAAACGTTTATCAAGCGACGCGCGTGAAGGCGTTCAAATTGAATTCCCGTGTGCCGCCACTCTTCGTCGATGATTTGTCGGCGAACGAGATCGGGCGTGACAGTTCGTTCTATGATAATCAAACGGTGGACGATGTTTAATAACCGGTCCCCGGTAATTATAGGTCGCGCCGGTACTGCTCGCCACCCCGGTCCAATAATTTATTGCCGTTATGATAATAAGACTGTCAAGAGATTGTCGATCGCGTTGATGCGCGACCCAATTTTCTTCGGCGACGGACGGGGGTTTCACGTCTTTCTCTCTCTTACGAGATTGTATGTACATACACGATGCATCGATATAAAACAGGCTTGTCTACAGGAGTAGTTAGCACCTACTGTTCCCCCGTGTAGCAGTGCTAGATATACGCCTAACAGGTCCGTCGACATTTATTCCGGCCTATTACGAGTTAATCTTGGACGCATACACACCGCGGGCATTATCATTTAAATTGGTGCCCGTTATACACGCGCATTAAATTTGTTTGCTTAACACTCGTGTCGGACCGCCCTCGCTTTCTCGGGAATTCTTTATGTCTTCATGTTGGGAGCGTCTCGTCTGCTGATGGAGGAAGCGACAGGGAGAACGAGGTATAAACCTTTGTTCGCATAAAATGTTCCGTTCCGCTTCTGGAACAATCGTTAATTTCGTTAACGATGCCGCGACGGATTTATTGTGACAGTGGTAATTTAGTCATCGCCGCGAGCAGATCAGATATCCTAAACGTAAACGCATTGCGAGAATATTCCATAAATATTAATACGAAAAACTAAACTGTAATTAGCGCGACCTCGGCTCTACGGACACACATTTCATCTTTCCGACTACCTTCTACAAGAACTTCGTATTTATTAATTATTATTCCCCTGATTTTTAGCCCTTGCTGAATTTACAGAGTTCGTAGAAAATTATATGGCTCCCAAGTAAGCTTTCTTGGCATCCGAAGGATTTCGAGGACTTGCAATATTTCATCCAATAAACTGCATCGATAGTTTACCGAAAGGACTTAGAACGCTGCAGATGATTTTCAACGCCCTACGAATCCTCCTTGGTTCTCGAAGGTCCTCGAGCCCTGAACCCTCAAGTACCGAATATCCAAGGGTCCCACCAAGGTTGAAGACTCCCGGTGGGTCACCCATCGGACTCCAGGCGGTCTACGCGTTTCCGAGGGTCGCGCACAGTCTCGTTGACTAAACTTTTTGGAGCTATTTTTCTTTTTTTATTCAGCGAAACGCGCAACTTTGTCAGATACCGTGATTGTCAGGATTAATGAAGCCCCGCGGATCCACCGTGGAGCAAATCTATTTTTCCCCGAGTCGTGAGGCGCACCGAATAAATCAGATTACCGTGTGCTATTCAACCGTGAGCTACCTTCGTCCGCGGGAGTCCATCTCCCGTAGTGACAGAGAGTGTCGAAAACTGATTGCGTCTGTCACGATAGCGAACGAGGCATCCACCCTTCCGGGTCGCGTTCGTTCTCGGTGGTCCTCGGTGCTGCTCGTGGGACTCAGAAAGTTTTACCGTGTTGCTGACGATCCACGTGACGGGCGTACCTGAACAACCCGGACGAACTATAATGCACTCAACGGGCCGTGTATCGCACCGACTATGTAAGAATGTTACTTTTCTGCATGGTTGCACGCGTGGCGTTCCTGCGCCGCCCGTGGCCATCCGATCTGGAATTCTAACTGGTATCGCAACGCTGTCGCGACGCTGTGCTGCGCTCCGTTCTTTCTTTAAATCGTCGGTAATTACAACTAATTTAGTGTGCGCGGCTTTTGAATGTTGCATCGGGAACGAATGCGCGCTCGATCACACGCAGGTGCCATTTATATGATTATTCTGCTCGTATCTATTGTACAATGTTGTTTATTGACATTTCGGTGACATCTCGTAATATTCTTTACACGTCTTGAGATAAACGCATGGAAATGTTGTAGAAATAACCCGGTGGGAACGTTAAAGTTAAATTCAATGAAATTGGAATTCGATTCGAGTATGTGAAAAATATCGAGAGGTGTTGGCTCGTCAGTCACGGTCGATAATTGCGCGTCTTTGCGACTGCGTCTGGTCCCGGAGACACATTGTAAATTCGTTAGAAAGTTTCGAGTCACCTTACCTCTCGGTCAGGAGTGGCCGAACAAATGGTTGTCAGTGGATCGAAGGGAGGCGTAGTTCTTACACGACATTAGCCGCAGATAAAGCCAGATACTGTCTCCGATCCTGAAACGCACGGCAGGAGCGTAGGTATCTTCTTACTGATCGACCGGATGAAACCGGGGAATGACCGATCGAGCGATGGCATTCCTTTCTGCTTGGAAGGCAGAACATGGATGAAGACGCGTAATTTGTTATCGGCACTGTAAAATGCATTCCACCCGGGCGCTCTCTCGCCGCGGAGAGAAACAAAGCAAGAAAGAAAGGAAGAAAGGAAGAAAGACACAGGGGAACGACGAAGATACAGAAAAGAGGGGACACACAGAAGATCGTTGCGGAAGATCGTCGCGAATACCGAAACGGCATGAATATTTTTTCCAAGCGCGTACACCTAGGAATATTCATAATACTTTATCTGGCCCATCGATCATACGTGTAGTATCAGCGAGCGCTATTAGCGGGACGTTGATACAGACCTCTCAAATTGAATATATGAAAATTAATAAGCATCCGGTTCCGTTCGTGTACGTCCTGTTTACTATAAATTATCCGCGAACATCCTATAATTATTTCGCATCGCGATTCTGTGCCGCCCTCGAACCGTTCACGCGATCGCTGACGAACACGGACCACCAGGAATCGAATTATGTTCTTATGTTTGATCAGGTATTCCGGTAGATCTTGGAACGTAATTCTTATTCACTGGTCAGCATGACGACTACTCTTAAATTCTGTGAAGATGGAATATACCTTGGCATCAACGAAGAGAACAAGAGCGTATAACGAAATTCCTGTTATCGTGTCCAGATGTGTTGTTGTTCCCAATGATTTTGCGCCAATGGCAGCGCGTTGACGCAAGTGGTACCGCAAAGCACCATCGGGCGAGTGAAACGATCGTCGATCCGGAAGAAGCGTATCCTCGACGAGCTAATAACGTCTCTTTCACGGTTCCCATAGAGTAACCGATAGCAGGGTCGATGCTTTCACTGATCGCTCTTTCGATTTCACGGGGTCCAGCATTCCGTAGCTATTCGCCGGGGCCGATACAACGGCGATATCGTTCGATGCGAATCTGCGGGTCCGTCGCGAGGATAATCTTTCGTTAAACGGTCGTGCGTCGGTGTCGGTGAGGGCCTAAGTCCGTACTTTATGCTAGACGGTGGTACCGGTAAGCCAGGAGTGTTCCTTATCAGGGATCTGAGTCGCGCAGTGAGCGGCTATTTGTATTCATAAGTCCGCGGGAGGCCGGCGCTCGCCTCCCCCTGTGCCCCCCTTTGGGTCCGGGCCCCGTGGATGTCCGGGGCCCGTCCTAGCTTCCACGGGGCCCTGTTCCCCAGGGATACGGGGCCCCGACGATCCTCTCTCTCTCTCTGTCTCGGGCCTCGCAACGGAGAAAATGGAAGATTCCGCGAAGGGAACAGAGGGCCACGTCATTCAACCGAAGGCGCCCTTCCTCTCTCGCGGACATCTTGAAACGGTGATTCCAAGCCTCGGTGTGTGGATAAGGGTTCTATGTATGCCGCGTGTCGGAGAATGTGACCAGTCATCGAGTTATTTAATTTTTCGAGGCACCCCCGTCGCGCGTGTTTGCTCAGCCCCGCTGTGAGCACAAATTACCTCGCGACCGAATCACCTCCAGCGAAATATTCGGTCCTCGTACCAGCCCTACTCCTCCCCACGTGGCCGCTGCCAATGGCGAACTGCCATTCATGTCGATCACACTTCGGACACGGGAGACACCGCTTCGACCTACGCTCGCGACCGTAGCGAACTGCGAACATTTTTGACCTCGCGGTTTCGGTGCTCGGCGAAACGTGTTCCGCGATGTCCCACTGGACCAAAATCCTCAATTTCAGTTGCGAGACAAAGCGAATATTTTGAAAACACTTTACACTTTCTAAAAATGAGATACTGGTGATTCGAATGCCGGGTACTTTTAGCGCAGAAGTATCTTCGGAGAAGAAAGTTTGCGTGGGATTTGAGCGTATTAGGGTGTCATTCGGCGCGGTTCGACGCGGGACAATAATAACGAAGGAAATAGTATGTCAGGCGATTGGTCCACTGTTTTCTTAATTAGCCACGGCCGTGCTGTGCACACAAGGCTCCCGGGGTTCATTCCCCGCAATCGTGGGGGTGTTGCAGCACCACCTGACCCCCTTACGTCCGGAGGACACGAGACCAAAACGGACATGGCCGCGTCCCCCGACGTGGTCTAGGCGCGTATATATACGATCAGCCCACCTCGCTATCTATATGCTAATCCATTGAGATGGTACCCGCAGATTACACCTCGGAATTAGCCCAGAGACTGGGGTATCAGGGCCGCACAGACAGCCCGGCCTGCGCCTATACGTACCTTTATCCCACCTTATACACGTAACCTGTCTCGTCGAAGCGCCCGTCTCTCGCCCTGCACTTACAACCACCGTGTCTATGTGTATGCGTGTATAGACTTACGGCACGCACACCGACTGGAACACCCACCGATCAGCACATACCCACACAAGTACGTGTACCTGGTGGAACCGCGTTTGTCGCAGGACCACGATGACTCGGCAATTCCAGTTCGTTAGCCCGTGTTAATAACGTTAAAGACAACGCGATAAACTCGTTAGGAGACGAAACCGCGCGGGGGATGCTTAAGCCGCGTCCCCACGTGCCGACCTTCATTTTTCTATCGCGTTTGCCGGTCGTAGTAGGGTCTGATCTGTGAATGAAAGAGATTCCACGTGTTCGGACGCCTTCTTCGTTGTTCAATATTCTTCGACCTTCAATTCTGTTGCTTGTTTCAACTGTGGGAGAATGTTTCCATAACTATTTTCGTCATAGTAATAACAAAGAAAACATCACCCAATTGGGAAATGAATCGAAATCGTCCAATTCGTATCACTCAAATATATAACGTAAGAGTTTTATCACCTACCATATCTTGCGAAACGAATGCTATGAATGGTACAAATGTTTGGAACGAAGCGGGTGAAAAAGGTAGGGTCGTAGGTCTTGGAAAGTTGTCACGTGGCGGAATAATGGTAGCAGAATGGTTACAGCTGGCAGGACCTTTATCCGGCCATTATCCGGTCGATTGTCATTGCGGACGGTCCTCGAAACAGTGACATAGCCAGCGGGGCAATCGACCGACGACAGTCGTACGATGGCTGTGCGCTCGAGTACCATGGTAAATTTATTAGTCGACGGGAATATGATCGCGCGACGCGTATTGCGGGACCGAGGTACACCGAGGAACACGATAGGTACGTACGAATATAATCCTGTCAACGGAGGTTGGCCGGGGGTTGGGTGAAGCCAGCAGCGTCGATGCTCCATGTTCTCCATCCGAACCAAATTCGACGTGCCGTCCGCGAAAATACGAGCTGCCGGTTATGAATTACTCACGCCGACCAACGCCGGCTCAGCTAATAATCGTCTCTATGCGGGAATTTCTCCGGCGTTGTGTAATCGTTCGATGCTCGACTTGTCGAACGCGACCCCGAGCCCGCTGTCTCTCCCGCCCCCTATTCCTATTTCATTGTGAAAAACTGCTTCCGATCGAACCTGTGTTGTCCCGTTATTGGCTTGTAAAGTTTCCTCGATCAAATTGCCAATTTCCGGGTCTCCTCTCGACGTTCTTCGCCGGTTTCAATTATTAAAACGCGTCGCAAATAGCCGTTTCCCATTGTCTTGATTCTAGAAATTAACTATACGCTTTCGTTTTCGTTTTCGTTTCGGTCGACCGTGATCTAATTTTATCTTGTCACAGAAAATCTAACAAGTACACTCTAACTTCTTTGACGCGTAGCAAGCTAGCTTACTTAGAGGAAAGGTCCATTAGACGTCCAAAAGAATGGTAAAAAAATCGTTGGAGCAGTTTTCCAGTTTCTCCATGGAACCGTGAGGTGTTTTGGCTGGTTTTGGGGTCCAGCCAAAGGGTTGTCCCTTGGTTGGTCGTCTGGTTGGGCAGTGCTGCGTTTCTGGCATTCCGCGCGTTCATTTCTGAACAGCGGGACGGGTCCGGCCGCGGTTTCGTCGTGCTCCGGGCTAAACCTTGGATTATGATCCCCGACGATAGCGGCCGATGGAAATGGCGTTAGGTAGGTGGGCGCGGAGCTAGGTAGGCATTATGGTGGTCGTTGGGAGGCGTCGCCGAACCGAACGCTGAATCACCCAGCGAGAGTTTTCCTGTCAGCGGCAGTACGGCCGCCCGCCATCCGACGAAGCCCCGTGGAATTGCCTCGCACGGCCACGAAATGAATGCGCGAACGCCCATTAGGGGAATAAATCAGGGCCAACGTTATCCGCAGCGTCGCATAATCGATCTCGCGCGCGCGCGAACGGCCACCGCTAATCCGGGCCTAATCGTTCGTTCTCTCTGCGCTCGGCCCAAGGAAAAGTTCCTCCTCCTTAACGATGCTCGTTAGAGAAACGCCGCGCCGGGAACTTTGACGTTCAACGGGCTACGATCCTGATCTACAGTTCCGAGAGAGCCTACGGAGGAAGTGGGTAGAGATTATGGAGATCGTTGATCATTATCGAGGCTATTGGTACCGCTTCGAGGCTGGAGAGCTCAATTTAGACACGGATTCTTTGTTTGGTTCTAATCTCTTCTTCGACCCTTTCTGTAAGGCTCTTTAGATAAGACAGCGATCGCAGAACGAGACTGTGGCATAAAGAAATAATCAGCGATACATGGAAATAATTATTCGGATTCCGATCGAAATCGGTGGTTCGTACCGCCGCGCGAAAAAATCTTATTAGACAAAGTGGCGCGATAAATCGGCGGGGCCAGATGGCAAATACAGCGAGGCTAATCCACGGTCTCCGATAATCCCCTAAACTGTCGGTAATCTTTTAAGTGGTTTCCGCAAACAGCCGGTATATTAATAGTCGAGCGCTAGCCCGACATTAACGGCCGCATTAAATAGATATCCAGCTTTAATTCGTGAAATCGATCCTCCTTCCTCTCCACCCTGGCCTCTCGTCGACCGTCGGGGATGGCTTTGCGTCGGCCGCGGATAAATTCGAGGGTGCGGCGAGTCGCGAAAATGTTTGGTTAGCATTCGGCTTATTGGCCGGCGAATGTTCCTGCTCTGTTAGGCATGTATGGATGGCCCCCAGGTTATAATAAAGCTAATTCTGCGGTGCTCTTGAGGCAGCTCGTGCCGCAACATGTTTCGCCTCCGCCTCGTTCCCGCCCCCGCAGCCCCTTCTCGTCCCCCAAAACTCGTCGACGGTTCCTTTCGCCGTTTCGCCGATATCCGACCCTCCCAGCTCCTCTCATCTCCTAGTTCCCAGCTCCGTTTCTCTCTCCTTGCTGCAACAACCGAATATATTTATACACCCCCTCCGGAGGGTAGCGTCCGTTTATTAAAACGTTTCCACCCCGAACAACGAGCGCGCTTTCCCACCCACGCAACCCGATTACGCGTTCTCTCCATTGTCCCAGGAAAAGAGCCAGCACGTGCGCCAGCCTCGAGTGTCCGCGTGCTCTCACTCGGCCACGGATCAACCGCGTATAATTTAATTAGCAGAGAGAACAATCGACGTGCCGCCGCTCTCGATAATAACAACCTCGAACTTTCGCGTGACTCGCTCGAGCACCGTCCTTCTTTTTCAGTTCGTTCGAAGGGGTAAGATAATAGGGGGTGAAAGTTCGTCGGAATCATCCTCCCGAGAACGATGTCGGCCCGGAAGTTTTAAGTGCGTGTCTGGGTTCTTCGGAGTTTGCGACCTCTTGCTCCCGGAGTCAACTATTTTGTTTCCCGGATTTCCATTTTCGTAAAAATTTCCAGAGTTGCCGGCTCGATTCAGAAAATTCGCGAACGCGACGTCGAAGATAGGAGAACGGAATGGTTCCGTGAGAATTCTCGTTCTTTTTCGTGTTCATTTGCACCTGTCCCGCGAATCAACGGATTGGTAGTTTCCCGCGGAAGGTATCAACGGCGCGTGAACTCCCGTTGACCCTAATCGTAACGGTTGTGCGAGTAACGAGGACGAGCAAAAAGAAATCGGCTGCGAGATAATATCTGAAGGGGCGTGCACGCGCAGCGTGAAGTCCCGATGCTCGGCGAAATTCATGGAACGACCTGTACAGCTCTGACAGGCGCCGTGTTACGATCGATTGAACGAACAGTTCGGGCCGAGGGGCTCGCCGACGACGCCGTTGCATTAATTAATTCCCGGTGATCTCAATTAAAATATTAATTACGGCGAAACAATGACCCGCTGACGGGATCAGGCGCCGATGAGGATCGGGACGACCCGACGTCGTCTACTCTCTGTTCCACGATCTTCCTCTCACTCTCTTTCCCTCTCTCTCTCTCTATCTGTCCGCCTCCGATTCGATCGTAGTATAGCCATCGTTGCGATGCTATTACGATTACCCTCTTTCTAGAAGCTTATCTGATAACCGAACCATTATGGTCGCCCCGGCTTCAACGTTTCTGGGCTCCGTTCACGATCGTTCACGGGTCTCGTCGCGCCCGCGGAACTGGATT
The DNA here is from genome assembly GCA_028455805.1 of Lasioglossum figueresi. NCBI lineage: Eukaryota > Metazoa > Arthropoda > Insecta > Hymenoptera > Halictidae > Lasioglossum > Lasioglossum figueresi. The sequence goes on from CM052193.1 coordinate 2,351,618, forward strand.
CGCAAACCATTTGCATACTTCTCCGGCGAGCCACGGTAAAACAAGTGTCGCATCGGCTTCGAATCGCTTCAACATCAACCGAACCTGCCGGTGACACGAGGATTTTAATGCGACGGCCTCGAGACCGTTCGCAAATGTTAACGCTTATCGAGATTCGAGGCGACGCGTACACCGTGTTTACTACTCCTCGACAGGCTTTTTGCGAGCGAATCGGACGAGATGCTCGCGGAATTGTTAGGGGGAATTATTTGCTGACATTTCATCCGGTCATCAAGACCTTCTTTTAGATCGAACCCTCGTACGGCGGACCATTCTCACAGCTATACGACCGACAATGTTCGCAATCGTTCACAGTTTTATTTCTCTATGTTTTAAACTCGTTCTGTAGTTCTTCTTGTAGACGCGATTGTAGTTTGATTTAATCTCGCGGATCGAGTAATTCGATGATAATTTTGGTAACGATCCATACTCGACACTGTTTATTGTACAAATCGACAAAGAACAGTTTCCTTGTTCGGTTCGAATAATTATGAAATCTTTTTTGGATTCGAATATCGTTACGATGCTATTGGAATAGTTTTTGATCAATTAAACATCTAGAGAGATCTCCCAGTGGAAAGAGCTAACTTTTTCTCACGCTTCTCACTGTCGATCATCGTAGCTGTTCGAGAGGAACAGGTCTCAAGAACTCTTTCGAGTCAACGTTATAAATATTGTGACCGTCGCGTTGCGCTGACGCAGATGATCGGAAGGCGACCGAGCACATCGCTTTCGTCGGGCTCGCTCGAAAACAGAGCAAAACCGAATCTGTTTGCGGTCGGTCCGCGGCGGTTATTGTTCAGCCGGCCAGGCAATAACAACCGCTTATTGAAAGTACGATTGTCGAATCACTGATGGCGGATAACGCGCGCCCGGGGACGCACATAATAAAGACTATCCCCCGTGTCGGTGTGTATCGACGCGCTCCGACGAGGCCACGGACGTCTCTCGCTGCGAGAGAGTGGCCGTAACACACGAAAGCTGGGAACGTACCTCGATGCACCACCTGACGCGACGGGGGGCCAGCGGTTCTCATCAGGAAACCCATTCGAATCAGGGGTGGAAAATATTTGCGACACTCAACGCCCATCAGCAAAACATCAAGCTCTCGTTCCCGGACCAGGTGGATCCAATTTTAACCCTGCAGTGGTATCCTGAGGTTTTGGAACTAGACTGTGGATCTTAATGCGAAATAAAAACTGTTGGCAGCAATTGCAGGAAACGGGAACCATGTAGGCCTACGTGTTCTTCAACGCTCTTAATAAGTTCAAGACAATAATCGACATTCTTAAAATCTGGCGATGTTCCTCCTGTTTTAAATCCAGTCTGTTCAGTTTTAGTAAATTTTTAGCAAGATCCCAATGCGACGCTTCACAGTCTGGCGAAACAGGATTTCTGCGAAGAATCTAAGTTGGCGGGACCTCGTCCGCAGGAATCACGATTTCACTTAAGGACACGCGAGGTGGTGTCGATCGATAGAGATATATCGGGGCCAGCTAATGATGACTCGGCCGGATTCGATGCTCGCATCCTTCTTCGGCCCTCTCGTCTCGCCCCGATCCAAGTAATTTACGAGGAGTCACGATTGATTCGGGTACGAGTGTCGATGTGAGCACCTCGAACGGACGATGCAGCCGTGACGAGTGAAAATACAAACAGTTTAACAGGGATGAGTAGTCGTTTAACGTTCTTGGGATCAGCCGCTCCTCACCACCTCCACCCTTCGCCCGATTCTTTTTCTTTTCCACTTCTGCCCAAGTCTCTCTTCCTACTGCAGCGCGCGAAATGAGCTACGGGATAAGGACGAGCGCTGCCGGAAACGGGCCGAATGCAGCATTAGACTCGTTTGAGTTATCGATCGAATTATTGTTAATTCCAGTGAGCGATCGACTACCTTTCTGAACGCTTCGCTATGTTGCGACGAACGCTTTACCTCTATTTTACTCGATTTTCATACTTAAGTGAATCTTCCAAGTTCCAATGAAACTTAATCAATACGTTCTCGTACACTTCTCTACGCAGTTACAATTATTATGACGTCTTTGTCTTTAATAATCGTAATTTTAAAATAAAGAGAAACGGGTTAAATGGCTCGAGTCTTATCACTAGGTTTACGGAACTGTAGAAATAACTATTTCACATTACTTTATAAACATAACAAGGATGTGTCTATCCAAATTTTTGGCTATTTTTCCAATAATATTATCGAGGATCCTTTAATAGCAGAATAAGGATTGAACTCAATCGACTGTAAAATAAAACTGTTTACTGATAAAGTAAAAATGTAAAGACACGGAGATCGCAATTCGAATGAGCAAGGCGTTGTTCGGTTAAGGACTGTTGCAGGACTACTAGCTAAAAAGGCGGAAGAAGGGAAAACTTTGCCGTGAACCCTGCATCGCCGAAACGGTCAGCGGACACACGGCTTTTATGGCCTGACCTGAGCCCGCGTCAGGTAGGGAAACTCACAATGGAAAATTTAGAATTTCAAAATACAATCTCAATAAACATATACCCGAAGAAATAAATTTGGTAAATCATTCCTCGGGGAAGCACTTTTACGATCTTAATAATCGCAAATTAAGAATATTAGAACCCGTAAATCTAGTGTTATAGACGTCTCAAAGAGTGATTCACTGTGAACTACCCTACTATCGTCGTAATTTCCCAAGGTTCTTCTACGAGAACCACAGCAATAATTCCGAAATAAAAGATACAAGATTTTGACGGGACCAGAGCAGTGTCTCGCAATACAATCTGTCTACATTTGCCCGAAGGCAAACGGTTAGTTTGAATCAGCTCCGAGAGGCCTTGCCAAACACCGGGCCAGACAAACTCTGTCCAATCGAGGCCCAACGTAGGAGGAGATCCTGGGTCCGGTGGTGGTCGGGCGAGGGGTTGCGTAAGTTGGTCCAGCCCTCCCGGGGTGTTGCGTCAGAGAATCAATTATTGGATCCGTATATCAATCTGATGACCGTGGCGCGTTCGTGGTACGCGGCGTCCCGCTGCTTTTACGCATTTTCTTCCCCCCTCGTGTGCCCGGGGGCTCTCTTCGCCGCGAGCACGCGGCGTAAAAGGGACGGAGATAGTTCTCCGGTTATGGTTGTGGGCCATATAGAGCGGGCCCGATCTCGCGCGGACGACCGGTTTTCTCTGTTGGTTCGACAAGACGTTCCACGGGCGTACGTCGCGCGTGACGTAGCGCGCCACGTTGATTTTTCGAGCGACCGGCTGAGTGACTGACTTTCTTCTTTTCCCCGCAGGGTGCCGACGAGGATGACAGCGCTTCCGTTGCCTCGGTAAGTTCATCATCGTCGTCATCGTTCCGCCGTGGATCGTGATTATCGCGCGAGCGAGCGCACGCTCCTCTTCGAATCGCAGATAATTGTTCGGCCCGCGATGCCCCGGACGGATAAAGCCACGCGATCGAGTATCGAGATCTTAATTAAAATTTTCGCCGATCAATCGGCTACTCGGATCTAGCCGTGATCGCGCACAAGGTGTTCGGCTACGTGTGCCGAGTATGTACCCGATGATTTCGCGATGGAGTTCCCAATCTTTTGTAAACGACACCTGCCGCGATAGAGACGTGTTCGTGGAGTTGCGAACCAAATGAAAATCCTGTAATAACAATTTAAATATTTCAGTTCAGTTGCTCGTACAGTTGTCGATAATTTGTGAACGTAGCCGGGATCGTGACTAATAATTTTCGTTTCATTTCGCTTCGTCTGTCTACCCCCAAAATGCTCGCTAAACATAGTTGAACACCCTGTATATGTATCTCGCGATGGAGTTCCCAATCTTTTGTAAACGACACCTGGCGCGATAGAGACGTGTTCGTGGAGTTGCGAACCAAATGAAAATCCTGTAATAACAATTTAAATATTTCAGTTCAGTTGCTCGTACAGTTGTCGATATTTTGTGAACGTAGCCGGGATCGTGACTAATAATTTTCGTTTCATTTCGCTTCGTCTGTCTACCCCCAAAATGCTCGCTAAACATAGTTGAACACCCTGTATATGTATCTCGCGATAGCTTTCCGATGAAAATGAAAAATTGGGACTGTTTTGAAATTTGTTTCGTAAAAAGATATAACTAATTGAATTGGCTCACCCCGTAAATTCTTCCGTCCGTTCGTTGCATCGTTGCGGTAACCGGCGCCGCGAGTAACCCCCGTTAATTGCGGCAATTATTGGTTTGGGGATCAGCAACTGGACGGGAAGTCGCGGGAATGGCTGGTGAGGGCAGCGCAGGGGGATTACCAGGCGTTGGCGAAGCTGGCAGGGGAGGAGCCGCGCCTAACCGGGCTCAAGGTGAGTCTAATTACGATCTTTAATTTTTCTTGATCTGTTTTCGGCAGGCCCCGACCGCGGCGATGTATCTCGCTGTCTCGGGACGCACACTCGCGCGCGGTTCAAAATAAGAGGAAAGAGACGAGCTAGTCACGATAACAGAAAGCCGAGCGCACGGTATCGCTCGTAAATTTCTTTCGACTTGAAATAATTACCGGTCGAATCGCGTGGCCCGGCTAAAAAATCGTGGATTCGCGAGCGATTCGTCGCACCGTTATCGTTTCCACGCACACAGCGCGTGGTGCATGGCGGGAACGGATCTCATTGAGTTACGGCCCCGCCGCCTCCGGTGATAATGACAAAGGTGGCGGGCCAGAGGTTCGGAAATATAATTACGGTGTGGCTTACCGTAGGCCTGGGATCAGGGCCGTTATTACACGCACGGCGGAACTTAACACCTGCGGCGTTGTAAATTCGCCGTTTTCGCGCGCCACCATTGACAGGTCAATAAATCTAAGAGCCCCCGTGGCAATCAGGCGGCCGGTGTACACCAAACCGCCAATATGTGGAGCGGATCACCAGTTGTCCGATACCCGACCAGTTTAAGGATTATTCACACTATTGATATTCGTTGTTATGCGTGTAAGGGCCGCCCCCGGCCGACATCGAACCGACCCCCAGAGATTTCCAGCCGGGCTCGAATCAATTAGTCTTTCTAAACTGTGGCTTAGCGACGAGTCCCGACCCTGCTACCTTCTTCGCTCTTCTCTTTCCCGAAACGACGCGTACACTTCCAATGTTCGTCCCTTGCCAGAACCAAACCAGCGAAATCTTTCTTTGCTATGGGAACTATTTTAAAGCTTGAAAATTGTGGTACGTTGCGTGAAAAGTTCTGCGGGGTCGCAATATTGTAAGCTGGTCCACTTGGAACATCTCCAACATTTTTACTAGGTCATAAACCTCTATCCACGAGAGTCCAAAATGTTATTCGATATCGTACACTATTTACTTTTCATTTATTTAGCGTTGATCCCACACAATCTAGTGCTAGCGTAGAAGCACCTCGGGTTTAACAGATCGAATGATCCGCGACGAACCCGCATCGGGCGATCATCGTCGCATCGACGGGGTACAGGGGATGAAGTGCAAAAAGTGTCGGCCGCGAACGACATCGCGGTGGTTGTTAGCATGCGTCGTTTCCCGACCGAACAGTTTGAACCGGCCTTAACGGCCGTTCGCGGAGACCGCCGATGGAAAAGGTGGTAGAGGAAGGAAGGAAGGAAGCAGGGTATGGAAAGCGGTTGGGAGGAAGGACGTAGAAGGGAATAGAGAAGGGAAGGGTTTGTTCGGAGGGAGGGATGTAGCACAGTGGCTGGAGGTGGCGGTCTGTGAAAGGGGGATGGAGGCGGCTCAACCGCACAGGGGCTGCGTGCTGAATTCATTCCGCTGGACAAGGTTGCCCCACACCCGGCTCCAGGCCACGTCGGCCTCATCCCTTGGGATAAATTGGCCGAACCCGCGTGTTTGCGGATAACATCGCCGCGATATACGCTCGCCTATGGCCGCACAGCTCCGCACTGCTCTCCGCACCGCTCCGCTACCAACGTAACCATACACGGCCTCGTTTTTGCAACGAGAGACTCGCGCTTCGTGGAAATTGGCAACGAACTTCGCTCCGTTGTCTTTTTCCAGTCTGCTCTCTCCCAGCGCAGAGGCGTCCTACACGCGCCGTCTATCACGCGGACCGGTTTGCGCTCGCGTTCTCCCGCGAGATACGCCCGCGGGAAAATGTTTTTCCACGGCGCGCCGCGCCGCGCGGCTCGCTGTTTTATTTCTGCGCACCCGACGGCCTTGTAGTCCTTTTAGTCTTCTGAAATTTGTTTCTTCCGCGATGCACGCCCGGAACATCTTTCCGCGGATTTGATTCGACGCCGCTCCGCCCGGTTTTGCAAACTCCCGCCTCGAGGATCCGAGTGTTGGACACCTGGAGAGATTGCTGATCCTCTGCGTACGTTCTACTTCTTTTGTCATAATTAATTACTTTGCCCAATCGTTTGGCGATCCGATATGTTTCCGAGTTTTCGATACTTGTCGTCGGTGCGTAAGATATTATTGTCGTTAATAATAATCTCTCCGAGTGTCTACCAAAAAGTGCAAAAGCACAAAGGTGTTTTTCCTCGTCGTACTCGTTACCCCACCGATCATTCCGGGGCTTGTTAATGCGGAAATTCGGTGTCGTTGATACCGGAGGGGTGTAACGCTGCCAGTGGAGCCTTCGACACATGGGATATATATATATATTAATCCATCGATGAATATGCAACGGTCAGGCCGCGAGAATGCGAGGGGTGCGGGGCGCAGGAGACAAAGTGAAGCAAACGACGGGGCGATGTCGCCGGGGAAGGGGACGGGGCAGGTCGGTAGGCATTCCAATTATTCCCCCAGTAATTAAATCAACACGGAAGCTAATCAACGTGACTCCCACTCGCATGCCCTCCCTCTCTCCTCCTCTTCACCGTTCCCCAACCCCCTCTTTTCCATTGAATTTTTGCTCGGATAAATAAATCGACCGATTACCCGATGAACGAACGGAAAATCGTATTTCACGGTCGATCGAAGCGAAGATGTCCACTGAATAATTGAAACAAATTCATTATGTCCCTCGATCGTTCCAACTGCAGCGTAAACTGCGTCGGGGAAAGGGGGGTGAAAGCATCCCGGATATATTTGTTAACTCATTTGCATCGGGACGAGCTTCGAAAATTATGTCGACGGGGCGCTTTTTTGTTTTAACAGAGCGCTGCGGAGACGAATGGTTTTCACGATTGGTTTCGCCGTGGAAACTAAATCAATTAATTGCCACCGATGGTTAAAATTCGTGGACAACTGGAATTTCTGAAAATTAATATTCTTCGACCCCTTGCGATATTGAATGATTTCCAGAATTATATCGCGACCCTCGACCTTGTCGGCCTAATTAGCGATTTGTGGCACGCCATTATTCTTGCAGTTTTGTAGCATTGTTTAGATGGGCCCCGGTCGGTAGTCACTCCGCGTACCTTCCCTTTTCTCGCGGATGGTTTACGAGCCCGTATTAAAGAGCCGTTCACAGCGATCTACGTGATCGGTGCCCGAACGTCGTTGGACGGCCATTGTATTCGCCGGGTCAGGTGTACATCGTCGCCGGGGTGCCGTGCGCCCATTATACTTTATTAACGGACGCGTCTGGCATCGCGATAGATTCGACTGTTCGATCCGCGCGTCCTCTCGGAAACGCGGGACGGCTGCTCTGACGTGGCCGCTTCTCTTCGATCCCGACGCCATTATACCCCTATCCCTGGAATTGCTCGGATCCTTTTTCGTCCATCCGACAGGTGCGTTGCTACTGGTCTTCGGTTAAATACTGTATCGATTTCGGACGAGTTTCTAGAATCCGTTTCTTATCATCCTCCTCGATGCGCCGAATAATTCACGCGACCGTTCGAACCCTTCAATTTGTAATCCCTGGTGTTCAAGGTGAGTTTCTTGCTTGGTTGGAGTATTAATTCTCGGTCAATGCGTATTTTTCAATTTATCTAACAAGACATTTAGCAAATTGTTCTAGCAATTGAAAACTAAATTTTAAGCACATCTTCGATCTTCATCAAGATGTATCGTTAAACCGTTTATTTATGTCAGCGAGAGAATCTCACTTGCAAATGCAGTAAATACACGAGCACTCGAAGATTTGATTAATTCCAGATTAATTCCAATTTTTTAAAGTCACGAATAATCTTGTAACTTGCTCTGGATAAAATAGACTGCTGTAAATATCACTTAGATTATTCCTGAGGTCAAACGTTCTTTCAAGTCATGAATAATCTTGTAATTTGACGGATAAAACAAATAGACTGCAGTTATATATAAATTAATGTTGCTAGTGGTTGATATATGTAGTTCCTCGGGACACCGTGTGCGAGCATTCGTTCTATTTCGGTGTCGAGATAATTATGCAATGATTGTACCATAAATAGGTCCGCTAATGATAGAGGATATGTTGATTCGAGGAAGAGCAGAGGTTTTAGTAGAGCATTAGCGTTTATCTGATTCCTGTTATGCGGATTGTGGTAGGCTTGTCGACGTTAAACGTTTTCTGCTTCGAGAAGCAGGTGTGTCCGTTCCAGACTATATTCTTCTTTGTGCTGTTACCCAGCCAATTTATTACTTATGGTCGCTTTCTCTTGTATTGTCCAGTCTTATAGTCGGCCGGCGATATTTCCAGTCGAGTGACGAGTGCGCGCATACAAACGGATAATTTAATGTACTTCGGATTTTTATACAAATCCATAAAGTCCGCGGTCTATGAAATAAGATTTGCTAGTTGAACCAATAGAGCCAGTTGCAAATGTAATCTACAAAGTAAAACTATGAGTTTGGGTGTATGAAAAATGTAAGGAGACGGTTAAGTTTTCCCATCGAAATTAGCGCCAACGAGGGGCGGAGTTGGTTGAAAAGGGTTGATAGAAGTTTTTGCGGGTTCCCTTGGCAAACAACCCTGTGGATCGTTGGCGCAGCCGCAACAGCGCGCGAGAGGAATCTGCAGGCAGCAAGATATCAAGAAGGGAAAGCTGTTAGCAGCTTGATCATGGCGTTATATATTGGCCGGTGGCGAGAGCGCAGCTTCACCATGCGTTCCGTGTATTTATCAGCGGGTATCGGTTGGTTTAATAACGCCAGGCAATCAGAAGGTGTTCCCTCCTACCTACTTCTGCATTCGCCGCCCCCTTCGCCCCCCCTCAAAAGTTCCTCGTCGGCGCTCGTCGATAAATAATAACCATTTGTATCGGATTCTAATTACTCGCTCTAAGCAAACAAATAAAGGCGAGACCGAGGGGCGAGGTGAGGGCCTCGCGAGGGTCAGCCTTAATGTTATGGTGGCTGCGGGCTGATTTAAGGAGTGTGGGACCGCCCACCTCGAAGATGCATCTCCGGGTCGGGCATCGGTCCACCTGTTATGAGTGTTTCAACGCCACCGTGCCGCATTCTTCTTTTTCTCCCTGCCCTCTCACTCTCCCCACCCTCTTTCATTCTTTATTTCTCTCTCCCTTGATATCTCGTTCCAACGCAGAGCCGAGAAAAAATGTCGGTGAAATACCGCGGCGTAATTAAATTGCCCGGACACGCGAGATCGGCTCGATTCCCATCGAGGAATCCTCTCGCGAAACGATCGATTTATCTCCGCGAGATCCGGGGGCTGGACCTGTCTCCAGGTCTTCGTTTTTCCTGCGAAAAACGCCGAGGGGCTTGCTATGGGACGCTTAACGGGAGAGCCTGCTTTATCAACTTCAAAAATTGATTTCTTCGTTTACTCGAATCAGCGGTGGGACGCGTAGAAATTGTATTCCTGAGGTTCCAGGTCAAAGTTCGAAGTAGTTCTGCTGATAGATGTACCTGTTAGAACGGTAAATTACTCTCCAACTTGACTAACAAAATTCTGGAGACGTGCTCGCCGACATAGGGCCGCGATAAAGTCGAAAACGCTTCAATTTACCTCGGCGAGGACTCGTTAACCGCGTAAGTGGACAACCGGTCGGCCAAAGAAGAAAAACAGTTTCGCTCGGGCGTAGCCGCTTTCCCCGCTAATTATCAAGCTCGTGGGCCGAGCTTAATAACGACCGGTCCAAAAATACGCAGGCTCGAAAGCTCGCGTAGGCCCGCGTAAGGGGCGACAGGTCGTTTGGCGAGTCTCTGGGCGAGGATAAATGATCGCTGCGAGCTGAATCCGCCGTTTGCGACCAGCGGCTACCGTCCGCGAGCGAGCGGAACGGTCCTCCGATAATAAGAACGCAATTACGAAGTGGAACGAGACACCTATAAATAGGAGGCGGGCTTTCTGCCGTGAAACGACGAGGGAAGACGGTCGAGGACGCAGGACAACGAGGGAAAGAGAAGGACGAGGACGAAGCAGAAGAAGAAGAAGAAGAAGAAGTAGAAGGTGGTTTGGGTAGACGGAAGAAGGAACAGTTAATTTGTTGCGTATCAGCAGCACCGGCAGCTACGAAGACAAGCTGCGAGAGGGCACCGAGCTGGGTCCGGGTCTTCTTCAGAAAATAACTAGAGATAATTACGCGCATAAATCAGAGTGTTAATATTCGGGGGCGTAGGTAGGAGGTGCAGGTATCTCTCCGTGTTGGGATGAGCGCGCGAGACTCCAGCGAGAAAAGAACCTTCGAGGGCCGCGAACGAACGAACGAACGAACGAAGAAGCTGACAGGAGAAACGGGGAACGGAATAATGTCGGCTACGGATCGGTAGATCATTCGTGGCCGACGGATACGCCTCCTTGTTAGCCAGGGTTTACTTAGTCCTGCGACGCTGCCAGGACGTGCGTTACGCCTGCTAATAGCCCACCGGTAACGAACTACCGTCGGCAAATTTTCGAGGACCTCGCCGAGCGAGAACAACCGCGTTTATCCTCTCGCCGACGTTCCTATCGATCATCCTCGTCAGCGCGCGAACCACGCTCGCCTCTGCAAACGAATTCCTTCTTCGGACATCGCTGCGATCATTCGCCACGGTCCCCTTAGAGCTTTGTGTATTCATTTTTTCAAGCAACTTCGAAAAGGAAGAGGTTATTCGATCGGTATTGTATTTTCTTTTTATCTCTGTTACTTGGAAGGGGTTCGAAGACTCGAAGAGTGGGGATATATTACTTTTGACCTCTTGAAATAATTAAAGAAAGAAGGCAATTTCGAAATGTCTCCTGTTTCTCGCGACAGAGACGTGGCTTGTAACGTAGTTTAATAATTGAGATAAATGTCTTGGCATTTTCGAGCCCGGAATGGTCCAGCAAAAGGTGGACCTTTTGGACGATGGGGAAAGTTCGGTAGTTTCTGTGCTGGTTGTGTCTCAGAGTTGGTCGATAGTGGATCAGCAATGGCGGCAGTCTCCGGAGCAGGATGTCGCAGATCTGGGCGCCAGGGAGGCGTCATCTTCCCGTGGCATCGTCTTCTTCGTTTTCCGAAGGGTCTTGCGCCGGTTCTTCCTTGTTTTTCGGGGCCCCACCTTCCCGCGCTCCTCGCTCTAATAGTCTTCTCGAGTTTCACGTTTCGTTTCGCCGTGGCTCCGGCATTCGACTCCGCTCTACTCACGCTCGAATTAGTCCGAACTCGTGCTTACTCGGTAAACTCCACTCCGTGGACTCGGGGATCGGCGTGTACCCTCTGTCGCGGAGCTGACGAAAAAACAACCAAGAAAAGAGGAATGGAGTATCGGGAAAGACAATGGCTTCCGGTGGCCATGAAACTCAAGAACCGAATTTCGTTTGGCCACTTCTCTACGAAAGCTCCGACGGCCGAGAAAACTCGAGCCGATTACTCGAGCCTGGGTGCAACTGCTCCAGAAACTCGCTCCATTTTCGACGGTTCTTGCTACTTCGACGAATCTGCGACGATGCTCTTTGTTTCATTCGTTTAGCATTCGGTAGCATAAAAACTTATTCTATTCCTTATATTTTTTAATTTTGAACAGGACGTTTCCTCGAGGAAGACGTATACAACTCTGTTGCAATTTTGTAGTTGGCAGGATATATTCATTTTTGGAGGGTAGTATTTCCTTAACGCTTTACCTACCGAAAGCCTGTTAATAGGATTTTCAATAATTGTGCTGTACCAAAAGAAAGCATAGAAATTTTCTTTTACGTTACAATTTTAAATGAAATTATTATATGACGTTATCGAGGGTGACTTTGTTAGTTCACAATAAATATTGCTCTTGCTATTGAAGGTTCCATTGGAAAGCGTTCAGCCATGCACCATAGATTTTTCAAAATTATGCAATAATCACCGGTCGGTAATGTGTTAACCCTTTGCACTCGGTTGTCCCCTCTGAGACACCACTAACAATTGCTGTACCATTATTCAAAATATTATTTACATTAATAAATATATCGGTATCTAATCAATTACTAAACATTTAGGTATTGTATGAGGTATTAAACCAATTTCATATGCATAAAATTTCAAAAATCATAGGGAATGGAAATATTCTAGATCGGAAGAAACGTTTAATTTTCCAGTTAAAATAGCTCCGAGCGTAAAGAGTTAATATCGTTTTGTAACACACTGTTCATAGGTACACCTCTCCTGCGTAACGAAATAAAATACTTCTACCGAATTTGGCTTATGGGCAGATTTCCGGAGTTTGACTAATTTCTACTCAACAGTTGAGGACACGCTTGTTCCCGTCGCTGTCGATCGAAGACGCGAGCTATCGACAAATGTCCTACCAGGGATTGTCGTGTACACTGAACCGAAGACTGCCGGTCGTTTGGTTATTCAAGAGAATTTCCCTCGGCCGTGACAGATACGCTTCGCTCCCGGTGATTAATGTCGCGGGTACAGGTGTGCTTGTGCACACCGCGGATCGCGGCCTCGCACGCACGCTCGGCCTCGATTCTCGTCCAGTCGTAATTTCACCGCGCCCTGAGCTTCGGAGAAATTATGCGAGCAATAACGACGAAACGTCGCCGGTATCTGGCCACGGAATCGCTCGTGACGGGCGATCGTCGATCCTCGACTTAGAGATCCACTCTGGTTCGACTTACATCGCCGGCTGTTGCTGGTGGGACGCATAAATTGGACTAGGTACATCTGCACGATTTTTAGAAACTCGGCAGACCTTCCAGGTACCCTCATTTTCATCCGTTATCTTCAGGGTTGCTGAATATCTAAAAATAGACGTGTAACGAGCACGATCGGTAAAATGAAAAATAGATTGAAAATGAGCATTCTGGATGAAATGGTACTTCTTTGGGACACTTAAACCGGACGATATGAACATCGACAATTTTTTAACTGTTCCCAAACCTTCGGATTACCCATGTTTTAATATACAAACGAAATAGGTTTTCGGATCGAATATGTAGAAACCTATCTGTAACCTTAAAACGCACATTTCTCTGTTCGAGTGCTCGGCTCAGCAGAAAGAGGGAAAATAATCGACGATTCTGAGGAAGACGAAAGCGACGCAAAAAACTTAGGGGAACAAGCGCGGAAGGGCGTTCACCGTCTCTCGCGAGCAACACGCGTTTACGTATACGTCGCGAAGCCGAGTCCGGCGACTGGTTGTTCGCACTGCGCGCCGCTAATTAGCTTCAAGACCGATGGCTATCTGTCCCCGAGCCACATGTCCCTAAAGTGGCGAGCTGAAACATCCGGTACGCCCTTTCCGTTCGGAAACTCGGTCGGATCCATCGCCACGTAAGCGTGCACCCCTGGCCACGTCGATCTTCGTCGTTCTCTTCTCTCTCTCTCTCTCTCTCTCTCTTGTTCCTCCTCGTTGTATCAGTTAACAGCGACGATGTCAAACAAACTACCTGCAAATGCGAGTACCTACGAAGGCATCCAGAGTACACGTATCGGTGCGTGACAACAGCTGTGCCGCGCTTTAAAATTCATAAAATACGCGTGTTAAACCGCCGCACTGATCGTTATGCTCGCATGCGAGATTATCGGCTGGTGTCCCTCTTGCGCCCCGGTTTTCTTGCGCTTTTGTACGACGGTAGTCGTTCTCCTTCGACCACTATGATCACAGAATTTTCCATTAAGGACGTTATAATTTGCACAATTCTGCTGGGACGTAGCACCTGGATTTTCAAGACTCGGCAGTGTGAGCTTTTTACCTCGTTATTCGAATCGGCAGCCACGATCCAAAGATTACTCACGTAAAGCGGTACGTACCTCGAACATCTATCGACGAAATCTAAATCTTCAAGAGCATAGTCCAAACTGTTCGAAGATCTTGGACCAAGAAAAATGGGTGTTGTCGTTGGGTTGCGACCGAAGGCATTGTGACAAAATCGCGCGGAGCCATCTTGGCGACGCTCGTAAAAATGGCAGATTTGCCTGGGTGCGTGGCGACGGTGAGGGGAGGAGAAGGTTTTAAGAGGAGAGGTCTGGGTTCGACGGGCGCTCCGCATCCTCGATCGCGTCGATCGGCTCAGGCGGCCGTGACGTGTACGCACTACAAACAATGGCTTTGTTTCCACGCGAAAAACGTGATACAACTGTAAAGTAACAAATATCTCGGCGTGGATCGACACGCGATCCCGTCCGGAGCTCGTGCACACGCACAGGGCCCGCCGCTGACGCCGCCTGCGTGGATCCCACGTTTCACGCGCGTCGCATCGCGTCGTTTGCGTACGAAACTCGGTGTTTTCCTTCACGCAGGGCCCGTTCTATGCGGGCAGCGTGTGCCATTCGAAATTTCTCAGTCCCTCGCCAATCCGCGACGAGACGGTATCAGTCGTTTTAGGCGCGCCGGGAATCTCCATAATGAGCTCCGCTCGCTAATTGCGACGAGCTCGAGCGCGCGCACACATACTCCCACTGTAATTTCGAGAATCAAGCCCCGGGTGGAGTCCTTGGATGAAGCGCGAACCGCGAACTATGCTGCGCGAAATTCTGCCACGGAGAATATTCGGTGCTGAAAGCGCATATCGGAAACTCGAAGACCTCCGGCTTCTTCAACCCCTCACCTCGTTTCATATAGGAAAGGCAAATTCAAACATTTTTTTCAGCGTCTATCTCCTCGATTTTTGGATGGAAAATATTTCTCCCTGTTCAAGTAAATATCAACGGATATTCTTGTATTTTTTTTTACAACAATCCTCTTATTTGTTAAGTTCAAAGAAATTTTTCAATAAGCTGTGGTTTGGCCAATTTTCTACTCTTTTGAAATCGTACCTCCTCGATGTTTGGAAGGAAAATATTTCTCCCCGTTCAAGTAAATATCGAAGAATATTCTTGTATTTTTTTTATAACAATCCTCTTCTTTGCTAAGTTTAAAGAAATTTTTCAATAAGCTGTGATTTGGGCAATTTGTTCCTGTCTCGAAGTCCAACCTCCTCGATTTTCTGAAGGAAAATATTTTTCCCTGTTCAAGCAAAGTTTGAAGGATATTTCAGTATTTTTTGTTATAACAGTCCACTTGTTCGTTATGTTCATAGAAATTTTTGAAAACGCTGAGAGTTGTACAATGCGATGCATTTTGTGATTATCTAAAATGAACGAACGAATACCAAGCTATTCGATTTTGTTGCTGTCGGGATAGTATCCACACGAAGTATAGAACGGGCATCTCCAGAAACGATTTTCTCCGAGGTAGTACCGATAGGAACGAGACACTCTCTTCTTTTCAGTGAACCCCGGCTGGTTTTATTATCGACACCATTTCGAATAGTGAACAGTCCCGACTATCTTGCAACCAGGTAACGCAGATAAGATTTCCGTGACGTACAAAGAACGTTATCGTGCGATCCTGTTAAAATGCTTGCCACGGTACGACCATCCCTTACGACAACCGTCCCAGTTCGAAGATGGAAAGTCAGCGACTCAAGCTCAAGGGTAGGACTGCCTGGAAAACAATGGGCGTAGACCCTGGTAATGGAGATTAGCCAGGAACATTTTGTACTGCAATTTGTGCTACACTTGTAGTGGCCAGATATCCCTTTGCGAAACACAAGGCGCCGTACCTGAGAGAAAACGGGCCTGGGAAACTCGGACTAAAAACTAGCTCCCCAGATTAGTCGATGCATTCTTTGTTGCGGTTCGCGCACTTTGAAAGGCTGTGGGAAATCTTATTTTCCCAAATAATTATTTATCGTTTGCTACATTTTACTTGAGGAAGTCGAATTTCTATTGACTTGGAAATCGTTATATTTCAAGATATATAAAACTAGCTCCCCAGATTAGTCGATGCATTCTTTGTTGCGGTTCGTGCACTTTGAAAGGCTGTGGGAAATCTTATTTTCCCAAATAATTATTTATCGTTTGCTACATTTTACTTGAGGAAGTCGAATTTCTATTGACTTGGAAATCGTTATAATTCAAGATACATAAAACTAGCTCCCCAGATTAGTCGATGCATTCTTTGTTGCGATTCGTGCACTTTGAAAGGCCGTGGGAAATCTTATTTTTGTAAATAATTATTTACCATTTGCTAAATTTTACTTGAGGAAGTCGAATTTCAATTGACTTGGAAATCGTTATATTTGAAGATATATTTTTTAAAACTAGATCCCCAGATTAGTCGATGCATTCTTTGTTGCGGTTCGTGCACTTTGAAAGGCTGTGGAAAATCTTATTTTCCTAAATAATTATTTATCGTTTGCTACATTTTACTTGAGGAAGTCGAATTTCAATTGACTTGGAAATCGTTATATTTGAAGATACATTTTTTAACACTAGCTCCCCAGATTAGTCGATGCATTCTTTGTTGCGGTTCGTGCACTTTGAAAGGCAGTGGGAAATCTTATTTTCATAAATAATTATTTACCATTTGCTAAACTTTACTTGAGGAAGTCAAATTTCAATTGATTTGGAAATCGTTATATTTGAAGATACATTTTTTAAAAGTAGCTCCCCAGATTAGTCGATGCATTCTTTGTTGCGGTTCGTGCACTTTGAAAGGCCGTGGGACATCTTATTTTCATAAATAATTATTTACCATTTGCTAAATTTTACTTGAGGAAGTCAAATTTCAATTGATTTGGAAATCGTTATATTTGAAGATACATTTTTTAAAAGTAGCTCCCCAGATTAGTCGATGCATTCTTTGTTGCGGTTCGTGCACTTTGAAAGGCCGTGGAAAATCTTATTTTCCTAAATAATTATTTACCATTTGCTAAATTTTACTTGAGGAAGTCGAATTTCAATTGACTTGGAAATCGTTATATTCGAAGATACATTTTTTAAAACTAGCCCCTCTGATTAGTCGATGCATTCTTTGTTGCGGTTCGTGCACTTTGAAAGGCCGTGGGAAATCTTATTTTCCTAAATAATTATTTATCATTTGCTAAATTTTACTTGAGGAAGTCGAATTTCTATTGACTCGGAAATCGTTTATTTGAAGATACATTTTTTAAAACTAGTTCCCCAGATTAGTCGATGCATTCTTTGTTGCGGTTCGTGCACTTTGAAAGGCTGTGGAAAATCTTATTTTTCCAAATAATTATTTATCATTTGCTAAATTTTACTTGAGGAAGTCGAATTTCTATTGACTCGGAAATCGTTATATTCGAAGATACATTTTTTAAAACTAGCCCCCCAGATTAGTCGAAGCATTCTTTGTTGCGTTTCGTGCACTTTGAAAGGCCGTGGAAAATCTTATTTTCCTAAATAATTATTTATCATTTGCTAAATTTTACTTGAGGAACTCGAATTTCGGAAATATTTTCGTAATAAACATCGCATAATTCTTAATAATATTTCAAGCGATAAAAACGTGGCTGGGAATTGCTTGGAAATGGCGCTCGTCGTGTAATTAGAACCAGAACTGGATTTAGCTCGGCACCGGTGAGCACACGGGGATCCTGGCCTAAGGCTGCCGGTACAAATGACAAAAACCGGCGACGTTGACACTGAAATATCAACGGCGGCTCACGAATTCATCAGCTCGTGCCGCCCTCGGTTCCCTTCTTCGCGTTCTCCGTCGCCACGTGTGCAACTCCTCGGGTCCGTCTCCTTATTTCTCTCTTTCTCTCTTCGAGTTCTTTGTCCTGCAGCTCAAGGAATTCGTGAATGGGCAAACACTCCGGCCGCTTAGAACGTTTACCTCGGTCACGGGCCGTGCTTTTCGCGCGGAGCAGCGGCGCGGCGCGCGGAAATTTCGCCGTTTAAACGCGATTTAGCCCCCTTTGTTCGATGCTATCAACGAGCGCATTCGTTTTGCCAGTAATTCGCGCCGGCGCGGCCTTAAGACAGCTTGATTTATGAAGACGAGCGCGAATTAATGATTCCCGGTGCTCGGGTGCGTGTGGTCGACTACCGGGAACCATTGACAAGCTTTGCGCCATCCTGGTGGACAGAAAAATTAATGTCTTTTTAACCATTTCACGGTAAGTACAGGTTGTCAGGGCCCCGAGGAGGTCTCGGCTCTAAGTCGGCTATTCGACTCTGATTTCTCCGGTGTAATAGATTTCTCGCGTTTAGTGCTGCTAACCCTTGATTAGCCTCCGGGGACCCTATAGTTATCCACGAAGTCGTAATTTGAACTGGCTGTTTCTTTCTACCAGTCAATTCTTGAGCCGCTTGACCATAAGATTGCAGTTTAATTAGTTAGCCTAACAAAGTGTAAAACGTTCGACGTTCGCAAACCTCAATTTTCAGTGTTTTCCAAAAATTGTTTTCAAAAATGTTTTCCAATTTCTATTTACTCCAATTGATTACAAGATACGTACCAAAATACCGAGTGGATTTTCAACAATGAATTCGTGGCTACCAACAGCTTCGTGTTGTTTTCTCTTGTTTATTGTTTGCTCGCGCACATCCCTCGGTTCCCCAAGCATATAAATTGGAATCCTATTAAACCCACGTTGCCTGTGCGCGTTAATTTGAATACTAATTGCACTCGAATCATAGTGTACACTACTCGTGTCTCAAGGGATCTTATCAGCTCAAGAAGAAACAAAGATAATCTGAAAATCTTCGGACGTACACTCTCGTTAAACATAACTGCTATGTTCACCTCTGAAGCTCCCTGTTTGCCCTATATTTACATGCACAGACCGTAATTACTCTTTATAATTGCTTATTATTCACACCCCCCTTTATCTTCTTTATCTCCAACATTCAACAAGAAGCAGAGTAACGTAGATAATAAGTACTTGTCGTAGAATCCGCAGAAAACGATTATAGAGCGTTAGATCGAGGTGGTTCCGATGGAAAACCAAATTTCAAATTTTTACAATCTATTCTTTTCAAAAATATGATCAACGCGAATAGTGTTAGAACTTAAAAATTGTTACATGACCAAAATTACGATTGCTGCTGAAAAGTTTTTAACAAAATTCTTTCTCAACTATTCAGCTTGTCCGAGCATAGTTTTGTTTTTTGACGAAAACAGACGGAATCCAGCCTCGATAAATCCAGCTCGGGAATGTCTCGTCCCGAAATGGTTAAATATCCGCATGTCACAAATGCGTCGATGCTTCTTTCGACTTCACCAAGCGTCTCCTTAGTTTTTCTCGTTTATCGTCCATTGAACACACTGTGCGTCCGGTTCACCCGCCGCGGAAAGGTCTCCGGAATTCCCGTGTAATTAAAACCGCGAATTAACGAAGTCGCAGGCGTGTCAGCCGATCAATCAGTCGGGTTTTTACTCGAGGCTCGGTGGAACCGCAACGCACACGGTTCATAATTAGCCCGGCAGTTGCCGCGATAATTACGCGGGGCTCGCTATCGAGCGAGACGTTTCATTCCTTGTCGAAGTGTATACGCGAGAGAGCGGGGCACTCGGAGCCCCGGGGCCCTGGGGCCCGTCAACTGAATCGAACCCCACGGAATTAGCCGCCTGCTCGCTCTCTCTCTCTCTCGCTCTCCCTCTCTGTCTGTCTGTCCCAGTCAGCCTCTAATTGTCCCGACATATGCGCTCTTCTCGGAACCGTCGGGGCGGATAATCTGCTCACGAAGCCGCGCCACGTCGGCCGACGCACAAAAACGCCACCCTTAAGGCCGGACGGACGACTCGCTCGACGAAGATTAGCCGATCGCTATCGGCATCGGTTGTCTTACGTTAACGAGCCACGCCATACTTGGGGGACCTGTCCCGAACCGTTTTCTCCAGGTTCACTTCGGCCCCGGCTTCCGCTTCTTCCACTGACGGACCCAGGTAAACTCGGCTTCGACCGCAACCCTGTCCAACTCACCCTTAAACGGTCCAGATCGGTGCCCACTGTACATAGACTGCGAGATTTAAAGATATAAAGCAGAGTAAAAGGAGATATAAGCCAGATTTAAAGGTATTTCGCCCGCTCATTCTTGTATCAAATTTCTAATTCTCTTCCGATATTGGCAAATTAAGAATTTTTGAAATCTTATAGCCTACAGCTGCGTAAAGATCCACAGTTTCCCATTTTGTCCCGGAGTTATAACCTCCCATCTAAATATAAATTTTCAGCAGTCCGTTTAAACGATTCGCAATTTATATTGAGTCTAATAAGAAGACTCTGCATGAACTATTATGACAGTAAATCACTTAAATCAGTTTAGAGTAGCAATCGTGTTCCTGAGCGCGTTTAAATACGGAAAAATCAATATTTGTAGGGAGCGTTTCAATTTTATTGGCCCGTCGTGCTTCGACGGTTGATTGGTTAGCCGAGTGTCTGCCCGGTGTCTAATGAGCAGCAGTCAATCATAAGTTCCCACGCTTGTTTGACAAGCCGGCGAACCGGCGAACCGGCGAGCTCGTTTTTCGAACGCTGTATGGACAGGCTTATATCAACAGGGGTAAAAACGCGTCCGTAAATCTTGTCGTCGGCCGTGTGCGCTCTCAATTTGTAAGCGGCGCTAATATATTGCCCCGGCTAATCGAGGAGCGAGCATTGTAAATCGAGGATTATCGCCGGTTGATTACATCTAGTCATGGACGTCGAATAACTTATTTTTAATTGGGCCATTCGAAGATGCACGGTGGCAATTAGCGGATATGAGGAGGTTGCTCGCGATGTACACTTGTTAACACGCAAGACGCCAGTGTAATCGACGTTCGATCGGTGTTACGGTCCATGCGAATCGAAATCAATGTTGTCGGATCGCAATTGTTCCCGGTTAATCTCACGGAGATACTCAATCGATTATATACTCTCTCGGAGAACTTATTTCGACGCGGGAAACCGATATCTGTCACGAAAGAAATCCGTGGCGATAAGTGTGATTGTAAATCTTTAATTTGTGCCGGGGTATCGAGTAGCTTAAAATATTACAGATCGAACTGTGTTAAGAAGAGGCAATGACTCAGGCGAGAGTGCTCGAAGTGGCGAGATTAAGTTAGTAAATTATTCTTAGACTCTCCGTTACTTTGTTACCGCTTCTCACATCGAAACTATCAGCTTGCAGTAACGTACTTGTGTGGAAGTCAAGTCAAAATTTCTGTCCCGATTCGTTCGAAACGACGCTCATTTATAAATTGAAGATTTCAATCGAACGCGACACGGAACGATAAGAAATCACCAGCTTAAATAAAATCGACGGGTTATTAAATTCTTAATCTTTTGCAGACTTTTCGATTACGAACACTTAAATTTTATTGTACCGGATATACTGAACATTCATTTTATTCATTGAATTAAGAGTAATTACCCCGTTAGGACCCCAGTTAAAATCCTCAATTAAACCTCATTGATAGAAGTCGGCTATCGAAAGTAATTGTGCCCATAACTCGACATCGGAATGATCGAACAAGAAGCTCGCGAGCAAAAACAACGACCACACGGGTGAAAAAGAAATTAGTTTCACCGGTTTAGGCACGCGGTAATGGTTAAACGCAAGGGTCTAGTCGAGATCCAACGAAATTTATTGCTAATATTTTTTCGCGTCGGTTTAAAACAATCCGAGTACATGGTACGGATACCGGCTCGGTAAAATTTATTAGCACTTTTCCGGGGCTCGTGTTACGCTCGCCACGCTGAGGCGGGGGACGAGGGGCCTTGGCGCCACTCCAGGCCCCGCTCCAGGGCCCGTCGTTAAACGATCGTTAACAGGAGATCGTATCTCGGTCTTGGGTCTTCCGGGACCCCAGGCCAAAGGACTCGATTTCACAAATTTTCCCGGCAATTCACGCAAACCACTACACTACGGTCAGCTTATCTGCCGTCTGCAAAGGCTTAGTAGAAAACGATACTTTCCGGGGCAATGGCTGCGCTGCGGGTGCAACGGATACCTACCGTATTAGAAACTAATATCTGTCGTTTCGGATATTTACGACACGGGGGTGGTTTCCAGGCTGGATTAGGGCTGTGCTAGAAGAAATGGGCTTAGGAGACTGATAGCACAGGCTTTGTTCGCTCGACTTTATCAGAGAGCTCTTAACCCTTGCTGCTCTAAGTTCTAAATTCAAGTTAGTTTTTTTTTTATAAGATTCCATGATCATTGTGTCAGCAGCATGACGCAGAGCATGAAGCAGACAATTAACTTGGAGCATTCAGCGGGGTCCGGCCAAAATCCCGAGATTTATCGTTTCGCGGTGGCGAGCCGATATCGGTTAAGAAACTTTCAAATGCCTCTCGAGAGGTGAATAAATACGGATTAATTAATAGAGTTAGCGAACGAAATCCAGGGTTCGCGGTCACCAGGGAGGAGATGGGCCATTCCGACGGGGGCGGAGCGTTGTTGGTCCCCGTAACGAATTGTTCATTTAATTTCGCCGGAACATTTTCGGCGTCGCAGCCCTGCTCGTAGCTCTCCGGACACCGTGTTCCGATAAATCGGGGAACGGGGTGACGAGGGGACGAGGGGGACGAACGAGAGAGAAAAAAATGCAGCCGCCGCCTTCCGCGCGAGGGAAAACATCGTTGGTCCAGCAAAAGCGCGCGGGAAAAGAGACGCCGCCATCGCTTCGAGCGGGTTACAGCTTCGGGGCGAACATTTTTTCCCCGAGATATTATCTGCTTTACGAGCTTTTACGGCGGCCCTTATTTATTGCCGCGTTACTGAAAGAAGATCAAACTTTATTGCGTTTCTTCTTCTTCGTGGACGCTGGTCCTCCGCCCAGACGAAAGTGGTCCGAAATATTTTGAAACACGTCTTTTATGGATCTCGTATCGGGAACAGACTCCCACGTCGTATATTACGATGATGGGCTAATAAAGTTCGTTAATTATTTCTGCGACGAGTAAGTTGTTCTGTCGTCTGGATGTTTTTCGTTGTTCTTAAATCGAGGTCAACGGAGTTATGGAAAAATATAGTATATAATAGCTTTCATTTAAAATTTTTTTAAATAAATTGAAAAATATCATAATGAAAATGTAGAGTTGCAGACACCAAAAGATTTAGCACGGCTGATTTACTACTTTCAGCAAAAACCTCCAACAAAGGCCGTTCTCTTTCGGTGTTCCGACGTTTACTGAAAAGCGTGACAGGTGGCAACGCCCCTTCGGCAGCCGCATTTATGAAACGGTGTGTAGAGAGGCTCGCACACGCTCGTGGCGACGCGCAGCGAAGCGCGTGTAAACCATTCCCGTCCCGTCTCGTCCGGGCTGAATTCATTAATTAGCCGGGCGCAAAGGAGAAAATGCTTTAATGGACATCAAAGGCTTATGTCGCGACACCGGGTCGGTCGACGTCGGGCCGAGCCCGACGACAAGCGGTACCCGTGGCGACGTTGCAGGTGATAACTCGCGTAAACTGGTAATAGGAAGCGTCGTGGCCGGCGTGATCGCGTTCGCGGCTTGTCTCGTTTCTCTCGGACCAACAGGAGAAGACTCAGGCTCGTAGGAGGATCATCTTAACGACCATCTAGATAGGCGACGGTGAAATGATCTGTAAGAAAACCGGTGGCGAGTGGTATCCTCCGGCGGCCATTAATCAAAGGACAGGAGCGCTAATGAACCTGCTGGAATCGCGGGCTGGGGAACCGTTTCTGTTCGGTTCAGCACTCTGCTCTCTCCCTCCCGCTCCCCTTTGCTCCCCTCTGCACGCCCCACAGACCCGCCATTCTCCGTCTTTGAATCCACGAAACCCCGGAGGGCAAACGAATCAACGAGCAAACAAATGAACGAGAGGGTTGCTCCTGCTCCTGCCGCTGATCCTCGCGGCCGAATGATCGAGCGGCTCGCCAGAGGAAAGTTCGCCGGTTACAGGCTGCGCCCGCAGCGTCTTCCAGCTCAACAAATGCAACCGGCATTATGAACGTTTACGCGTGAAACCTCGTACGAAAGCGTTCCGACCCGCCGAATTGTTCCGCAGGGAAATATCCCGGAATTGTACGCGCCGCCGCCGCGCTGCTTCGATTACATTTTCGGAAAAAGCCGTCGGATAAAGCCGATTTTCCCGACGACCGAACGAGACAAAACATTGGCGTTGCGTGCACATGTTTATTTGGATTTTCGTTATTTAGAACTATTTTTGAGAGTTGAAAATCTTCGCAACTCTCAGTTGGACGGTGCAAACCTGGAAAAAAATAGAATCAATACATTCCGCAGCGGAGTTAACGTCTATAATAATTTTGACATGATTCCGATTAATTTATCAGCGTGTAGCATACCGAGGAGCGCGATGGCTTTTCAAATACGCGAGGATTCACACTTGTTCGATAACGTTTTGCGAATCGATTCGGTCATCGCAGGATGTTGTCAGCTGTAATAGCGATTTTAATCAGCTAGAATACGCGCATTGTTCGAATACACCGAAAACACGTAAGGCTATTCGTTAAACGAGCGCTCCAATTATATCCGCGCGCCGCGTACGATAAGTTGTACCTGCAATTTGCTTTGTGTTATTTGCGCTATTGTTTTCGCCGGGCTCCCCCTTTTTCCCTTTCGTCGCCATCCTCCCAATTATTCGACGCCCCGGGCCGTTCGATCTCGCCATTATCGGATGACACGGCACCGCGCTTTTATGTTTAATTGATATTTTTCGTAATTCCCACGGAATCCAATACAGGAACGCTCCAGCGGACAGATATAATCCCAGACTCGACACTGCTCTCGTTAAAATATTTCCGATGGAAAATATTGTGGGACGTCGGCTACAGGGCCGCTCAAAATTGATCGCATCCCTCTAAATCCAAAAACACTCCAACCATTTTTAGACTTATACCGCTGGTGATATTCTCATCCACTCGTATCCTCAATATCATCTAATAACATTCTTTTGCATTTTTAACGACATTGATTCTCTCCCTACAGGAAGTTTCAAAAATTTTCTTTAAAAAAATTCCCGACCCGAGCCTCTGTAAATTGGTTAAAAAATTTAAAAAATTCGAAATCTAAGCGATGCGTTTAAATCCAGTTGAAGTCGCAAAGCGGGGCCAAACAATAGTCTCGAGCATCGAAAAGTTTCGTAAGCTGGCACGGGACGGTATAACATTGTGGGAAATTTTGGTTTCCTAGACAGGCTGACGCGCGTCTCTTCACAAAGTTATCGATTATTCGTCGCGGCCTTTGGAATTATTCATAAGCTCTCTCGAGCTTTGAAGGGTACCGCGTGTTCCTTCCTCGAGAGGAAGTTCGATATGAAAAGTAGACGTCGTCGGATCTTTCGTGACTCTGCTCGTTCCTCACGGGGACACTGTCTTATCGTCTCTCTCTCTCTCTCTCTCTTTGTCTTCTCTCTCTCTTTCTCTGTCCCTCTGTGTCTCCGTGAATCCATCGTCTGCCCGGATGAACGAGGTTAATTCATTCATCCGGTGAGACAATGGCGGATCGGTTACACGGTGACTTGGCCGTTTATTAATGATCCCTCGGAAATCTTCCTGCACTTCTAATGGCTCGTTTGGATTCCAACCTTCAGGGCCGGGCTACTCCTGGACCTTCCTGAAAATTCAAGCTTTTTTTCCTTAAATAAAATTAACCAAGACAATTCTCACTCGTACAAAAAGCTGCAAAATTAACCAACGACATCGAGAATCGTAAAGAACATCAAACGCATCGATTCCAGGAGAAGGTGAAATTTCCAAAAATCGCATGGTCCGAGGAGCAACGGAATCGGCGAAGGGACACCGAAGTGGAAATTAACATAACAAACTTGATTTGTTTGGTACACCGTTGGTAATGGAATTCTCGGTGCGGAGAAAAGGAAAGCGAAGTCGTTCCGGCGTTCGGGGCCGTACAAAAGGCCGGGGATCTCTTGTTGCTCGTCGCCGGCGTGGTTTATTGCTCGGAAAAGAAAGGACATCTCACCTCGGGCGCCATTTTCGAAATGGCCGGCCCTGGTAGTCCCCGGCGTGGACAGAGCCGCGGTGACGTTCACGACTTATGCCGACCCGGAAAGGGATGTAAGAGGAGGGTAAAGAGGTATAAGGAGGAAAGAATGGCGCCCACGCGTTATGCTAACACTAACGCTGCCGACACGGGCTGGGTGGTCCTATTCCGCTCCACCTACTCACCCTTTCAGCCCTTTACGTGGCCCACACCTTCGTCCCGGCATGCGCATACAAATACGACTAATTTTATCGATCGAGAATCCCGGACGATCTTAATGCCCGATAATGGGACCAACGGCGAGCCCGAGACCGAGTCCCCGACCGTTCGTCTTCGTACTCGGTACGACGTACTGGATCTGTATCGACGATTTCGCATTCGCTCCGATCCGTCCCTTAATTCGTCAATAGACTCTACGTGTTTATGCTAATTCATTTCTCGGACTGCTTCTTATCTCGCCACACGTTTTGCGTGGTACGCTAATTGCTATTTTTGTAGATAAATTAAAATTGTGTAAAATTAGTGTTGAATTTTTATCGTATTTTCTGTAGGAGGAATGATCAGAAACGTCTCAACACTAGGTTTACGGGACCCGTCAAAATGACGGGTTCTAATATCCTTAATTTGCAACTATTAAGATTGTAAAAATGTTTCCCTGAGGAATTATTTACCAAATTTATTTCTTTGGGTATATACTATTGGAAAAATGGCCAAAAATTTGAAATACGTGAAATAGTTGTTTCTAGAGCTCCGTAAACCTAGTGTTACGGATCACGAAATTTTTCGAATTGCGTTTTGTTTTCTTCCTTGCTTCCGCGTCTTCTTTGTTTGCGAAGATAGACGCGTGGTAGAAGAGCTTCCCGTGTGTAGTAAAATATTCAAGGTTTCGCGAAAATTCGTCACTCCGCGGGACAATCTTTCCCTCGAGGTTTTAGGAAGACCATGCATATTCTCTCCGGCACGTTCTTCATATTAAGTATTCCGCAGAAAAAGGATGACAAAGTGCTCTTGGAGCTGATCAAATGGTTAAAAATCGTACAGGACGACTAACGGAAAGAGACATAAGAGAAAAATTTAGTGATCGACGCGCAACCGATTTCTTTCTTTCTCAAAAGTCATTTGCGAAGATCTCGCCTCTTCGTCGGCGAACATCCAAATTGTAAATGGTGATTGGACAAGAGGTGTCGCCGTAGTTCGCCGAAGCTCTTCTAGATCACAATGAGGAGAGGCAACGAGAGAGGCGGAGGTGTGAATGAAGGCCGGCTTGTAGCGACGCCTCCACCCGCGGCGTTCCCCTTGTGTCAACACCTTCGACGAATCTTCACGCCACCCTACGGTTAGCCACCGTCTCGCCGCACCCCTGATCGCTCTACTCTGCTCCGCTCAGCTCTGCTCCGCTCGGTTTCGTCTCGTCTCAGCTCGGCAGCCTCGTACTCCCCCTCGGTCTGCGCTCCTGAATTCATTCGGACGATAAACATCTTGGCCGCTCCTCGCATAATTCGTCGCGCACAGCCGCCCATTCACGCCGTCACCGCTCGTCCTCAATGAGCCTGAACGTGAATGGTGATGGCTAGGTCCGATCCTCGGACCGACACCTTCCGAAGGTTGACTACCCACCTCCTCCGTCTTCTTAGGCCCTTTTTGTTCCTTCAACTTCTACCTTGTTCAACGTTCTCTTACGAGGTTGCTCTTATTGACACCTAAATTATCATTGCTGTTGGTTTACGAGTTTTGCTTAATTCGGGACACGCGATCCGATCGCCATTTGAAAAATGTATATGTACACAGTGACGAAAGTTCGTTAAATTGTCACGCTAGACCCCTAACCATTGTGCATTTACAAAAGTGTCCGAGCGATCGTCGTAAAACACTTTCTCCCCGACACTTTCGAAAAAGCGAAGCCGGGCAATCCGTCGCGTCGGTTGTCACCGAATAATTCTTACGGGAGCGTTATCTATCCGATAGTGCCGGAATCGGCAGGTACCGGCGGGTATTTATCAGCTGGCAGGATAGCCGGTACCGGCAGCGATTTTTTCCGTCGCCCATAAATCTCGAACCCTCGCGCGTCGGACACCGTAATATATCCTACGAGGCCGGCAAATGGCCATCTTGTCTCGATTCGGAAACGATGTAAACGTTTAAAGCCGGCGTACAGAGGCCCTGGGGGATCGAGGGTGGAGGAGAGAGCCTAGTCGGCACTGTGCGGCGCGGCGTTTCAAAAAATTTCGTTGTTCCGACCGAAATATATCCGGGACATCGGAGCCGTGACGGGACGGGCTGGGCCAGAATCGTCGGGGCTCGGATGTCGCGCGGAGGCACTAAGTGGAAATTGTTGTCAAAAACGGCGGGGCCCGGGACCGCGCGCGCGTATACCGGTTCGAAGGTACCAACGTTGTCCGCCGGCTCATATATTTCGGGGGCCTGCGGTACCACTGTGGCAGTGACTGCCTTTGCCGGGACGTGGGCGTCAGCAGGAAGACACGAGACCGATACCTAACTCTCGCCTCTCGCTAAGGTGCCCATTAGTAATACGGTAGATCCGACGTTCTAACTTTTTTTTCTCATTTCGTTTTGTTTCTCTATCACCCCAGATTCGCTTGAATCGCGACTCTGAACTCTGAAGTCGCACTATTCGAATTTGCTTACCCGTAATCTGCCAAAAAACTCTCCATACGACAAAGTTTCCATGGACATGTACTTCGTATTAACCCTTGGCACTCGAGTGGCGCCTCTGAGGCGCTATTAAAAATTGCTGACCTATTATTGGATTCTTTGGAAAGTAATTTCGTTTTTTTTTGTGAAAATGAAAGACAATTTTCGTATAACGAACAAATATTTTATTAAATTATATATTGGCCATTCTGGTCCAATACCTTTTGCCATCTTTCTGGTAGTAGCATGATTCCACGCTCATAAAATTTTTGATCTTTGCTGGCAAAAAACTGATCGAGGTGGTTTTTGACCTCCTCGTTCGAAGCGAAGGTTTAACCGTCTAAAAAATTTTGCAGTGACCGGAACAAATAATAATCCGAAGGTGCCAGATCTGGAGAATATGGTGGGTGTGGCATTGTATCCCATTCAAACTGTAAAAGCTTTTGGGGAGTGACCAAACTTGTATGAGGTCTCGCATTATCTTGGTGGAACGCTACACCTTTTCTGTTGATTAATTCTGGCCTTTTCTGTTGAAGCGCATCATTCAGTTTGTCCAGCTGATGACAGTAGACTTCCGAATTAAAAAAAATAAATTTGCAAACCAATTCTGGCACTGGCGTACTGTTAACACATCTTCTCCATACACATCGGTTAATTTCTTTCTGGCTTGAATAGCATTTTTACCTTTTCTATAGTAAAAAAGTAAAATATGACGAAAATGCTGCTGATTGCTCTCCATATTTAAAAGGGCACCAAACAAAAACTACTGCGTAGAATCAATTGGACTTTTTCACACACAAGCCTTGCTATATCAGCTCTCAAAACATATAATGATTATGCGGCTTAAGTGTGAAGTTGGGTGCAAAAAAATACAATTAAATCCTCTGCCGGAGAAAACCGTAATTACTTTCCGAACAACCCAATATTTAAAATATTGTTTACACTATTAGCCCTTAGCACTCGAGTGACGCCTCTGAGGCGCCATTAATAATTGATGTACTATCATTTAAAATATTGTTTACGTTTTTAGATCTGTCGGTATCTAATCAATTACTCAACATTTAAGTATTGTATGAGGTATCACATCAATTTCATATCTACCAAATTTAAAAAATCATACAGGATGGAAATATCCTAGATAGGAAGAAACGTTTAACTTCCCAGTTGAAATAGCTCCGAGTGCAAAGGGTTAGATATGTCGGTATTTAATCAATTACTAAAGATTTAAGTATTGTACGAGGTATTATATCAATTCCACATCTACCAAATTTTAAAAAATTATGGAGAATGGAAATATTCTGGGTCAGAACAAACGTTTGATTTTCGAGTTAAAATAGCTCCGAGTGCAAAAGATTAAATGAAAAAATAACATTTATGATTCCTTCTTCACGTATCCAGCGCAACCACGATGAATCTACGATATCTTATTAGCGTGTTTAATTTATCCTACAAATGTATTAAATTTCACGATCCGATTCAATGTCGAACGGAAGGAAACGCGGCAAGGTGAAAAATTGTTTCGAATTACGCTAATTTTGAGTACCGTCGAAGAATCGCTTTTCGAGTATCGCGGGTGATTGCCGGCCGAGTTTCCAAAGTGATTCAGGTAGATTCGCACCATTTGAATTTGCTTACCTGTAATCTGCCAAAACAAGTCTCCATGGGATGACATAGGCATGTCCTTTGTATTAAATGAAAAAATAACATTCATGATTTCTTCTTCGCGTATCCAGCGCAGCCACGATGAATCTACGATATCTTATTAGCGCGTTTAATTTAACCGACAAATGTATTTTTCACGATGAGATTCAATGTCGAACGGAAGGAAACACGGCAAGGTGAAAAATTGTTTCGAATTACGCTAATTTTGAGTACCGTCGAAGAATCGCCATTCGAATATAGCGGGTGAAAGCCGGCCGAGTTTCCAAAGTGATTAAGGAAGATTCGCACCATTCGAATTTGCTTACCTGTAATCTGCCAAAAAAGTCTCCATGGGTTGACATAGACATGTCCTTTGTATTAAATGAAAAAATAACATTTATGATTCCTTCTTCGCGTATCCAGCGCAGCCACGATGAATCTACGATATCTTATTAGCGTGTTTAATTTATCCTACAAATGTATTAAATTTCACGATGCGATTCAATGTCGAACGGAAGGAAATGCGGCAAGGTGAAAAATTGTTTCAAATTACGGTATTTTTTGAGTACCGTCGAAGAATCGCTTTTCGAGTATCGCGGGTGAGAGCCGGCCGAGTTTCCAAAGTGATTAAGGAAGATTCATCAGAGAGATCTGTGTCGGCACCGTGGCGGGGCCGTTCGTAAAAGTGTCACGTGTTTTTTGACGAACGGCCGCCTCTGTAAATAGCAATCGAGTGAGAGCGAAGCCACTCTCGGGGCCCTCCCTCGTCACCTCGGTCGTCGTTCAGTGCCGGGCAATAAAGTCGTATTGTTTTTGCGGCGTTTGCGTCGCTTTAACGCCCGGCAATATAACCTTAACAACTGGGGCCCGGTTCGGGGCCCGACTGCGCGGGCCACTAGCGGGAACAGAGACGGACAGATCGAGCGGGCCGGGTCGTCGGATAAAGAGGAAACGTTCCCGGTGACTTTGTGCCCAATACGGCGCCAGAAACCTTCCTCTCGCAGGTTCGCGGTGCACCATGGGACCCGTCGGACGTTGTACATCGTCGGACGCGGTCCATGGGTCCGGATGCGGCGGGATATACCTCCTCGTATACACCGGCCCGGCCCGACCCAACCCACCCGTTAGACCCTCGTAAAATTTTTTCTCGCTCCTTTTGCTCCACGATCCTACGGAGCAAACGGTCCGCTACAGCTTCGACGTCCGAGGATTTAATTTGGTCGACTACGTTCTCGTTCCTCCCCCTCGTGCCACCCTGTGCCTCTTCTGCTCTGTCTCTCGTCCTCCCCGCCGTCTCTCGATCCTTATCCGATGGTTTATCATATCCACCGCGCGCCCCGAACCAACAGAGAGGACCAACAACGAGAAAGAGGATCGCGCAACCTCGTTTCAACCAGTCGCAAAAGGTCCCTGCACGACTAATACGGCGTTATTAATCAAAATCTCCGCGATTTGACCGAATTAATCGGCCCGCGAGAGATCTCGATCGCAGGATCGTTTCGAAACCGCAGATGGAATTCTTGACGATTTTCTCCTTTTTCTTGGTTTCGTCGAATCTTTCAAGTTGCAGCATCCCGAAAGAATTTGTTGAATATCCATTTTTATTCCATCCATATGTAGCAGATTGTGTTCGAAATTTTCGTCACGACTCGATATTACGGT
Organism: Lasioglossum figueresi; assembly: GCA_028455805.1. Taxonomy (NCBI): domain Eukaryota; kingdom Metazoa; phylum Arthropoda; class Insecta; order Hymenoptera; family Halictidae; genus Lasioglossum; species Lasioglossum figueresi. The sequence continues at coordinate 2,383,580 of CM052193.1, forward strand.
ACAAGGGGTAAATTACAAAATGACTTGATTTTGCAGCCTCCTCTGCAACCCAGTGATTTTCGTTCCCCTTTTCGTTACCATTTCCTACATGATATCCCAACCGAGGATGGTTCTCTTTCTCCTCTTTTTTCGAATTATCGAGTTAAGTGGCGGTGGTCAACAGCCCCGGAGTCGTTCGTACAAGGACGCGAGGAGACGCGTCTTGCTTATCGGGCCCCGGGCTCTCGTTATCTTCCGGTACAAAAGGTGTTAATTAAAAAACGAACGGCACCCGTCGACTAGTTATCGTGTCGCTTGCGCCGTTTATCTCGTCAACGGCTGTCCGTCGGGTGTAAACATTATTGACGCGATAGCGCGAGGTCCTTCCCGTCGAGCTTTCTGAAGATTTTCCGGCCGCAGCGCGTGTCTCCAGATACACGCCGGGTAATACCATCCTTTTTTCGGAGTTTCTTGTACCCGGTGCTTCACCGACACGCTTTTACGACTCGACCGACTATTTCACACCGAGCCCCGTGATAGCGACGGCGGGCCAGCTCGAGAGAGATCGGTTGAATGCCTCTTGAACGGTGGTCCTCGATTTCGGTGGGAAACTCGGCTCGCTCAAACCTGATTCGTTCGTACTAAATTCATTCAAGTAGGCTTGTGACTTCGAAGTGTTTGTCGAGGGGGATTGAAAGAAACATCGTGTGGCACTCGTGTGGTTCGAAGGATTTTCGATCTCGAGTTACAAGATAACGGGCGTCGTTGACAATTTGTTTAGTAACACGTACTCCAATCATCGTTGCGTGTAGAAGCGCACGTGTATCCAAACAGTTTAAACGAAGCATTTTCAACTCAATTTGTGGTAATTGTAGGAAACAGAAGTTCAATTGTGTAAGGAGGAGACTCAAAACGACCTTCTTTATTCGTTCCTTGCTCGTTGGGAACTGTCTGTATTTCTTATTTCTAACAAAACCAAAACGCCACGCACATTTGTTAACAGAACACGTATTGCGCAAATCGATAAAAATATATATATAACGCGTAAATCAATGAAAATATATGCTATGTTCGAACACATGATATGGCATGCACGCATACGGTGAACATTCCTACAATTATAAGTAGGTTAGCGATAATTAGGATGCTAAAAGAGTAGGACAAGGTAGGAATGAGTGAGACATAGAAAAAAATGAGAGAAGATATTGACCGAATGCGTGAAATAAGATAGTTTTGTACGGATAGGTTAACGTAAATCAAGTCACATTTCTTAGCTGTAAGGCTGAAATAAAGCAAATTATTATTATTAAGTTCAATTACAAAACTATAAAACAATGTGCAATCGTCACGATCTCCGTCGGCCTAAAAATATTCTCGCTTCCGTTCGAATAACAGCCTCTCTGAAAGTCGACGACGCAGTTCCGTAAACCAGGGCGAGTTAGGGTCACCGGGATATCAATTGCAGCGGAGATAAGTCCGGACAGGCAACGGGTCCTCGAGCAGGCGTTTAATTAAAAGAACAGCTCGAGCGTGCCGTGGGCCCGCTCGATGCGATTTTCGCAACGTTTTACGGCTCGCAAAGGGACCGGGGACCAATTGACAGCAGGTGAATGTGAAAGCGGCAGGAATCTCGCAATCGCGAATAATAACGATCTCGCAGCTACGAGATATAGGACTTCTCGTGGGTAGCGAGATGGAGAGAGAGAGAGAGGAAGAGAAAGGTGCACGAGAGAAGAGGCTCCACCCGTAAAGCGGATAGAGTATCTCTCTCTCTCTCTCTCTCTCTCTCTCTCTCTCTCTTCGTTTGGCTGTTCTCCTCCGTCTCTCTCTCCGTGATTCTCTGGTTCCTCGTGTATATGCTAATGCGAGACGAATGTCTCCTCCCGTGCACCCTCCTCGTCGTCTCGCCTCCGAAAGACGGTGTCTTGTGCCTTGGGTACGGTGTGTCGACGACTTAGGAGGATGCGTTACCTCGTGGGCGTGTTTGTTCCTCTAAACTCTCCGCAGCGGGGCGGCTGCAGTTGCAACAGATTTCCTCTCTCTCCTCCTCTCCCCTGCTCCTCCATACGTCTCGTTCCAGAACCTCTCACCCTCTCCGGGACCCGGTCGTTTCTGCAATCGATTGCCTATCGACACCGCGATAGATTAGTCGGAATTATCGTGATACCAGGCCTGTGGGACCAGGTTTTCTCTCTCTCTCTCTCTCTCTCTCTCTCTCTCTCGCTCGCTCGCTCTCTGTCTTGGCGTGCACCGGCCCGCAAAACCAGCACCGACACAACACACGGCTCTCTCGACCGGCAGAAAAAGAAACGGGGATACATGCCGGCAAGCGGAAAGAAAGATCCGGCGCGGACGTCTCTCGAAATTATTACACGCCGCCCGCGAACCACAACGCTATAGATTAGCTGGAATTATGGAGGATAAGCCTGAGGGACGGGGATCGCCGTGCCGCGACGATCCATCGATCGCGAGCCCCATCGCAGATCGGCTTTTTCGGCCGGTCGGGAAGCCGATCGTAAATTCCAGCGATCGCGAAGACATTCCGAGTTGCCGAATATTTAATACGGACAGGTGAACGGTGGCGCGACGCTTTGTTCTCGCTTGATTGTATCGGCAAACTGCTTTCCGAATATCGGGTTGTTTTAGAAGTGGCGATTTTCATCTGGTTCGTGCATTGCTGTTTCAGAATTATTTTTTAATCGACCAGGTTAGACATGTGTAAGTTCCAATAATATTGGAAACAACAAAGAAATTTTTATCTCGTAATTTTTATCCGAAGCTCTTTTATTACCGATTAATGTCTACAATTGGGAATGCTGTTACTTGAGATTGCGAACGTTTTTCTGGACGAAGGGTCCAGTTTGGAGGCTCGTCGTAGTTATCGATTTCCCGGGAAAACTGCTCGAGTTCTCTCGAAACGTAATTAAGCGGTCGTCGGTTGCGCGTAGCGATGGCGGGAGTGAAACTTTTCGACGATGGTGCACGGAACGATCTATTTAACGTCGTGCGAGCGACGCGCGAGAACGAAAGACGGAACAGGGCAACGGGAACGGGATGGTCGCTGCGAAGGAGGAGGAACGCGGAGGTAAATGTCTGAGGTTTCCCCCGGAGAGCAACAAATGCAGGGTGGAGCGTAGGCAAAGCGCGGTGATTCCTCTACACCGAGAATTCGTAACACGTGTATCCCGGTGGTTTATGGTGATTAGTAGTTTACGGGAGACATTTCCGTTGTCTGGAATCGTTCCCGGGCTCCCTGCGACCCATTCTTACATTAGTTACTCGATTCCGCTTCTAGCGACGGCGACGCCTCCGTTTCTCGTAACGTCCCCCAAATACTAGACTTTCTATTCCTCTTTTGCGTAAACTGACACTGCAAATGCAGCTTCTCGAAAATTAAAAAGTTGTCTTCTGATACAAACTCTTACCAAGAGTAGTCTATCGCGATTGCTGTACTATTCATATTGGGATGATAAAATTGTTCGACCAGCTCCGAAGATTAATTTTTGCGTACCAGTGGTTAAATTCAATGATACTATTTTGGAGAAAATATTAGGTCTACCGGAAAGTTCTGTCCGTTTCTATCACAAGTCTCGACGCGTAAGCACATGTTTATTTGGCGCATGTGTGCCTCTCTACTTTTATCACTTAACGTATACATACCGATGTAGCAAATTAACTAAAATAAAGTTGATTCGCGTTACTCTTATGTGTGAAGCGATAGTGTACCCATGGCTACCGATAAAGTTAATTTACGCCACTATTTAAGAAGATATCAAACAAGCACTGGTTCAATTTTTTCGCATCGAAAGATAAAACATTTTTCGAAAATGGGATATACAATTCCCCTCACGCTGGCAAGAAATCATTAATAATAATGGCAATTACATTATTTAATAAAGTTTATTGACGCTAATAAAAATATGTATTTTGTTTTATTCCAAAAACGGACAAAACTTTCCGGTAGACCCGATATACAGGGTGAGGCGCTAACTATTGCCACCTCCAATATCTCCGAAAGTATGATAGTGGTAGAAAAGTTTTTGAAATAAAAGTTGCATCGGACAACAGGGGCCGTATTGTAGAGTTAATCTTTTGTTACTAGGTGGAGTCGTTTAAAAAATGTGAAGGTCACCTTTGTTTGTTCAAATAGAATGCTATATTTTGTTACCTGTTCTCTGATAATGGCCATTGAGACGAATCCAACGAGGTGCAACATGAATGTCTTTGATGGTCAACAAAGGTCATTTATGACAAAAAAGGCGAAATAAATTCGCATTCACAGAAGGTGTTCAAAGTGATTGCTATTGGTATCGACGCAACGGTGCAATCTTCTTATCACGGATCGAGTAGTATTTCCTATCGCTTTGGCACTTATCGAATCGCATACTGTAACAATTTATGATACAAACGTATTGAATTGTATGGCGTGTACATAAATCTGTAGCCCTCACTGAATTTTGCTGGCATTCTCCGTAAATGAGAAGCATATCGGTTTGTTCATCGAAAAAAATACATTGTTTACAATCGCTTGATTCGATGATACTAATATTACCATTCTTATCAGCGATGTCCTGCGATATCGTCCAGAAGTATTTATTTGACATTACCAGGTTTAGTTGATACGCTGAACGAGATATCCTGAACGTTCTCACCCTACACGCCGTACAATTAAATACATGTGTACAATAAATTATTACAGCATATGATTCGATTAGCGCCGAAGCGATAGGAAATACTACTCGATCCGTGATAAGAAGATTGCAGCATCGCATCGGTACCAATAGAAATCGCTTTGAACACCTTCTGTAAATGCACATTTTTTTTCGCTTTTTTTTAATCATAAATGACCTTTGCTGACCTTCAAAGACCTTCATGTTGCACCTCGTTGGATTCGTCTCAATAGCCACAATTAGAAAACAGGTAACAAAACGTTGCATTCTATTTAAGAAAACAAAGGTGATCTCCATATCTCTGAAGCGACTCCACCTAGCAACAAAAGATTAACGCCACAATACGGTCCCTGTTGTCCGATGCAATTTTTATTTCGAAAACTTTTATACTACTATCATACTTTCGGAGTTATTGTAGGTGGCAACAGTTAGTGCCTCACCCCGTATAAGAGAGCAACAGAAAAAATAAATGATATAAAATTATAACAGTGCTGGAGAAGCAAAAATGGTAATTCGATCCCGAAGAAAACTTGAATTTCAAGAGCCTAGGGTTGAATCGCCAGTCCAAGTCCGAGAGTCTCTGCAAGAATAGGTCACTTCCGCCCAGAAACGTTGGCAAGATTTCATGAAACTGTGGTAAACGAATAGGTTCGACGTGCTGCGAGGACAGAGGCGGTCGTCTCCTAATTATCAGTACGACGTACAGTTCGGTGTCGGATGACGGGTGTATCCGGGTTGGACTCTGGAGGGACTGTTAAATGTTTACCCGACACCGACGCCAGCGGGTTAGCGCCAGATTATCGTCACCCGGTTCCAGCAGCTTAGGCCCTCGGGATCGGGAGGTCATGTTTTCGTGTAACAGGATTCTGCCACTCTCTATCAAACGGGCTGACAAAAAAGTGTGTAACGATGTAGTGGCGTCGTAAAACTACTTGCTACTCGCTAGCTTCAACAGACTATTCCTACCCCATGGTCCTCGTAATAAATATTTCTCTGAGTCAAACGTTATCATTGAAGTTGTCGAAGTGAGCTACCGTCGAACAGGGTGCTCGAAATGTTCTTCTAGGAAGGTATACAATCTAGTTATCAGTTTCAGCTTCAATCGAAATGAGCTTCGTTACAGTGAATATTCACAATGTTTAGTATTTTCCTGTTAAAAATTCTGTATCCACGAAATCACTGTAAAAATTCCATCTACGTTCAAATCCGCTGCTGCTCTTCGTCATCCTCAGCCCCTCTCTCGTCGAGAGCAACCTCGTTTCCAAAAACTCCTCCATTTCACAAGATCCTCTCGACGTCTACTTCAAATTTAGCCTCTCGCTAGCCATTTTCAGTTTGTAAGACTACTCCGAACATCTTCGTTTCCAGAGAACCGTGAACAATAGCATTCCACCGAGTCATTGTTTCTCCGGCAGCGTCTTGCTCGTCCGGGGTTCGTGGTAAACACGAAAATCCCGAGAATTGCGAGAAACAGGATCGGTCTAGGTCTGTGCCCGCTATCAAGCGGCGGTGTCGCCGCTGGAAAGCGTGTCGCAACACGTGCTGAACGCATGTTTCCGCAAGCTGTATGCCCGGATTGCCAGGAGCGAGAAAGAGAGAGGAAGAGAGAGAGAGAGAGAGAGAGAGAGAGAGAGAGAGAGAGAGCAGCAGGCCGCCGACAGGACTCTCGGTGGCAGGACTAACAAAAGAGGTCAAGTCGCAGGACACTCGCTGTCAAACTAAACATTGACCACACAGCCGGGTCTCTCTGGCTCCTCCCTGACGTTGGACGGTGTTATGTTTCGAGGTTCGTTACATCGAGCAACGAGGATACGTGAGAACAGGAGAGGTCGTCGCAGACATAGTCTCTCCGCGCGCGCAGTCGCCGTCCTCGTCCTGTCATTTATCCTGTCTAAGGGAAACCGGGAAGGACCGAAGGGGGGTGGATCGACGAGTCCCCGTGATTGATCGGCAGCAACGCCTCGACGACTAGCTGGCGTCGTCCTGCTTCTCCCTGCGTCTCCTGTCGCAGGAAATTTGCTACTTCCGCGAGCTACGCTGCCACGGTTACCGTTCCGTGCCTTGATCCTACGCGAAATTCGGAGCTTGGTAGAGGCGTCCCGATGTCGGACGGATTAATTGCTGCCTCCTGAGAACGTTGAACACCCTTTCCGAAAACTGATTGGGAATGTAATGTCGTGGCGCAGGATCGTTGATAGCAATTACGCTGAACGATGACTTTGTACCTTCCGTGAGCAATCGTATCGGAGAGGTCGACCATAACCTTCGCGATTCTTTTCGGAATTTATGATTCCAATGTTGAAGAATCTCTCTTAACCTCTTAACTGCGGAATTTAGTTTTAAAAATCCCCGACTGCGTGCGGAATTAAAATCAAGCTACGACAAGTATACACGTCGAACGCAGGGCAAATAGATCCTATTATAAATTTTACGAAAAACGAGGAAGGATTACATTTTTATTTGATAAAAAATTAACAATTCATCCTTGAAAAGGTTATTGTTATCGCGCCGCGATAGAATTCTGGATCGACGCGTATACACGTCGAACGCAGTTAACTGGTTACAGACCTCCTTCGATAAAAATATTTTTCCTCGAAGAAAGAGTTCACGATAAGTAATCCCCGGCTGAAATCAAACTTTCTACAATTGAGATTGATCGTACCGAATCGCTGGCAGAGACTACCCAAGGCCGAGGAAAATCATTATCAAATTCTCGGCCATTCCAAAATTGTTCACAAATTGTCCAGACTCCGCTTCAGCTTTGAATTCGTTCTCCACTCTCAAACTTACGCAGACTTTGGGAGCCGCGTGTTATTCGACGCTAATTTACGGAGTCGTTCGGAGTACGGTCAATTAGAGCTCGAACGACGAGTGATTCGTCGAGAAATATTTCGGTTGTCGAGGGTGGCGGATCTCTCTCTTCCTCTTGGCTAAAGAGAGAGAGAAAGAGAGAAAGAGAGACGAGAGGGAGGAAGCTCGAAGGAAAAAAGCGTTGTAGAAGAAAAAAAAGAGAAGCGGAGGATGACGAAGGGAACGGTCGGGTGTCTCCTTACCAATCCGAGAACTGGCGAGGACGAATGCTGTGGAGGACTTATAAATCGCTTCCAGGTTTCGTCGGGCGGTCCGCGGGGACGGCTGTCACGCGTTATCCTAACGACGTTTAACTAATCACGCCCGGAGAAAATATATATCCGCGATGGGACACTGGCGCCTCGGGCCACTCTATCACCAAGGCCCCGGATGCTTAATTTGTATCGAAACATGCCGGGGACCAGAGCGGCGCCACGTGAACCACACAGCTACGCTCCGAGGATCCATAAAATTAACACGAATGTGCACACTGTTTTTAAAAACTACTTGGATTTCTTTCTGGAATGTTGGAAGCTCGCTGCGCGACGAGAAACAATTTTGATAGCACATTTTGATAGAAATTGTAAATGTGCATCCATGAGAAATTACGTTATCAAAAGAATGGCAACAGATTTGGATAGAGATAAATTTTTGTTAGTTTTATAAAGCAACGTAAAATACGAATGAACTTCACCCCATTGACCATTCAAGAGGATCAAAGGTTTCAACACGCAGGACATTGTCGAGCATTGCCACGAGATATTCGCGTTAGCCAGCAAGATCCTTTAAACGCATGCACATTGCTCGTCGAGCTAGATCGCATCCGAACCGCATACGCGTCCTCCTATTTGCGCAATGTGCCTCGCATGTGTGCTGCACCGGAGGCTGCATCCCCCGTGAACGCAAGAACGCCCCCCCCCCTCGTCCCCCCTCTGCCATTCCACACCCCCGCCAGTGCCGAGCCACGCTGAAATTGTGCGGGGTAAATCAATTAGTTGGAGGCAGGCTTGTGCACATCGCTGCCAAATTCAATTCCGGGGTTAAAAATTATTGGCCGGCTCCCTGCGATTCCGATTGCCTCGCTAAAACGGCACCGTTTCCGGTTTGGGGAGTCGTTTGATCGCTGGGTGAGAAACGATTATTGACGCGAGCTAAATAAATGGACGGTGTCGCCAATTTAATTTATCTAGCGGAATTTACATGTATATTTCTGTCATTCTTAATTGGGTCAATGGATCGATTACATCTGCATAAATCTCTATAAATCTCTATAAATCTAGCCCCACAAGATTCTATTTTATTTAGAACGACAAACTTCCTCCGAAGAATCAACTTTACGCTTGACGTTTCTGAGAGAGACCTGTTGGTTTACGAAAAAATATGAAATAATCGCCGGTAGTTGCTGAACTCGTTGCCAGGGCTACAACTACACATTGCTAGCTGGAAACTATGTAATTTTTGGCCGAAACAGCTCGTGCCTCGATCGAGTTCTCGGTTCAAGCCGTAGCGTGAATATTCATCGCATCTCCAAAACGCATGTACTTCCTGTACAGGCATCGTCGATGCCTGCTCGATGTGTAATGGTCTTCCACGGTACATTACACGGATCGTGTGCACGCACCGATGCTCGAAACGCGTGCATCCAGTAATTAAGACAGTCACTGGCGAAACTGCGTCGTTACGACCTCTTTCCCGCTCGGCCGTTCGTCGTAGATTGCACTCGTGCAGTGATAACCCGCAGCTGCAGTGCCCTAACCCCCTTCGGTCGCGAGAGAGCCTGCAATTGCCGTGACACCATTGCCAGTACGCGATATTGCGCGCAAAAGGTATTACCGTTAGGCGTATCAGCCTGCCTGCAACCGTCGATTCTGATCCTAAACAATTTATTCGAATGTCGGATCACTGACATATCTTTCCCGTTACAACCCGCACCGAGGCATAAACTAATTATTTTTTAAGAAGACGGAGTTCTCTCGAGAAGTTTCTCTCTCGAGTTCCAGGCGCTTCACGATCTTGTGCTCAGGTTGGGTGTTGCGATTATGCTGCAGACATTTCAGGGAATTTAATTCAATTGTAAATTGTGAAATTAATATGGAGAACGACAGACGCTTTTACATTCGAAAAATATTTAGAAAAAGCAGCAATTTCAATTGAAGCGAGTCTCGATGCGCACCTCGAGGACAATCCGAGAACTTGAAAGGGCATAGAGAATGACGAGCAGGACAGCGCCAACGCGAAGTCGGATATCTCGTTCGAAAATCTTCCCTCGGAGAAATGCGGGGCACCGATAGGCCTGGGCAAAAACTCGGAATAACACGTTGTCCCGAAAAATGGCCGCGGGGAGGAGTAGCCGGGTATCAGTCGACGACATCGGAGAGAGCCCCGTGGTACGTCCTGCCGCCAATTACAACATTCCACGTTGTTTTGCCGGCCGGGCGTCTTCGTGCGGGCAACGGGCACGCGATTTCCTGCCAAATTGGGGCCGGATTACGATCGTTTCCACCGACGCCTTGAGCGACCCCGATGAAAAACCTCTTCGGAGTCTTCGCGAAGTAGCTTAGCAAACAAGGGGGAAGAGTAAAGATGAGAGACGAGCTACGAAAAGTGGGACGAGTGGAGCACAGATCGGAGACTTCGTAGCCAACAGCGAAGAGAAGGAAGGGAAGCGTATCCCGACCGCCAAGCCGGTTATTTAGTCATAGTACTCAATTACATCCGAATGCACGATTCCTCGCAGCGAACACGAAGGATAATTCGCGTGGGGTCGGGCTTTTTTCTCACCCTCTCCGGGAGCCGACGGTTTACCATCTTTTACCATTCGTACGCGTGTTACGTGACTCGTCGGCTCTAGGAACCGGCGAGCCCGGTAGTATTGTAATTAGAAATCGGTGGAAACCAGCGATCCGCGTTATCACTTTGTAAGGATCAACGGTCGAGGTGGCCGACGGATCCGCCCCCCTATCGGGCTGGTTCGCGAGATGGTTTCATAGCGAGCCTACCGTGCAAATTCGAAACCGTTTAACCCCTTGCACTATGATACTACGTAGCATGCGCTTCGTTCTCTTCCTCTGGATCGATGTAAAATATTTAGACAAAGAAGATCCACTCGTAGCTACGGAACAAAGCGCAAGGTAAGGGGACAAAGTGCGTTCGAATGGTAGGCCCAACGAAGGTATCGTTCGTTCCGATTTTTCGTCCGCCTACCAACGCGTTGCAACGGTTACCCGATCTGTCGACCGCTTAGCCACCAGCTACGATCTCGCTCCAGCCGGAGGCGATGCAATCCGACGCGGAACTCACGGTGCACTAACTTAACGAATAGGATAGAGCGCCACTCCTTCGCGATTTTTCCCACGCTGTCCCATTGCCGTAACCTTTCGTCGAGAGAGAGAGAGGGAGAGAGAGCGATAGGGGTTGTTTCCCGCGAGAAATACTGCGCGAGATACGAGATATAATTGATCGATGTCTTTGCAATAGGTTTCTGGATATTAGTCGCGAATGCTTCGGACACAGGGTTCTTCGGGGTACGACGCAGAGTTCAGAATTTTTAGGATAGGATTTCGAGGAGGGTTGAATATAGGAGAATTGTATTTCGCTGTGTGGTGGATTGTTCAAGTTGAAGTGTTTCAGTTTCAGTTTTTCTCTTCTTGTCGAGGAACCTGTTACTTTTGGCAAGGTCAAACTCGATCAAGCCTGAAAAGAAGGATTTGCGCATCGATCGCAGAAGATCCGCCCGCCAGATCGACGTGGATCTCGCCTGGCACGGTGTCCGACTCGTCTCGAAAATAACCGCGGGTCCGTTAGCGGTCACGAGCGATATCGGTAGATTGTCCGGGCTGCGGGGTCTGTGGATCGAGATTCTAAGAGCCGATTCCCGGCCGATTTACAAGAGGGATAGCTATTATGTATAGCGTCGCGGCTAGCATAAGGCGGCCCCGCGGTTGTGTCCCGTTAAAGCCGCATTAAACGTTACTCGGCTCGGCGTCTCCGCTCCGCTCCGCGCGAGGGCACCTTCCGCGTCCGTGCCGGTACGTATACATATCCTCTTGTGTACCTACCTGCCTTGGCACCGCTCCGTAAATCAGGAACACGAGCCACGGCGGAAAAACTCACTCGCCATCTCGTTGCCGTGCCCGATACGTTTACCTTAGACGATGGCGATGGTAACTTATGCCTCTGCCTATCCGATCCCGCGCATGCCGGCTCTCCGCTCCGATATTTACGATTCGCCGGGACCGCAGTAAACCACTCTCTCTCCTGCACGCCCCTTTATTCTCTCCTCTCTCCTCTCTATTTCTCCCGCGAACCTCTTCTCTCTTTTTCCTCTAGCGAGTAGAACCTCTCGCGAGTCCACGCAACGAACGTTCCACGGGCCGAGCTGCGCGACGGGAAACGAGGAAACACATCCGATCAGGTAGACAACGCTTTCGACCGGCTCACGCCACCATTCAAACTGTTATCGCCTCCTTTGCGAGGCATAGCGAGGCAACAGGCTTGAAGGCAAGCCGCGAATTCAGCGATCTTGTCGAGATACGGCGCTGACGGAGTCGAGGCGGTCTTGGTTACGTTCTGTGGGGTTCGAAGGGGTATGCGAGCGGCGATGTGGAGAATTTCTGAAAGCGAGGTCAACGATAAGCCTATTTTTCAGCCCGCTGATACAGAAAAATGACACGTCAGAATTCAATTTGACTCCCAAATGCGACGGCGAAGGAAAATGTAAATTGATAAAGATTACCTCGTATTACGTAATATACTTAATTATTTTTGTATAATAGAATGTTATGCTAATGTAGGCTATATAAACCGAGTAAGGTTTACGGCATTAATAATAAATAAATAAATAAATAAATAAATTGATAAACATTCGTATCCTAGCAATTGACAGTGCATCGATAGATCACGTATGACCTAATCTTTTAACCCCACTGTGCCACATGGTCGCCCCATCATTGCACCGTTTCATGGCCACCATCGAACTTTTCGAGCCCCGTTCCTCCGGAGGCCGTTTCCACCGACCAGAACGATAAAGTTATTTCAGCCCGCTTTTCCGAGGGCAATTATCGTCCCGCGTAACGACCCGGTGAAAAAGTCGAAGGTGCGAGAAGTATCGTTCCGTTTCAGATAGGCTAAACGAAGCAAACCGATGCGACGGGTCGGGCCAGGCCCGGCCACGCGGCGGGCATAAATATTCCACGGGTTGCTTAAGAAGTAGCTACGGAGCTGCCGCGAGGCCAATTTAGAGGCAGCTCGGTTAATGAGCCACCGCGGATGCCACACGCATCTTTTTGCGCCCCCGGGCCCCTGCCTCTGTGTGGCCAACTCGGTGCTTAACAAACGGATGGGCACCTGGTTCTACCGCTCCCTTTCACCCCCCAAGGCCCCTCTACGAATCCATCGAGAGTTCGTACGGAGAATTTCAATAACCGCGTTTACAGAATTAATAGTTACGTTAACCGTACGTCCGGCTCTCATTAGACTATTAATCCCCTTGCCTTGTAATAGCCGGTCGGATTCGTGACGAAGATCTCAAACAGAATACGTAAACGCTCCGCCGAGTACCCGTAATGCGAACGGATAACAAGGAAACGACCTCGATTGTACGATTTTAATCATCCGATGGTAGCCTGCTACCGCGGAACGGTAATATACAGGTTCTTAATGACGCAAATGCATAAAAAACGTCTACACACTGTTGCAATTTTTTCGATATTCGATGCGGACTAGCTGGTGGCCTCGCAAAGAAGCGTTTGATTGATAGGTAGACGGTAATTCATTAATGAATTGGGCATCTCTTGTACTCTTGTTTTTGATGGATTTAATTCTTCAGGTAATTCAGAATGAGAAGCGTATTTTAAAAATGACAAAACGTATCTATAAACCGAGAAATCTGCGGTACTGTGGTTTTCCACCGACTCCATTTGCATAACAGGTCTTTCATTCTCTGATTTGATTTTCTGTAGCATCAAAGAAATCTGAAAAAAATTCATACTTCCTACAACCCGAAGTTTAACATGCAAATTATACTTTATCGAAACGTTCAAATCTTCTTGCAATCCAAATAAAAGTTCATGAAAAAGTTATAATCAAGAGTCCGCTCGAAACACGACGATCCATTATACCAAGGGAGGGTGAATTCTACTCGCTGTTTAGCGCACACCTCGAAACAATCGCGATTACATCGGAACAATTAATAACACCGGTATGAATCTGCGAGCGTCCACCAGTTGCTCGTTCCGTGGCACATCAATTCCGCGAAAAAAACAGCTCGGAGCGATCGCGGCAAATAAAGAACTATCTTACATCTCCATCTTTGCAACGGGTGTTAAATAACTTCCGTGCCCTAGTCGCGGCACCGAAAATTCCCCCCCGATAAAACGGTGATTAAACGTCAGCCGAAAAGAAATAGCCGAGTGGTCGGGGGCTTGTTTCAGCCGGCGCGCAGCGACGCGTTATTAAAACGTATAAACGAAGGTGATAAAGAAACGTATACGCGAAAGTTAACGCCTTCGGATTTAACGGGCATCCAATTAATTTCGTGACACATCGCGCGCATCGGTGCGCGTTCGTGCGGGGCGCAGCTGCGGGACACGGGGCACCCCTGGGGCGCGCAGTTCCCTCTTCTTCGATGCGCTGCCCTAAGCGAGGGGCCCCGCGGCGTGTACGCATTTCTCTTTTTCTCATAAGTCAGCTGAAACTCCCTCTTCGAGCGTTGTGACCCATTTCACGATTTTTGGCACTATTTACATGAAATTCTTTGGGGTACAGTAGTTTAATCGTTAAGACATTATTTACCGGCGACGTTTCCATCATTTTTGAATGTGTATTTCGAAAAACCAGTATCAAGATTTACAGCCTTGTATCCATTTTAATTTGTTATTGTTTGCGTTGGGCACACTTGAAAGGGATTGCTAATCCACACCATCGTCCTTTCAATGCAGAAAAATCACCATTATCACTTCATCCACCGGAAGCTTGCGAATAGAGCTTCCAATAATTGTACCAAATGGAAGCTGGAAACTCTTCTTTTACACAATAATCCCAAACGATATTGTTTGATTACATTATTGGGGGCAAGTCGTTGGTTTCTGATTGAAGTTTCTGTCGCTAACGGAGAATCTGTAATATTAAAAAATTGACGATCTCATGACTTGTACTTTCTTTTGTTTGAGAGGGATGCAATTGGATTGTCCAAGTCTTTCCGTGATCAGCGCATATCTTGTCGAATTGTTAAGAACTCGTCCCATAAATGGACCAGTAGCCAGCGACGCTAAGCCTCGAGGATCATTCTGAACGTTTACATGAAATTCTTTGGGGTACAGTAATTTAATCGTTGAGACATTATTTACCGGCGACGTTTCCATCATTTTTGAACGTGTATTTTGAAAAACCAGTATCAAGATTTACAGCCATGTATCCATTTTAATTTGTTCTTGTTTGTGTTGGGTGCACTTGGAAGGGATTGCTAATCCACACCCCATCGTCCCTTCAATGCAGAAAAAACCATTTACACTTCATCCACCGGAAGCTTGCGAATAGAGCTTCCAATAATTGTACCAAATGGAAGCTGGAAACTCTTCTTTTACACTATAATCTCAAACGCAATTGTTAGATTACATTATTGGGGGCGAGTCGTTGGTTTCTGATTGAAGTTTCTGTCGCTGTCGGAGGATCTCTAATATTAAAAAATTGACGATCCCATTACTCGTACGATTTTTTGTTTGAGAGGGATGCAATTGGATTGTCCAAGTCTTTCCGTGATTGTCAGTTCGGCGCGGGCCGTTGTCAGCGAATTAGCGCATATCTTGTCGCATTGTTAAGTACTCGTCCCGTAAATAGACCAGTAGCCAGCGACGCTAAGCCTCGCGGATTATTCTGAACGTTTACATGAAATTTTTTGGGGTACAGTAGTTTAATCGTTGAGACATTATTTACCGGCGACGTTTCCACCATTTTTAAATGTGTATTTTGAAAAACCAGTATCAAGATTTACAGCCTTGTATCAATTTTAATTTGTTCTTGTTTGCGTTGGGTGCACTTGGAAGGGATTGCTAATCCACACCATCGTCCCTTCAATGCAGGGAAATCACCATTTACACTTCATCCACCGGAAGCTTGTGAATAATATTTTAATATTTATATTAGGGGTTTATTGAATTATTGTCATTGAAATTAATCTCCCAATAATTGTACCAAATGGAAGCTGGAAACCCTTCTTTTACACAATAATCTCAAACGAAATTGTTAGATTACATTATTGGGGGCGTGTCGTTGGTTTCTGATTGATGTTTCTGTCGCTGTCGGAGAATCTGTAATATTAAAAAATTGACGATCTCATGACTTGTACTTTTTTTTTGTTCGAGAAGGATGCAATTGGATTGTCCAAGTCTTTCCGTGATTGTCAGTTCGGCACGGGCCGTTGTCAGCGGATCAGCGCATATCTTGTCGCATTGTTAAGAACTGGTCCCGTAAATAGACCAGTAGCCAGCGACGCTAAGCCTCGCGGATCATTCTGAACGTTTCCTCGTGCCTCTCCCCGTCGCGGCGTCGCGTCACTCAACACCGGCGACATTATTTGTAGCCACGGCCGCGGCCCTAATAATAACGCCCCGGAGCAGAGAGCCGAGGAAAACGAGACTCGGAGCTGAATGCTCGTCGAGAGCCTGGGTCCCCGAGGGGAAATTTCCGTCGGCGTTGAATCGACGAGGAGGGAAAGCGACTCCGACGGTGGCTTTCTTTATGACTCGACTCGGCAAGCCTGGTCGAGGCACGAATTGATAATTAATGCCCGAGTCTTAACGCGGCCCGTTTATCTTTGGCCCGGGCTCTAACGTCGTCGAGGCAGGTGCAACCCCTTCTAAGTACCACCGGAACCCTTGACGTATGACAAACTACCGATCGCGAAAGGGTGGACTACTTTCGGACCCCAGGTTCCTGCGTTTCGCGGAACCGGTTCGCAGTTCGATGGGCGAAGAGCTTTCATCCGGTCCCGGTCACTGGAACGACACGGGATGCTGGAGGCCATGATCGAGACAAGTTTCGATAACGTTTCGATAACGATGCGCTGGCTGATGCGGAGGTCAACGTTTCAGACGCTGATCGTTGACTCGGCGGCCATGAAAATTGGATAAAGTCAATTTACATTGGACGACTGCGGAAGATCGTACTCGATTCTTAGAGAATTTAGGATCCGAGATTTTAAGAACGGAACCAGATCAAGTCGCGCGCGACACCCTTTAAAAACTTATTACTTTTTCAAACTGGACCGGATTGCTTGAATTTCTTTTTCTCAGATGTTAGAACGATCAGAGTATGCGATTTTAAAAAAGTTATTCATTCTAAATACTTTGCAACTGCTCATTTGTCCGGCGGTGATATGTATAGCGTTACACGCAACTTCTCAATACTCAATGAAAAATCTTGCGAGCGATTTAAATCGCACAATCTAATAGTTTTGAAAGAAGTTGGGTTACGTAGATGCCGGTCGTGAATCGGCGATTCGTGAGACTTGAGCATCGAGCAATAAATAGCAATCATCATACGTGAATTGGAAGATGTTGAGCATGATCCTAGAGAAAATCGTGTCCCGATCTTCTGCGAGGTACAGTTTCTCGAGCAGCGTCGAGCTACAACGGCAGACAGCTAATTTCCTTTCGGGGTCGAGAGGGAAGGATCGTAGAGCTCTCTCGCGAGCCGGGTCGGCGCGATTGAAGCGGCGATCAAAGTAATATGACGTTCGAATGCCGTCGTAAAACAATACGGAACGACCGCTCGGGGACGTGTGCACGTTCGCGGCTGGATTTCCAAGCAGCCATTCGCGCCGCGGTCGGCCATAAGCGCGTCTTCCGTCTTGTTCTCCTTGTCCCGCGACCGGGGAACGCGAACGGTATAGTTATCACCGGCTGCTCGCCGCGACGCACGAACAAATAAACGCGGACTCGCGTCATAACTGTCGGCACGAGGGCCATGCTTAATAAATACTCGGTTGTTGGCGCGACGCGGGCCCGCGACGCGTCTCGCGGGGGTGGTGTATACCTTAAGCTCAATCCACAACGTTCTCCATCCTAACATTCGTCCGGTACATCGAGAAATTGTCAAAGAGTCGATTATAGTAAAGTCGGGTTTACTGTCCAACAGCCGTATTTTTGGTGGACAGTAATCCTGGTGTTGCGATCGTATTTTTGATGCTTCAAAGGAGAGTCCGAACATAGAGAAGGACACAATGAATGAATGAAATTCAAAGGCGAAGCCGAACATAGAGAAGGACAGAATGAAACTTATCGCGTGGCCGAAGACAGGTCCGCAGGCCTGGTCCTTTATCTAAAGTGGGCAACAGACTTTTTCGAATTGCCTCTTTTGGTTTTCTCTTCGCTCCGAGTCTAGCCTCCAATGCGATACGGCGTCCTTCCAGTCAGTTTATTTAACACTAGGTTGCCTAAGGAAGTCATTTTGAGTGCTTTTCAATTTCAATTAGAAAAACAATTATGTATATAATGACACAGCTTCTTAGAATTTTGTGACTTTTTGTACAACATATAAATGCGTTTATTAATCATTGTAGTTGCCTCCCCCTCCTTCATTTCCGGTATATATATATATATATGTGTTATACCTGTATTGCCCAGAAGCAGTCATTTTGACTACTTGGGAAATTTTAAATAATCAAATGACTTTTATTATTGAATTGAGTAGTAGTATATTTATTTGTTCCCTTACGGGTTACAAAGTTATTGAATTGAGTAAATTTCTTGTATGGCCAGTTCGGCTCTGGATTGAAATAACAGTTTATATTTCTTTGATTACCGTCGCATGATAACATACAAGTTCATGATAAATTGTCGATTTGAGCATATACTTGATAAGTTGCAGTTATAATAACTAAAGTAGTACTTGTTATTCGAATCTTTATGCCAGGCCTGCCCACGCGCCTCGTTCCCCTTGAACGCGCTATGTATGACTGTAAATAATATAAAAAATATTAAAAATTAATTTTAAACAAATTTCTTTACACATTAGTTATTCTTTCACAATGCAGTCATTTTGACTGCTTTGGGGCAATATAGGTATATACTAAGTTTCAGTCTTTCTAGTGTTAACCACCCATTTCCAATAAAAGTCGGGTTTACTGTCCAACAGCCGTATTTTTGGAGGACAGTAATCCTGCTGTTGCGATCGTATTTTTGTTACTTCAAAGGAGAGTCCGAACATAGAGAAGGACAGAATGAAATTGAAAGGAGAAGCCGAACATAGAGAAGGACAGAACGAGTGTCTCTTTCTTTCCCAAACGCTGTCCTTCCATGCGAACGAAACTTGAATCGTCGATTTAACCACTAAATACAATTGGAATTATATCGTGTTTGGTCTTATATTGATCAGAAAAATGCCAGAAATACGTTAGTGAAATTTCATTTAAAAAATCATGAAAATTAAGAAAGTTGAACATTTCGATTCATTCGAGTCAATGTGTGGTGTTTACACCGATATACCCGAGATCAATCATCAGTGGAATGAGTAGGCACTGTACTTAGAACCCGGTGTTGACTCTGGACAGTAAACCCGACTTTACTGTAATGAATCGTTTACATAGTTTAATCGTTTACAACTCCTGAACCAATTGACCAATTTCGATGAAATTTTCAATGTGTATAGAACTTATGCGGATCTACAAAACCCATTTCTTAAATTTTCGTTACAAGCCGAAGTTTACAACAACAAGAATTGTGGAGAGCAACTTTTACAGTCTTGACGTATTTTCAAGGTTTCAAGGTTTCAAGGAAGAAGTTTTCGGTGATGGATGCGTTCGGAATCGATCATCTGAATCGAGCTTTATCGCGCAGTGACTGCGCATTGCACACGCGTGCCAGGGCCACTGACACTCGCAGAAGGCGCGCGCGGTTGGCTCGACTTGAGCACGAGCGGGCTAGGCGAGCTTTATGCGGGGCCAACGAGTGAGATAGTGCCTCGGTGACAGCGGCAACGAGCCGTGCATCGGTTAGTCTCGCCACATCAGGATCCCGACGTACGAGCTCCTCTCATTCGGATCGGGAATACGCGTGCACGTTTACACGGCACGCATGTCCCTGGTAGCGGAGGAGCCGCTCTCGTATTTGCTCGATAATTCTAGACGACACGGCCGCACGACGCGAGCATCCCGTCCACAGATTTTATCAATGGACAGCCGCCTTCCTCCTCTTTCTCCACCTCCTCATCCTCATCCTCCACCACCTCTATTCGCGTTCCTCGCGAGAATGAACCGCGGGATCGATCACTCCGTGGGTTAATTGCCGTGTTACGTGACCGTGGAGAACATTAGACCAGGATGATCGCGACACGGACACCGCGAATAATTATCCAACTTCATTTTTTTTACGAACGATGAACCGCGACTCTGTTGAATCAAGGTATCAGCGGAGGGATCGTCGTCGGATCAAACGGGAAATTGCAGGCACGGTAACTAAATTTTTGAAGATAGCGGCCGATTCGCGGAATTTCCGCCGTTTCGACTATCTGATATAATTGTGCGGCTATAAATTTTTTAGTTTCGAGCCTCGCGATTGTCCGGAGCTTGACAGGTCAACCCTTCAGCGAGGATGGATCGGCAAACTGAGCTTTGTGAATTTTAATACTACCTTTTCAAACATTTTTGTGTTTTCTTTGCGAACTTGAGTACTTTCGAGGGAAAAAAAGTTGTGTCGCGATTTCCAGTTTCGAGAGTTGAACAGTACCTTCTTGAAATGAGAAAGTGGAGTAAAAATAATGAAGGGTTATGGAAACCTGGTGAATAATTGTGCCGGTGGTTCTAGTGTCGAGGTTCTCACGATTTCGAGATGCTGCTCGATTTTTTGATTGTCCTGTTCCATTAGGGAACGATTGTATCGTCAGAGGAGGCGCCCCGTCCACGGAAATGGCGACTAGGGAATAGCGCGCGTTCCCAGCGTGTTATTATTCCGTTTCGTAGCGGCGTGTGCAATTTATGCGCGTTCATGGTATGATTTATCGCCGTCACGGTCGTCGTTGCTCACTTAATAAAAGTAACGACAGTTCTAATTACGATCGTTAGCGGTTCATAATGCCGGGGTAATTACCGGGCGCGCGACGATGTAAATCTTTTGCTCGTTGCGTTAAAAAGATAGTTTCTTCTTGTACAGGCCGTTTCATAAACACACACACCAGAATATATTTATATTTATTCTACCCTCTTGCTGTTTCTGATCACGAACCCTCCTACCACCGTATAATTACTTGTTAATTGTCTCGAGAACGTGTTATTCGATGGACATGGTATGTATTTAGTGCTCACGAAAAAATTGTAACCACGACGAATAAATTTTAAGATCTACAAAAAATGTTTTATGCTGCGAAGACACACTCTAACTTCTATGGAAAAAAAATTGTGGTGGCCGTACATCAATTTTAGAACTTGTTAAAAATTGCGATATTTATAAATAACTTCTAAGATCTATTAAAAAATTTCAGGGACTATAAAATAATTTTAGGATTTACGGAAAAATTCTGGATCTTCTAGAAAGATTGTGAAACCTACTAAAAATTGTAGTATGCGTGAACAAATTTTTGGAGCTACGAGAAAATTTTCGAGATTTTAATCCGCCCAAAATTGTCAGGAATTTACAATGTGGGAAAAGTGTTTTAAAAAATTCACAAACATCATGATGCAACCTTGACAGTGTTGCATGAAATGTTGAAGAAGATATCCACCGAGTTCCGATGCTATCGAAGTAATAGTGAAAATGAGATGCATCGACATTCATGAAATATGTATGATAACGAGTAATCGGCAAGATCGGACAGGAAATACTACTATTAAAATATAAAGCACACACGGACTATATAAATACGCTGGTTGCAAGGCACGCGGTTGCAATTCTCGATCAAGATATCGACGTAACTGAAACACCAGACCACGCCCACATCTTATGGAACACCCTGTAGGCTGGCTTGGTTCTTTTCAACTACAAGGTAACAATCCGCTTTATTAAAATGCTACCCATCCTCGTCAAGCTTTGGTTATTCACCTCGGGACACTCGCGCATTCTTTTTTCCCTTAACGAATACTTCTAAATTACTTAAAAAAAATCGCAAAAGAACTGCACACTGCGCTCATCTACTGCAACGATATCGCAACTCGAAATTTCCTGTTCGCGAATTAATGGCATGTGGAATGAACGGGTTTCGACGCTTTGTGTTCCACTTCAGCATATTGCCCTCGAATATTTAACGTTTCAAAGATGAGCATCGTATTTCAAGAAAAGTGTTTCTGTTAGAACTGGACTAATCGCGACATCTGTTATTGTAAGAGACAAGAGACAAACGATCACGTGACCAAAATTGTAACACGTGATTTAGCATCGTTGTCCACGCTCATGGCGGCTTCTCGTTACGACAGTCGAACCGTACACGCGTGTCTTGTTTTCATAGAATAAATATACGCATTCAAGCATCACAGTGCATAGTTGCTTTGGATTTATTACATCAAATTCAGAAATTTCGACAATTTTCCAGGACCAGTGACCCTCCAATTTAAATTATTAGAAAGAAGAACATCATCTGGTTCGATTTCGACAGTTTTCTAGGATTAATGACACTCCAGTTTAAATGATCAATGTGTCTAGATCTATTCATCGAAAAGAAATAATGTCTTCCTATTCGAGCAAAATAGAAGTCTGATCTTTGAGTCTTCGATAGAAGACAGCAGGGGCAATTGTATTTGATGCAGTTGCATTCTCCAGGTGCTAGAAAACGCGGTGTAGAAATTCTTGAACGGGACACCGGTCAGCGAGTTTGCAAACACTGTCATGTTCCTCGGGAGAGGTATCTCCTTTTCTTTCAGTTCCGTTTCGTTTCGTAGTCGGAGTAATTAATACATACACGATTCCGTGCGATCCGTTAGCCGGTGCGCGAAGTGTTTCCAGGAACCCGCACGTAGAAAGCACCGTCGAAATGACTTCATTAAGTGTTGCATTCATCGCTCCGAAGTTATACCGGCGGGACACGAACAGCCCGCCAAGCCAAGGTCTCTTGCCGTAGCATCGCATGCAATTAAAAGGTGAAAAAAGGAAGGCTCGTCGGACTGGCGCGGCGTAGGGGAATAACCATTAAGCCTGTTACGAGTCTGTCTGCGTACCGAGCGATATAAACGGAAACACTGCGCAAGGTAGATAATCACGGGAGCTTTATAAGCGCCGTATAATGCGCGAGAGCCGGCAGGGAAGACGAGAGAAGCGGAAGGCGATCGCAAAAAAGTTTTGCAGCTCGGAACTGGGCAAAAAGCCTGAAAGAGGCCGATCCCGAAAGGTGGGGGAAGCGGCACAGGTGGTTATTATGCCATCGATGGCACAGGTGAGAGCTGTTTGTTTTAAGTTCCGAGAGAAAACCGAGTCCCCTATACCTTCTCAAACACGGTCCTCGAGTAGCTCTCCACGGGACGCCCGATACTCTCCGTCTCTCTTGTTTCTTCTCTCCGCGAGGACCATTGTAATACGGTACGTCCCTGAAGAGCTCGTGGTCACTCTCGAGAGGCCTTGATGTTTTGCCGGTCCACTCGAGATTCCCGAAAAAAAAGAACGACCATCGCCGACTCTCGAGTGTAGACGGATACACTGCATGCATGGCCTTCTAAGGATTTCCATGCGTGTTCCCTAGGAGGAAACATGCCGCTGACGTTGGTCACTTCGGGATGAACGAACCGGCCGGTACCGTTAACGAACGATACCGTTCCCGACGGTTTCGGAACAGTGTTGCGAATGTGGAGCGAACTGGGGCATTTAAGTAGTCCATCAAGGAATTATACGCTTCCAAGGGTTAGCTGCAGGTTTGGGGATGGTGCCATTCGTGAACGAGTCATTCACGGAGTTGGAGAACTGCCTTTCCAGTATATCGTCGAACGCGGAGCAAATTATGAATCTGCAATCAAGGAATCACAAGTTCTTAGAGTTTTAAGGGTTGATCGTGGGTTAAGGGATCGTATAATTTACTAGCAGAGCATTCGGAGAGTTTGAAAATTGTCTTGCAAGCGTATCGTCGAATATGGAGCAAATTGTGGATTTAGGTAGACAATGAAGGAATTACGAGTTAGGTCGAGAGTATTGGGAAACGAGAAAGGTTTCCTTTTTCGGTAATGATTTGAAATAGAGTGTAACTTGAAATTTCGCCGAGGTTTTTGGAGCATTCGTGTCAGTCGCGAGGGTAACTGTTGGAACAGGAGCCAAGGTGTCGCCCTAGGAACTATAGGGCGCGATGATATCGTCACGCGACCGACAACCGATCCCGCCCGATAACCGGGTAATTGTCGTTGTTACCAGAACACCGAATAACTTGTAATTTGGTCGCGATTACGAGTAGTCAGACTGGTCCCGATGCTGGCTGATTGTGTTATTATTCCTCGGCTGGTTTCGACGATGTTTACGAGACCGTTTTTTGTCCCAGGATAATAGCGGATGGTAGCTGTGAGCGATCCTCGATGCGTACGCTCTCCTGCACTTCGGATCGGGGAATCGAAGTAATGAATGGCTGCGGGTTCGGAATCGAGTTTGCTCGAGCGGGGAATAGTTAGCAAAGTGTATCGTTTTCGTACATAAATTTTGTGACTGTAGTTAGTGTCCTCGCGAAGGTTGCTCCGGAGTAATGATAGTCATCGCTGCGGATGCTCATGATGATTCACACTCTTGTTGAACGCCGAGAGACGCTGAGGAATCACTGGTTCTCCGAACAACTTACGAATGCGATTTTGGCCGAGTTCGGGGAGTGCGATCGTTTATTTATGTTCTTTATTTTGCGGCTGAACCTTTTCGCAGATTTACAAAGAGCTTGTCTGACTCTCCTTCTATGACTCATTTTACGGAGGAATATATTCAATGAATTATAGATGTCGTTACTGAGGACTGATTAGCTTGTCTCGTATTCTTATTAATCTATTTTCTGAAGAATTACTGCCCACAACTGTGAATTTATCTAATTGTCCAGTCTGTTGTGAAAATGTTCTTTTTCGTTTTTAATGTTCTAAAAATAGATCAGCTTCCCAGTGAGTTTGTTAAGGTTGATACACTGGGGACGCGTTAGGAAATCTCGCTGGTAGAAAAAAGCCATCGCAGCTTTAACGACAGACATCAGAGGGCTACTTGTTCTTCTGCTTCGAGCTCTCGCCGAAAGTTGATAGACCGACGATAAAACGAAGCAGCAGTTTACGGCTTCCCAGGCGTTAAGTCGGAGGAAGCTGTTAAACAGACGCTGCGACACTGCGCGTGATAGTTGATGTCAGTGGCGCGTCCCTTGAACACCGGGTATTTTTGAAACGTTCGCTGTTAAAGACGATTATTATTGCCGTGGAAAGCGGTTTTCCACGAAGGACCCTTGGCGCTGTTTGTTCTATCAATAACTGATACTTCATATCCACGGATGCGTCGACACATGGCTTTTGGTGACCCTGCCATCAGTTTCTTTTTTTTTCACCGGCAGTAAATTCCTGTATATCTTCGTTCGACTTTAATGTTTACACGGTATATTCGTCGTTGAACAAACAGTGAACGAATTTATATGGTTTCGGCAGGAGATGTGAATATAAACGAATATATGGAAAAATAAAATTTACCAAAAAATTGTAAAGCTTAATCGAGTTCAAATATTTACGAAACGAATAGATCGTCGATCGTTGAAAATGAATGGATTGATAAATCCCCTAGAACCTGTCGATTTCTCTTTGGCACTCCGTAGTTTATACATTTAATATCGCGAAGCAAAGCTCTCCTATCGGCCAATTACCACGGGCACCTAGGTTATATCCTCCGGAGCGCACTTCGTCTTCGCCGTAGCAGCGGGCCGCGCCGCTT
Source organism: Lasioglossum figueresi (assembly GCA_028455805.1). NCBI lineage: Eukaryota > Metazoa > Arthropoda > Insecta > Hymenoptera > Halictidae > Lasioglossum > Lasioglossum figueresi. The sequence goes on from CM052193.1 coordinate 2,408,919, forward strand.
TCTCCATTATATTCCTCGGCATTTATCATTGTATCCTTTTTTTCAATGCAATCAACGTTTTATCGGTCTCGTATCTCTCTTTCGCCGTGCGCGATTCTTTTTGCCCGGCGTCGGCCAGCCCCGTCCGCCACCGGTGGGCGGCGGGATGGGACGGTCCATTCAGGTTCCCGTGTCGGGCCGGAATCGGGCCGGAATCGGGCCCGTCCCCCGATGAGCCGCGATGCAACGTTACGAGAGAAGACCGTCTCCGGAGCCACTCGTTTATCTTGCTTGACGAGGAAAGGAGGAATTAACGAGGAATTAATAGCAGATCCTAATGATAAATGATTCGCTCAGCCAGCCGAGCCACCCCTGCCGCCTGTCCTAATTTGTCTAATTATTTCCCTTAATTCCCTTCTCGCGCAACGACAAGATTTCGTGCCTCGCTTAACGAAACGAAACTAATTAATGGGATCATTAACTCCGTGGAACCGGTCTTGGCCGCTCTCGCGCGCCACCGAGCGAAAGACCGAGAGCCGAGCAGTTTCTTCGCCGAAAACGGGACGATTTTCGCGGAGAGAGAGAAAGAGAGAGATAGAGAGAGGGGGAGAGACTGTCCCGGCGAATTATCTCGTTGCAGCGGAAAAATCATTAAGGGATGGATTGATGAAACAACCTCCGCGCGGAGAAAGCCGAGTAATCGGCCACGATTAATCAAGATAATCCGGCGTCGAGTGCTGACACGCCTTCCGTTTGAGGCGCGATATAACTGTGGTAAAAAATCGCCTGCCAGATTTAATGGCGTAGTTGCTGTCCCGAAGAGAATTGTTCAGAGCCCGTAGAAGCGATCGAATCTATAAAATACATAAATTTTGAAGATTCCACGATTCTTTCGCCTGCAACATCGCGATCGTGTAACGCCGTTCGCTGGAAATGCAAAGTCGCCGCGATGTCACCCTGTCTCCACGAAACTCGTCATTATTCGTTCCCTCTATTCGGTACGAGAAGCCGCGGTAGGTTCCAATCATCTTTTGAAGAATCGCGTGCCGTCGGTGTGCTCACGCGACGGCCAAACGAGGCATTCGACAATTATCGTGGTGCGATAAGACGCAGCGGAATATAGGGGATGACGAGTCGTGGGACGCGTGCGCGCCATGTCTTGGGCCTCTCTCTCTCTCTCTCTCTCTCTCTCTCTCTCTTTTTCTCTATTTTCTCGATTTTCCCCGGTCAGCTGGCGCGTTCCATCAGTCACACGCAAATAACTCACTTCTCCGCGGGCACCCAGAGCCTCGAGTAATTTATGTTGAACCGTGCGCTATCGCTTTCGTCCGCGGCCACGTTCCTCGCGCCTATCCCTCCGCGACGCTCGCCGCCTCGTTGGATATCCACCGGCGACTTGTTTGTATTATTTAAGCGCTTGGACCTCGCTCGCTCGCTTACCCGCTCGTTCGCTATACTCGTTTCGCTATACGCGAACGGCTTTATGACTGAATTAATGTCTGCGGCCGCGATGACGGCCTGGAACTCTGCGGGGACGAAACCGCGCTGTCATCCGATTGATACACGGGAATTATATTTGGAACGCGAGGGTGGAAGCTGTGACAGGCGATGGGCTTCGACAGAGATTTTTGAGTTATCGCGTTCGCTGGGTGCTAGTCGTTTCTTTCATTTTACTGCACTTTTGCGAAATAAACTTGTGGATCTTCGTGCAAATTTCAGGCAGTTCAAAAAAATGCAACGTGGGCGTCCGTAGCGTTGTCGCGTTGAAAAAGACGAGGGAAGTTCAAGGTCCAGGCCACGTCAGGATAATATCGTTGCAGTCGTCGGATCGGTGACGAGCCGTCGTCGTCGCGTCGTCGTAAAAGGCGGGCGAGTTTGGAGCCGGTCGCCGGTTAATTCTGGAGCCGTTTGTCAGACGGTACCCCCCTGGCCCTCATCCGGGGTGGCATCAGGGTTCGAGCTGCGCCGGGAACGGGCACAGAATGAACGAGGCGGTTTCCCAACCGCCACGGGTTACACCGCACTCGGTATATTTATTGGTGACGTTATTTTGGTATTTCGTTACGAGCGACGTCGGGCACGAGGCCGCGGCTCATTCGATCCGTTGAGTAATCGTCGCCATTAAGCAGCCTGTCCTCTCGGAGCGTATACGCGCGTCTATACGCGGCAAGGAGCACCGGCAGCGCGGCCGATTTTTTCAAAGGCGAAGGGGGTGCGAGAAGACCGTGTCCCAAGGAACGAGGGGGGAGAGATAGAGAGTTCGTGAAAGTTAGAAAGAGAGGCCGCGAGGGACAAGATAGATTTCGAGCAAGAGGAAGCTCCCTAGAAGAGGGACACCGACGCCTCTTAGCAGTGATAGAGCGGTCGGGATTCACGCTATGACCGGTACACCGACGATCCGACCGGTGATGGACTACCCCGACTTTTCCTCTCCCTTTCTCTTCCTCTTTCTTTCGTCGAGACAGCACCAGCGGATGCTAAGTTTGCGACCTTTCGCGGCCCTCGCCCCCTGCGACACCTCACCCTAGCACCCGCCAATTAGCGGACCTCCCTTTTCGGACTCCGCGATCTAGAGCCTCTTTCTTCGTTTTGAGCCGCTTGCGAATGTACAAGTTCAATTAGCTGGACCCCCGAGGATTAATCGGGGGTGAAATGGCTCCCGAAATAACCGCTGATACGTTCAACGATGTACAAACATCGAACAGTCTTCGGGAAATTAGAGGAATGGACGGAGAATCTTGATAGAGGACCTTCTTAATAATTACGCGCACGTGATAAGGGGATGTTCTCGTTTCCAACGATCCAAAAATCAATTTCATTTCATTCTCTTCAGGTGTAAGTTGCGAACCTGCGAAATTACATAATATTGGTAAAATGTTGGTACAACCGAGTTGACGGTATTCAGATTTGTACCGCGCACAGCACACCGAAGTACTGGTTCTGCCCAAATAAATTTCCTTCGATCTTCGCTGGATCGATCGACGAAGCCCTAAATTCGCATAAACTTCCCAGCGTCCGCAGAGACCGCCGAGCAAAATGGCGTCGCTGCCACCCCCAGGATCAGCGTCCGATGTACGAACGTATCCGAGAAATAATTCCGTGCCGCTTTATCGCCTCGCAGTAAGTAAACCTGGTTTCGGTTGTCCTCTCCCCGTACTCTGCTCTCCAATTTACCGGGTGTCTCTCTCGCTCTTTTCGTGCGGTTGCTTTCCACGGTATAGCACCGATTAGATCGTCGTCGAGAGCGGGTTCGGTTCGACGTCGTGCCCTCGTATCCCCGTGGTATTTACTCGTGGAACCCTTTCGAGTGGTCGTCCAATCTGTCGAAGTGGCGGGCCGATAGGATCGGAACGGAGCCCGTCTCGAGGATCTGGAACAACGGGCCTCGCCAATTTCTCTTTCGACGACGACGCCGTGGAAGACAAAGCTGGCTCGGGCCTGGAATTTCGCTCGTAGGCGGAAACCAGGCTGAAGAAGGTACAGGGTGATTCGCTCTGGCTGGTGGACCCGAAACCAGTGTCGTCGTCGTGGTGGGAGAAACGGCTACACTCGAGTGTCGGTACACAGAGCGATATCGGTTTTTCTTTGGAGCAAATTGGGACCATTACGGAACTATTTGAGGACCATTGGGGTCCAATGAGAGGTTGGCGACAGCGACAATTGGAATATCAGGTAGCGGAGCATAGATATTTACGAGTCTCTCCGTGCTTACTTCTCCCGATGGCGGAGAAGCGGTATCGGTCTTTTCGCAGACACTTAACCGTAGCCGAAAGAACGCGTTTCCCGCTGCGATGTTTTGGTGGCGGCACTTTGGGTCCACTCGCCGGTGAATCAGCCTGTATACTGGAACGGGCACGAACGAGCGGAGAGAGCGAAAGAAAGGAAAAAAGAAGGAGACGAGGGAGAGGGAAACGAGAGAGAAATTGAGGCGGTCGCATTGCCGCCCGTCCAAAAAACGGTCCCCAGAGTCAGCGTGGCCCATTATGTGCGCGAGGGAGCGAGCTTTTTTGCGAGGGAATGCCGACGCTCGCCGAGGGTGGCCGCCGCCGTCACGTTGACGAGACTCGCGCAGCTGGAAAACCGAGCCACTTCGCGGACAGAGAGATTTAGAGAAAAGAGCCGGAGGGGCAGGAGGGGGAAGACCGTAAGGAGGGAACGGGGAGAACGAGCTGGAATGAGAGTAACAGTCCCCGGTGCCCGGGACATTCGCGTGCTTTCGGCTATCCCTATATATTTTGCTTCCAACCTACACGTGTCTCCGCGTGTCTCCTCGCTGTTCCGGGCTCAACATTCTTGCGGTACCAGCGTCTTCTTCCATTCCTTCGTCCCACCTCTCGTTTCCCCCCTCCCTCGCGTCCTCTCCCCACGAACACCCACCGCACGTCTCGATTTTTCTTTTCTTCTTACATATCGTCACGACGATCCTCCGCGAGCTAACGCGTAATCCTCTCGTCGCCTCCACACATCAACCCGGGAACCTCGAGAGTACACCACCCCCGCGTTCCTCGGGTTCTCGTTTTTCTACGAGATTTTATACCGGGATTCGCCGGCGGACTCTGTTTTGGCGATCCCTGCGCTCGGTTTGTTTTGAAATTAGCTTGCCGGGGCCTGCTCGGTCCCGCGAGCCAAGAGAAACGAGGTGGTCGATGCTTGAAGAACGAGATCGTAGTCGGACGGACTAACGAGGCTCTTTCGAGATCGGTTGGTGCAAAATGTTCGTACGTTAACACCTTCCCACTGGCAGTTTGTTAAACCAGCTACACGAATAAGCAAGCTAATGTCAACCGATTCATTGGATCGATCGAGTAAAAGTTGCATCGTTCGGTTACTTCATTTTCGGAACATCATGAAAGATCGTTAACGAAAAACACAAAAACAGAGAGCCAGCCTCCCCCGCGACAATGAAATCGTTTAAAAGCCTGCACGTCCAGCACTGGTCCCATAAATCCTGAAAATTCCCGGTCCAACGTCGCATTAAAAATCCTCGAGGATCTCCGCCGCGCGTAACGAACATCAAATATGGAGGTTTGAATCTGCGTAGAAAATTCGCTCGCGTACACGCCGGGGGATAAAGTAGAACAAGCGGTGAAGTGGCCCGTTAATTTCCCGAAACGGCCGAAAATAGTTTCGGAACGGGCGGCCATAAAAAATCCCGGAAGCGGTTCGCGACGTTTTTCCGCGCGGTGACAGGTATAGCGTCGAGGCACTCGGGCCGGTTAAATTCATGGTCGCGGGCGTTGTAGGATGATGATTGATTCAATTGCATCCGCGTGGCGTCCTCTCGCCGGACGCTTCTCTGCTGGTCGAGGACCCTGCTAACCCCGTTATTATTTCCAGGGGTTCTGCGGCCTGTGTTTTTCGTTCCGCGGTGGGCCGGGGTATAAACGCCATTTAAATAAATGGTACTTTTAAACCGATATATTATGCGCCGGAGAGCGCATCCCCCTTGTCCCGCTTGCATCCGCGATGCACCAGCCGTCCGAGCCCGAGTGATGGACTGCCGGGAGTGCAGCACGGGTGGCTGATTCTCTGAACAGAGAAAAACAGCTGCGCCGGAGGAGAAAGAGGATGCGCTCTTTCGCGCGATTGCAGCAACGACGAAGAGACACAGGGGGTTGGATATATCTCCCGTGTCCCGGCTGAGAGTGGATGTTTTGACAGCGAGTCGCGCTAATCGGTCTTTCCACTTTGCTCCGACGTGCGGGCCCGGGGATTTCTAATTGGCCCCGAGGCTGGTTTATCTGATGCTCGGCCCGGGCCGATTCCCGCGGACAAATGCGACCGACGGCTCTGCCATCGACTACGCGCGATTATGGAAAAGACGAATCGCCGGCGGCAGGATGTTTAGAGATTCGAAGGAGGCGCGTTCGAACCGCTGCGCTGATCGATCACTTTCGAAGCAGCGCCGATGCTAATTGCGGAACCGGTAAGGTTTTCGGGGTCTGTTCTCGGGGACAAGGGTTTCTACTTTCTGGGTTAGCTGGGGCTTACAGGGCTTTCGATTCTACCGTTATAGAATTTGGAATGAATTTTGGAAATCGCTCGAGAGCCCTTTTTTCGGGTAATATGTAGACGAACGAACAAATTGGTTCGTTATCGTTGAAAGACAATTGTCGTGAATATTTAGAGGCGTAACAGGGACCGAGGGAAACGCAAATTAGTTGAAGAGCGAAGTTCGATTTGGAGTCAGCGTCCGCTCGGACTGCGGGCGAACGGGAGGACAAAGGGGCTTCGGTCGGCGATAAATTCAGGGAAAAATGCATCCTCGAGGATGCAGCATGGGGTCGGCTCGCAATCACGGTCAGGGGGGCCTATTTAAAATCATCGTGGCGCACGCGCGCGGCCCACGGTGGCGCACGGATACCTCTGGATTTAAATGAACCCCGGCCGCTGACACTTTAATGCCTCTCGCGTTTCGTGGACCCCGGTTCGTCTTTCTTTTCCCCGCGGCCGCGTCATCGCTGACATAATTGTGCTCGGTCGGTGATGTACGAAGGACGAAGGTGACGTTGATTACGTTCGAGAGGGGAACACGTATATCCATCGAGGAACGCGGCTTTCGTAATTCCTCTCTGTGCGAAGGTGGGGGACCAGAAACAGGCACCAGAGAGCTCTCTCGGAACCGTTAGCGGCAATAAAGTTGGCCGGGCTGTCTCCTCGATCACACCTAAACGCTCGCTCAAAGGGGGCTCGCTTATTTGTGGCCGGCAGATAAAATCGCCCGCGCCATTTTCATAACTCAGCCCGCGGACGGATTGTGAAACGCGGCTGAAACGCAGCGTCTCCGTCGATTTTGGAGCAATCGACACCTAAATCTCCGGGACAAATCGGTTCCGCCGTGTAACGAACGACCGACCCACAAACGCCGAACACGGAAAAAGCCACCGTCGATTCTAACCCGTACGAAAATTAATTACCGAAGAGATCCGAAGATATCGAAGATCATCGGAGATCACCGGAGATAACGACTGTCGAACACATCGGCGATCGAACAATTTTTTTCTCAAACATGCTCGAACGGTATGATTATTTGGACATTCGTACTTCTATCGCTTTCGGAATTCGTGAGAATGGTAATATTCGGTTGCGCAAATAGAATTTTAAGCGTCCGAGAAATCTTAGAAACGATTGTAGGTCTAAAGAAACGATTTCGATGGAAAAATAAGAGAATGAATTTAACTGTGACGTGCGGAAGAGTCGGCTCTTGTTCTTGGAATTTTTAATGTTTCTTTACGTGGTTCCAGCAATTCTGCGTGTTTTAAGGAAGAAGCAAAAATTCGTTTCTAGGCGATAGAAAGTGTAATCGTTGATATCGCGTTATAGGGAGTTCGAGTCGATCGGTAAAGAAAAATATCTAAAGGGCATGGGTTAATGCAATCCATCAACCGCTTACCCTTTGGGGACGACATCTACGCGCTGACTGACGATCATTTCAAGATTGATTACACGTGGCCAGATTTTTAGATGCAGTACACTTTCACGCATCATTCGCTTCTTGAAACTTGAAGACAGCTACGAAACTTCTGAAAAGTTCTACGTATACACCCAGGGCCGGCTTAAGCTAGCGCGGGCCCGTAGCAAACGTTGCCTGGGGGCCCTAGGTTTTGCATGATAATAAAACAAAACACAACGAAGGACCTTTTTTTAGCAGAAATATCTGTTAATAGTAGCCGTGGATTTTTCTGCTGCAAGCGCGGGGCCCGTAGCATTTGCTACTTCTGCTACTGGGCTTAATCCGGCTCTGTATACACCAACAAACGCTGGTAAAATCTATAAGATCGGACAGTGTCGGTACACGAAAAAATTGACATAGTGGACCCTGAAGGGTTAGCTCGCGCACGGCATCGAGACAGTCGGTTCACGAAAGGGACGGGGCTCGGAGGGTCTACCTGCGGATAAGGTTCGAGCGTAGGCAAGCCGTACGGTCTTGAACGGTTCCGGCCATAGTCATACCTCGCAGGAGGTGGGGTATCGGAAAAAGAGAGAGAGGTAGGTTGACCGGAGGAAGAAAGGCGACACGGTCCGAGGGGGGTTGCGATAGGGGGCAAGAGGGGGCGAGAGAGCGCGGAGAGAATCTCGGTAGGGCAAAAAGCGAGCGGCGCGATCGAGTGAGAACGATTCAATCAGGAGCCACATAAATCTCCTCCCCGCGGACATCCCGAACCCGGTCGGGTCCCTCCGGTACCACCAGGGTTCCCTTCTTTCTTTCCGCCATTCCACGGTCCAGCTCGCTGCAGCCGGAGATCGTCTCTCTTTCTCCCTTTCTCCCTTTCTCCCTTTATCTCTCTTTCTCTCCCTCTCGCTGCTCGCGGCGAGTGCTCCCCCGGCCAACCGTGGTATTAATTATGCGCCGTGTGCGCTCGCGGGCATTCCACGGCCGGTACCAGTATTTGCGGCATTGTTAATCCGCGCTCCCCGTCCGCTACCGTTTCGTTTCTACCCCCCACACCCCCTTTGGCCCGTTTCTCTCCCCTCCGCGGGATCATGGTTGCGCGAGAGCGGCCGCGCGCGTCCTCTTTTTTCGAACCCTCCAAACCCCCTTCGCCCGCCTTCGCCCTCTACGTCCTGCGCCTGTCCGACGTCTTCCCCGGGACTCCCTTCCTCCTCTCGCACCTGGCTGCCATGGAATTCGCACGATTTGCTGTCTTGGATCTTAATTATTACAACAGCGACTATATCCGCAAGAAATCTGATTGGCAACCGAAGAGCCTTTGGGGGACCATTTTTGGAACAAGGGTCGTCGAGGCTTCTGTCCGGGTTGGTGAGACGGCAATTAAGAAATTAATAATATATAAATTAAATAGTTAATTTATAATTAATAAACTTATATTTTTAATTTAATAAAACCGACCGATGATCGATAAACTGTACCGTTTTACGGGATCTAGTCGACGAGCTCCTGCGCTCTATCCAGTTCGCAGATTCTTAATCTCTGTACAGATTGCTGATTTTTATGTAAAATTACGATAACAGAGAAACACTAAACCGAAGCTAAACCCGCAATTATTTATTCCTGAAACGCCGACTTGACCTTTCAGCTCCGTGCCCCGTGTTCCCCGGTTTTAATTAACCCGAATCGTTTTCCTGTTCGAAATTTAAATTCGAATTAGAATTTCAAAGTTTCAGTTTCAAATCCGGCATATTTGTTTACAAGCTCTCGGCGGCGTTCGAACGCAAGGACGAAAGTTCCCGGACACGAAAGTTCTCGCGTCCGAACACGTCTTGTTAGCCAACCGAGAGGGGCCATCGCCGGCAGCTTCGTAAATATCCCAGGGCCCTTGCGACGATTTCGCGGCGCTCGATGTCGCCTCAAAAGTTATTACCCCGGTGCCACGACGGGAGGACTATTCTTCTTTTAGCCCGTGATCGCGTGTAATCGCCTCGGGAACGACACGCTCGAGAATTAGACGATGATCCCCGGGCCCTGGTGTGTCGACGACGCGGTGTGGAAACCCGTTTTTATCGGTAGATCTGAAAGCCGGGTCCCGAGAGCCGATGGAGATTGCTCGATCTTGCTCCTCGAGGAAATTAGAATTTTTGCTATTGGCTCGGTGCCGCGCCGGAGCCGCGACGACGACGAGAGGAAACTTGTGCCTTCGTTGGGCAAGAAGTTACGGTCGCCTCGAATATATGGACTGTGTGTGCTGACACGAAGCGTACATTGTACCGTGCGCAACCACGGACGCCATTAATCACATAGATGGATGAGCCGCGTGATTCAGTGTACCTGCACGATGATTTCTATAGATAAATAATTAGTCGATCCCATTAGATTGTAGCCGGACTTTCAGTACCTCCAAAGAATCCGCCGTGTCTTTTTTACGAACGTGTATGCATTCTTATTTATGGCCCCACAATTTAACGCTTTCGATGAGAATTTTTGTAGTAATTCATTCGACGCGTACGAAATTTATTACTCGGTACACGTCTTGTATTTGAAAAAATCATTCATTCTCTTGAATTCTATTGAATTTTTTATGTTTTAGAAAAAAATGTACTTGAAAATTTTTACGAATCGAAGCACACCCGTTCGAAGACACGTTTCTCAGGGAACAGGTTCTCGGAGAATGCAATAAACATCGAGTTTTTCGAGTTCCAGAGCAGAATGTACATCCCTTGAGGGTGAGGAATGGCGGGTCATTGACGCGGAGAGGCCAGCAACGCGTTCTTTAACGCGAGGTGAAAGGCGAATCGCACCGTTAACGGGAATATTACACGACACACCGTCGCGCGATTTCTTTCTTTCGGCATCGGCCACGGTGTTATCGAGATAAGATTGCCGGCTCGGCGTTGGCAGGGCCCGCGGACGAGCTCTCTCGGCAGAACCGCTAAAAAAAACCTTGGCTTCTCACGCTTGTGTTCGTGTACCTTCACGTGCTCGTTCGTCACGGCTGTACGCCCACGCGCACGCCCACGGCCGAACAAAAGCTAGAAAATTAACGTAGGAAAGTAGCATTTTGTCGAGATTAATATCCCCCTCCAGCCGCGATGCGTGCCGATCGGAATCGCGATCCTCGCGTTCGCTTGTTCGCAGACCGCCCTATCTCTCTTTCCGAGATCATCTTCGCGCCCGTACGTTAACCCCTTGCCGTCCTAAACGATTCTGATCGCTCGTTCTACAAATTGAGTCGACGCAAAATCTAACCGCTCTCCAATCCCAATTAATTTTAATGAGGACCTTTTTGTTCTTCCAGTTTCGTCTGTACCTTGTATCAACTTGTCCGGTTTCTCGTGCAAAAGTTATCTTCCGACTTCTTTATTGTCTCAACACGCTTTCTGTGATTTCTCTTCAATTTTCTATTCGTAGAACTAGCCTCGAAGAGCCTATCTTCTTGCAGATGCGGGGCCCAGCAACGCCATAACAATTCCACAAAAATCGCATCACGAGCGTCACCGAGGTCCTCGTTACGCTTGTAGCCAGCCGCAGAGAGCGGTCAATTAATTTCCTCCGAGCCGTAAAACGCTAATAAACCGACGCATCGATTCCAAACGCGTGTTAGTATTTGCATTTACGGGTGCGCGCATAAATTCTGACTGGGGGCACACAACGAGCGAGATTTTTCTGCTGCGTCAGCGACTCGGCTGGCAGCCTTCGAGGGTTTTGCTGGTAATTATCGCGTAACAACCGAAAATATTTCACCGAGCGAATATGGATGATTACGCCAAGCGAAAGTTAATTCGCTGACAACGGAGACGAGCTCTCCGGGCAACGTTCCTTTTTCCGCTCGCGGGTTTTACGTCGCGTCGACGACAACGACGACGATGACTGTGGCGGACAGGCAGAGGTAATGTTCCTCTCTGTCGTCGCCAGCGACTACGTTGTCGTCGTCGAGCGCGGTAAATTTCTGAAACAGAATCTCCTCCATTGTAATGCCACGCTCTCGCTCCGGGCGCTCTGTTAGCTAGCTAGGCGGCGAACGGAAGCAAAACAAAAGACGCCGAAATGCGTTCATTATTTCGAGCTAATTGGCGGTGCCTTTACCCTCGAGCCGGGAGGGAACAGCGAGGCCGACCTGCGCCACCAGAAGCCACCTCCGCTACTTTCAGAAGCGACCTTCCTCTCTTTTACGCGTTCGCCGCAGGCCTCGCGTCCTCCATCCACCTCCTCCTCCTTCTTCTCCTCCTCCGCCCTCCTCTCTTCGTCCTCTTTCTCCTCGTGCCCCCTTACCTTTGAATTAAATATTCCTCCAACGGTGAACAGGAATTTTCTATACCCTCTAATGTTGTATCCGTGTCCCGCGCGTTCCACGGGGGGACCACGAATTCGTCTGTTTTACGATCTCCGACCTCTTTATAGGTCCTGCCGGGGGTTGCTAGTTTGAATCCTCCGGTGATCTCGAGAAGGGCGAACACGAAGTTCATCGGCTTTCGAGAATCGTACGGTACTTTGATCTTCGGCTCGTTTTTTTTTCACCGGTTACTGTGGTTATCGATTGAGGAAGTAAAATGTCGAATTACCGACGAAAAGATCGAACCAAAGTATTCTATAAAACGAACATAGACACACGTTCGTTATTCGATCGACCGGGAGTCTTTACCAAGGCTGCATCGAAATTCCCTTCCTCGAACAGCCTAACCACCGTCGTGTTCCACCGTCAAAATTGCACCTTTCAATCACGATCGGCAGCGATCTATCACAGTCCATCGGCGTCGTTCTAGTCGAGACGAGATCTCGAAGAAAGAGGACACCCGGAAGAGTCGCCGGCAGCCGGGGAACGCGAAATCAGCGTAGCGGGGTTGATAAAAATGGGTCTGTGGCTCTCGGGGCAAGGTGATCCAGCCGGACGAAGCGTCGGTTGAGCGACGGGACATGGTTGCACGGTATGCGTACACGACTTACGATAAGTATCGCGACACATGTCCGCGTAAGTGGCGCGATCAATAAGGCCCGCGGAGGGCGGAGGAAGGAAGAGGATCGTCTGTTCGGCGCGGTGGGTAGTCAAGTAGCCAGGGGATCGAAAGAGGCCAATCCGTTTCCCCGTTGTTGGCCGTGTCTCTCCTCCCTTTTGACGGAGCGGGTCGAGAACAGCGGGTAGGTCGGGTGGTACTCGCGTCTACTGCCGATACACACGGTAGCCCCACGGTACTCCTCTCTTCCCGATGCACACGAGTCCACGCACACGTGTGCCCCAACGAGAAGAGAGGACTATACATAATATTCCCGGGCGTATTACGGCGAGGGGCGCGACGCGACGTCGCCTCGTTGGTTCCACCGGACAACGCCACGTGATGGTAATGGCCGCGATAATTATTTAGATAGCGGAGGATATATGCTTCCTAGCGCAGCATGGGACCCGGCCACGTCGTTTCCACGCTAACCGTGGAACGGCCGCGGACCCGACGGATCGTGTACCGCCGTTTTCGAACGATCCCCTAACCCCTGCTTCGACTGCCGCTGATTTAATGGACAACTCTGCGACGAGCTTCTACCTCGGTGCCACCGTTGCTAAGTCCGTCGATAGACCTGGAAGACGCGATCATTGTGGCACTTAAGGATTCCAACTAGTTGCAATGGTTGCGACTGGAGTTGCGTTTTTTTTAATGATCTCCTAACCCCTGCTTCGACTGCCGCTGATTTAATGGACAGCTCTGCGACGAGCTTCTACCTCCGTGCCACCGTTGCTAAGTCCGTTGATAGACCTGGAAGACGCGATCATTGTGGCACTTAAGGATTCCAACTAGTTGCAATGGTTGCGACTGGAGTTGCGTTTTTTTAATGATCCCCTAACCCCTGCTTCGACTGCCGCTGATTTAATGGACAGCTCTACGACGAGCTTCTACCTCGGTGCCACCGTTGCTAAGTCCGTCGATAGACCTGGAAGACGCGATCATTGTGGCACTTAAGGATTCCAACTAGTTGCAATGGTTGCGACTGGAGTGGCGTTTCTTTAATGATCCCCTAACCCCTACTTCGACTGCCGCTGATTTAATGGACAGCTCTGCGACGAGCTTCTACCTCGGTGCCACCGTTGCTAAGTCCGTCGATAGACCTAGAAGACGCGATCATTGTGGCACTTACGGATTCCAACTAGTTGCAATGGTTGCGACTGGGGTTGCGTTTTTTAATGATCCCCTAACTCTAAGCTCCAAGTGCTGCTGCTTCGTTGCCACGATGGTTCTGGTTTTGGATCGTCATGGAACACGCGACCATTGTCTTACTTAAGGATTGTAACTGGGGTTGCAACTGAGGTTGCAACCGAGGTTGAGTCCTCTATCTTCAACGTTTAATGACTTGGTAGCTGAAACTGCCATGTCCCGTATTGTCGTTTTCCGTAACTTTATGTGGCACATTATCCAGGTGAAGGGTTTAACAGGTGTTTCACGGTCGTCGCCATTGTTTTTAATCAGGATGTTGTATTTTATTTGTCTCTGTTCGTGTCGCGGCTTCCGAGCGCATTTAACGTCGAAACGGATGGTCGAAACAACGTTGACGATAATAATAGGTTGTCTAAAAGTCCGCTTCCTAACGAAAGGGAACTTATTTGTCTTGTACCCGCATATTTCGCCTCCTGGGAACACGCTTAAGGCGTTACTGTACAACCGCCAGGTGCTATAATAAGGGTGTTTAGCAATGTTTCAGTTTCTTCTCGTCTTCTGTTCGAAACTTCCTTCCAGGAAACTTCGATGTCCAAATTTCAACTTCGATTTCAGTATTCGAGAAAGTGACTGAGATTTTTGATCCGATCGGAGATCTTCGATCGAAGGCCTTTCACAGCCAGAGGCTATCGGTTTACAATCTCGATCGTTGGCGATCAGTAAAAATCAAAACCTCGAGTGAACCACAGAAAATGCTGGAAATTTCCCCTTCGAAAGGAATTAAATTAGTAGAACTAAATCGAAGCATTCCGAGCGTTACTAAAATGTCTGTTCGATCTACTTTTTGATGATTTTTCTCGATTTAAAGATTTACAGAACATAAATTCGTGCCATTGCTGGTATCTTTGCATACGACTGCAACGTTCAAAAGTCAGCACGAATCTGCTCCGTTTGAAGATCGAGGTTAATTCCCTTTTTGCATGCAGCGAAGCTAATGGTTAGATCACGGTGCAACCTGTTCGCCGCGGAGGCATCGATAGAGCGCAGGGGTAGCCTAATCGTATGTATCTGCGTTATGAGTGGTACATAATCGCGTAATGTATCGTGCGTGGCGAGGAGATAAGCGAGGCCAGCGAATTTCACGGGATCCTGTTTACGAATTATGTTAAGCAGCCTTGAAGAGTTAACGCCAGGCAAGATAGCGATCTGCCCCGGCGCTGGCAACCGATCTGTCCTGCCGATAAACTTCGCCTAGACGTCGACGATCCGCCTTCGATCGCGTCCGCATAATTAAAAGAAACGAGTATATTATGCCGACTATTTCGTCGAACCTTATCGGTTTTCCCGATCTATCCGCCGAGATAAATTCTTCGGACCGCGACCGGCCTGGTTGTCGATTGAAACCGCACGAGGATCGACGATTGATCCATCGAACGACCCGGGGCCAGAGGACCGTATTTGGAATTTTCCAAAATCACATTTTCATATAGCGCGAGTTGAAAGTCGTTTCGAGAAGTCCTGCAATTTTATTTCTGAAAGATGTTTCAATCTGAAGAGTTATTCGATCGTCGCTGTATCAAACGAATAAAAATCACCCTCGATGTTGGAAGATTTAATTAGCGCCCGATTAAAACGAATCCGAAGGTGTACAATATCGTCTACTCGAGATTCTACCGATCCGAAAAGACTTGTAAGGCTGCTCGGTTACTCGGCAGAGTTCGGGGGTGGATTAACCCGGTCCACCGTGGCATTACTTCCACGCAGCGTAGCCCGTGGATCCTGGCCGAGAGAGTCCCTCGATTTTCGCATAAATCAGCCGTGTCCCCCAGCGATCCTCCCTCTTTCCTCTCTCCCTGTCCCATTCTCTCCCGCGAAATACGCCGAGCGTTCTCCCTCCGTTCATTCCCGGTGTTCCACCCACGGACGACGAAGAGGGAAACGCAGAAGGGACCGAGGAAGAAGGGAGAAGGAGACGGCGCAACGAAGAGCGGAGGAGCGCTATTTTATTGCCGGCTTAATAAATGGAGGCTCCTTTATTTGCTCGAGCCAGCATCCGCTCGCAGTTTGCCAACCTGTTTGCTAACAACAAATTAATCGGGTGACGTATCCCGGAGAGCGTGCGTATATATAGTATATACATATATATTTATACGTATATACCCGACGGAACTTCTTACGTCTCTCTCTCTCTGTCTCTTTCACTGTTCGCTGCCTTCTTATCCTTCTGACTCCGAGGACGAAGACGACAGCCAGGATACGCAGCCCGACAGCGGCCGTTCTTTCACCCCTTCGAACGACCTGCAACCTGCCGGCTCTCCCCTCTCTCTCTTTCTCTCCATTTCTCTCTCCATTTCTCTCTCCATCCCGTTCTTGTCGCAAGGTATGCGTTACCCGCGGTGCCACGGTCCGATACGCAAGTACTTACGCATTGGCCAATCTGTAATTCATAACGCGAACGCTCGCGGTTTTTGCGCGAGTCTCGCGCACTGGGAGACCGCCGGGTACAAGGTGAACGCGGGGGCGGGGGGATCGAGGGGGATAAGGACGAACAGCACGTCCCATCCCGTGGGAATAAAACCTGACCTGGTCAACGTCCCGGCCGACGGTAAAACCGATGGGACGCTTCTTCCTTCCGAGCCTCTCGTCCGGGAATACGACGTCAACGAGCCCCTGACAGATATACGGACACCTTCGCTTTTCCAAAAAGATAGAAGAGACATCACTTATCAGGACTATTGAAGAAAGTAATCAATTTCTGATTGGTTCCCGTGAACTGCAATCAACACAATTTTTATATTCCACGAAGATTCGCCAGATACGTTATATCCTGTCGAAGAAAAATACTTACAGCGTTGTTAATGATTTTAACGAGTTCCAAGAACGTGTACACGACTTTCGAGAAATTATACGGGAGACTGAAGTAGGTGAACTATTAATACAGATTAACTAATTTCTAAACGATGCAGCCAATTTTTCGGATACGTGATGCAGCATAGTCGAAACTGGTTCCGCGATAGATCCTCCGCACGTCCGGCCGATCTTCACGGTAGGAAGACTGCAGGGAGTGTCTTTCGGCGCCGACATCCGGGGATTATATCAGCTGCGACGGACAGCT
This sequence comes from Lasioglossum figueresi, assembly GCA_028455805.1. Classification (NCBI taxonomy): domain Eukaryota; kingdom Metazoa; phylum Arthropoda; class Insecta; order Hymenoptera; family Halictidae; genus Lasioglossum; species Lasioglossum figueresi. The sequence goes on from CM052193.1 coordinate 2,425,549, forward strand.
CGCCTAACAAATGATTCCCCTAATTCTCTTTTCGTCGAGCATTCGCATAATGGTCGTTATCGTTCCCGACCCACCGGGTAGCGCTGATACTTTAGGATTACCATATTTACGACGAGTCCTACTCGTGGCAGGACTCGCGCGTACATCGCGTACATCTCGCGCGGAGCCTTTGTTCCGTTCCCAGGATCCAACAGGATATCTCAGCTTCCTCTGGTGTCCGCTTTTGGAGCGATTGAAGAAGATTTCTGTTCATCTTTTCGGAAGCTCGTTCAACGTTGTGGAACTTTCGAGGAAAATTCATCTCAAAAATACCCCTCGAATCTTTGTTTCCAATTCTGTTTATAAAATATTTTCACGGACATGTAATTTTTACCGTGAGCCCACATTTTCCTGGACGAATACATGAAAAATGAAAATTTTTATTGTAACAGTAATTCAATATCCAGTTCAATATCCAGTGGTGTGATATTAAAGTAGAACGAGACAAAGTTTCGAAAGCTGACGAAAAGATTGATATTGCGAGTCGCCAGCCAGCGGCGCCGCAAAAATTGGGTCAGCAAGCGACACCGCGAGGCGTAAAAATCTGCGCGTCGCCGATTCTCCAATTTCGCGGGCCGATCATAATCTCCCGTGGAATCCGAGGCAATCCGCCCCTGGCGTAACTCATGGTCCGTAGCATAATGGGCCCACCATTTGCCCTGGCGCGCACACGCGGGCATTATTGCGCGGTCTGGAGCGCGCGTGAGCGAGCAAGCGAGCGAGCGAGCGAGTTCGCTTGCTCGCTCGCTCGCCTAGCGAGGCAGCGCGGTACCGGCGCATCTTTTATTCATCCGACAGAGTGGAGCCTTAATTTGAATTGAATAGGATTTATAAATTATTTCAAATTATAGTTGCGACGCATGACCGGTACGGAGACCCGGCGAGCACCAGCTACCGGCAGCGAGGATAGCTAGAGGCCGAGTTAGACAACCCGTGGCCGACGACAACGGCGTCGCTGCCGGTGGCGACGACTCCTGACGACGCCGACGACGACAAACGTGCCCGCCGCCACATAGGAGAGACTCTTTCTCCCTTTTTCTCCTTTCGAGATTTTTCTCCCACTCTCTTTTCTTCAGAGAGAGAACTTCGCCGCTAGGGCAGGTGTACCGGTTAGCTTCTTTGCGAGTTTCCTTTGTCGCACAGTGTTGCGAATTGCCAATTTAGCTGGATCAAAGTCAGTTTTCGTTGACATCCAGGAATCGTGTGGTTTTTACTGCAATGGGAATGAAAGAGATCTCTGCAAGAATTCCAGGTACACGATACGAAAGATTTTCGAAAAATGTACCCTATAGAAATTCCAAAAACAGACAATTCCAATAATGTCTGTCTGAACGTCAGCCTTAATCCTCTCAAACTTCTTAGAACCGAAGCTTTCGTACGAAAGACGAACGACTGCAAAGAACAGACAATTCCAATAATGTCTGACTGTCAGCCTTAAATCTCTCAAACATCTTCGAACTGAAGATTTCGTTCGAAAGGCGAACGACTTCAAAGAACAGACAATTCCAATAATGTCTGAATGTCAGCCTTAAACCTCTCAAACATCTTCAAACTGAAGATTTCGTACGGAAGGCGAACGACTTCAAAAAACAGACAATTACAATAATGTCCGAACGTCAGCGTTAAACCTCTCTAACATCTTCGAACTGAAGATTTCGTTCGAAAGGCGAACGACTTCAAAGAACGACATCTCCAATAATGTCTGAACGTCAGCCTTAATCCTGTCAAACATCTTCGAACTGAAGATTTCGTTCGAAAGGCGAACGACTTCAAAGAACAGACAATTCCAATAATGTCTGAATGTCAGCCTTAAACCTCTCAAACATCTTCAAACTGAAGATTTCGTTCGAAAGGCGAACGACTTCAAAGAACAGACAATTCCAATAATGTCTGTCTGAACGTTAGCGTTAAACCTCTCAAACATCTTCAAACTGAAGATTTCGTACGAAAGGCGAACGACTTCAAAGGAAAAACAATTTCAATAATGTCTGAATGTCAGCCTTAAACCTCTCAAACATCTTCAAACTGAAGATTTCGTACGAAAGGCGAACGACTTCAAAGAACAGACAATTCCAATAATGTCTGACTGGCAGCCTTAAACCTCTCAAACTTCTTCGAACGGAAGATTTCGTACGAAAGGCGAACGACTTCAAAGAACAGACAATTCCAATAATGTCTGAACGTCAGGCTTAAACCTCTCAAACATCTTCAAACTGCAGATTTCGTACGAAAGGCGAACGACTTCAAAGAACAGACAATTCCAATAATGTCTGAACGTCAGGCTTAAACCTCTCAAACTTCTTCGAACGGAAGATTTCGTACGAAAGGCGAACGATTTCAAAGAACAGACAATTCCAATAATGTCTGAACGTCAGCAATAAACCTCTCAAACATCTTCGAACTGAAGATTTCGTACGAAAGGCGAACGACTTCAAAAAACAGACAATTCCAATAATGTCTGAACATCAGCCTTAAATCTCTCAAACATCTTCGAACTGAAGATTTCGTACGAAAGGAGAACGACTTCAAAGAACTTTCTCTCATCACCGCCACCCTAAACCACCCTCTCAAACGTCTCCAAACTGAATGTCAGAAAAGGACTCGACTATCGGGGCAGGTGCAGGGTTCAGCATCCGCGGTTGCTACTCGGTGGAGGAAGAAGGATAATAATTCAGTGTTCCCTCGAACGGAGAAAAGAGAGTAGGAAGAGGAGGCGAGCACACGGTCGCGAACCCTTTTCTTGCTAGTGTCTTTTGCCGAGATTTTCTTACGTAAGCAAGCCACCGGCATCTCGCGCTGGAATTCCAAGTCCCTCGAGCGTCGTTGCACCGGCGAGCAACCACGCGGCCCAGCCCGACCAAGAAGAAAACGCTGCGGTATCTCTTCTACCGGTGCCTCTGTTCGTCTTCGGCTCATCTCTCTCTCTCTATCTTTTTCTTCATGATGCACTTTGTTCCTCCGGTCTCTCTCTCTCTTTTTCTTCGGCGTGCGCTCTGTTCCTCTAGTCTCTCTCTCTTATTCTTCATGGTGCGTTCTGTTCCTCTGGCCTGTGGATCCCGTCGCCGATGCGCAACGTTCGAAACCTGACGGCCACCGGGGGAAAAAAGGTCCCGGGCGCGAGAAAAAGTTGCATCGGGCCCCGGATCCGGCGACTCCTCAGCGGTCCGTCGATACAGCGTATCCATCGAGACGAGTCGAGCGTGTAACGAGTTTCGAAACGGGCAAAAACCGCCGGGACTTTATTGCTCCCGATAGAAATGTATCGAAACGTCGGTTAGCTGTCGCTATTTGCCAGTGCCCGGCCAACTTTGTTCGCTCCGAGCATCCTGAACACCGAAGTCCTCCAAGAATCCAGTGAAACGAGGATAACACCGCCAGGGAATATCTAGCTGGCAGCCTCGTTGCCGAGGTGTGACCGTCCACCGACCGTGGAAATACGCTGAAACGAAGATTTGGTTCTGGGTGGTGTGTTTTTATCCACCCATCGGGCCTCGGTCTCTTTGGGACTTGGCGCAGTCGATGGAAAGATGAAGCGTGGTGGATCCCCTGATGCGAATGATTGCTTTTAGTGAGATCGATGTGACCAGTTTGTTTCTTTTCGTTGAGTTTGCTTTCGAGGTTTGTTACAAATAAGAGTTCACCCACTGAGAATTATTTTCACCTGTCGTATTCCTAAGACTTCTGTCTTCGTGCAAAACGCAACGAGCGAAGTGTAATATTGATTCGATGAAAATGAAGTGCCATTAGGAGCCATTACGCGAATCAATAGACTTACATAATTTCTTTGCATTCGTACACGATTTGTCTAGTTCTATTAAATTCTACTTGTAAAGTCTAATGTGTCTACAAAAACAGACATACCGACGTAGACTTCTGCAAGTACATTTAAAAAATAATTACTGGACACCGCCTGCGATCTTCATCTTCATAGATTATACTATGCATTAAATAACCTGTTCCCAATAATTGAATAAAAATCTTCTTTCACACCTTAATTCCAATAAAATGACTAGATCGCGTTTCCGATGTTGCCTCGTTCACTCTCGATTGAAATGGTTACCAAAATTTATTAATAAATTTATTCCGACAGTCAAATCTGCTATCGCATCTTGAAGACGATTGCCAGGTATTATAGCACCTCGAAATCGGCGATCTCCGAGCGGCTCCGCGGAATATTGAAGCCGTCAGGGTAGAACACGCCAGAAATTGCTCTCGAATGTACACTCTGTCTGGCGTGGTCCTCATATTTTATTGCGAAAAATCCGACGGATGGTGTGTGCCTGCTGGCCCCCTTTTCGGCCGTGTTATCCAGCGGTGCGGACTCGCCGAAGGGAAACGAACGCGACTGGCAAAAGAGAGAAAGAGCGAGGAGAAAAAGAGAAAGATACACCAGGTCCGGGGCATTATAAAGCATTACAACGAGTGCTGTTAACGTCCGTGTCCAATCCGCGTGCCGCTCGAAAATAAAATACAAAATAGCGCGCGACAGCGCTTTGTAAAGCTTTCTGTCAAATCCATCGGTCGTCGCGTTCTGCCTCTTTTCCTCTATTTCCCACTCGAGCCGCGATTCCCACCCTCTTCCCACCCCTAACCCGCACGCCGATAAATCCATCTCTCTTTCGCGTAACCTTTCCGACTCTTTTTTCAGCCTCGCTTTGTTTTCCGACACCCTTTCCCGAGCCGCTCGCGGTGTCAGCTGCGAGAGGGTCACGGAAAATCGAGTTCGATCTTCGATCCCTCTGGATCGCGTCCCACGATTTTTTGGGAGACACGCCGATGCACCGGGGACTGTTTAGATTATACAACTTGCTCACCCCTGCGATTTTTTAAGCAATTTCGGCTCCAGTCGTTGATCCAACGAGGGTTGCGAGTTTCCTTGTGTTTGGAAAGTGAAATGCGGGGATGCGATTAAAATGATTTGTTTAAACGCAAATTGTCATTAACGCGAATACAGAGGACAGCACGAAGTGGAAACAATTTGTTCGCGTAGTTCTGCCAGCAAGAATCGCGTTTTCAACCCCAAGCAGCGAGGAATCTCGGCGACTTTCGATTCGTCCTCCGCCGAGTTTTCTCTCCTCGTTCGTGCGATTCTCCTCTCTCCTTCCGTGGGTCGTGAACGCGACCGATTCGAATTGCAAATCAAATAGAACGTGCCCTGTGGAACACTCGCCGAGGATATTCGTTCCCCCCCGCGCGCTCTGTCTCTTCTTCCTCTCCACCAATTTTCCGCGTCGGCTGGGACAGAATGCGGATACCAGTCGATACTCGCGCCAGAAACCATTCATCTTCTTTTGGAATGAGCCTGTTTCTCCTGCGCGTAGGTACATTAATCATTATCAGCATTCTGTTTAGCTTCCTTCAACGAATTGTCTAAACATTCTGAAATTTATGAAGTAATACCAACGACGGATAACTCCGATGAAATCCGACCGTTAGAAAATTGAATCTGCCGCAAAGACACCGTCATCTCCGCAGAGTGATGTCGAGATCTCGATGCACCCCTATTTGCACCTAACCGCAGATCAGCTCGCGAGAATTCGTGGATGCGTTGGGGGTTCGCGGACCGTCGGCAGCCAATCGAGAGTTTATAGGGGGTGTAGCTCTCGCGGTGCGGAATATTCGCCGCTCAATTTCGTTTTCTCCCTGTTTAATCATGGTCCGGGGGTGGCTCTGGTGCGTGGCGAGCGTAACGCCGTGCCGCGAGGATGAACGGAGCGAAACAGGCGAATCGAAGAGACCAGGAGAGAAAGAGGAAGAGAGAGAGAGAGATTGAAATCGAGAGAGGGGTTGGTGATGGAGGAGGAGGGGTTGCTGGGGCGGCGGCAATAGCCCCGCTCGGGCCGTCATTTGTCAGGGGCTGTCGCGGCACGAGCGTGTTTCTGTTCCAGCGGCGCAGATAGCGACCCATCCATAGGCCGTTCATCTTTATTCCTTTATATATAGAGTTCCTATCCCCCCTCACCCGCCCCCGGGGCCCCGGTTCCCTCCAAAACGCCCTACACGATTCCCTCGAACTCATTTAATTACAACAAACAATTTATTAGGTCCATCCTGGTTCCGCCCACGGGCAGAAACAGGGTAGAGGTGGGGGACCACGGGATGGAGGAATGAAATCGGGGGAACGGGGGATGAAGGGGGGCCCGCGTACCCATACATTTATACACCTGGTACAGGGATATACGAGCATACGTACACGTACACATGCAAGACCGACCAACCGGCAAAACTGAAATTATTCCGCCGGGGGTGGCCTATCACCCGATTGTATCCGCACAAAGGAACGTGTTTTTGGTTCGTTCCCGATGAAACGTGTCGGTTACGCTCGGCTCGGTCGGATCTATGTTCGGACCCCCTCGTCGAGATCGGCGCCCCGCCACGGAATATGACCGCCGCGCCGTCCAATTGATCTCTGAACGACGGAACACCGGTCGCTGATTTGCTGGAAATGTTTAATAGCCGGCCCTGTGCCCGGACCCGACCCCCACCTTACTATTTGCCTATGATTATGCACGGTGTTATAGCTAAAGGCAACAATGGGGGTGGGTGTATCGCATGTTCGATCAATTGTAAATGCACGATGTGGTTGTCGATACTTCTTGTTCGAATGTTTTCCACTGCTGTGGGGGGAACAGATTCTTCTTTTTTAGTTTCTTGCAGAGAAAATGACGAGGGATGTGCACAACACATTGTACATTTCGATGGAGATTAACGTCTCTTGTCGCAATTGTTTCTAACCCCTGGCAATAATGTCTTACCTCCGTGTAATCGCTCGAATACACGACGTTCTCCTTAGATATTGCGAACGTTACTTTATAGAGAACATCGAGATAACGAATAATTTTATTGCAATATTCTAGATTCTAGACGATAGAAACCGGTGATATTTCGTAATTGTTCCGCTCGGGAAACCTGCTACGTAGTCTACCTAAGGTTAAGAGGAACATGAATGAATACAAAGCGAATGGGGCTGGAAGAGGGGAAGGATTAAGTGGGAATAGGACTAACGTACATGAAGTCTGAGAAAGCTGAATGAATGGGATTGCAGATGAGTAAGGATAGATTAAGAAGAGTAATACTGGCACGCATGATCCGAGTTGGTACACCGACTTCGGTGTACAATCTATCACTAGAAGAGAATCATTTGAAAAAATCTAGTTTGTTAAAATTTCAAATCGCTTGTAAGATGAAGCAAGTACGTAGAAAGTGATAGATAAAAAGTGGAAGGAAGCAACTCCATTCAGACGATATCCCACAGTACGAATCGAAACAATTGGGAGTGGTGCGACTTCAAAGAACAGACAATTCCAATCATGTCTGAACGTCAGCCTTAAACCTCTCAAACATCTTCGAACTGAAGATTTCGTACGAAAGGCGAACGACTTCAAAGAACAGACAATTCCAATAATGTCTGAACGTCAGCAATAAACCTCTCAAACATCTTCGAACTGAAGATTTCGTACGAAAGGCGAACGACTTCAAAGAACAGACAATTCCAATAATGTCTGAACGTCAGTCTTAAACCTGTCAAACATCTTCAAACTGAAGATTTCGTACGAAAGGTGAACGACTTCAAAGAACAGACAATTCCAATAATGTCTGAACGTCAGTCTTAAACCTGTCAAACATCTTCAAACTGAAGATTTCGTTCGAAAGGCGAACGACTTCGAAGAACAGACAATTCCCATAATGTCTGGCATGATCCGAGTTGGTACACCGACTACGGTGTACAACCTATCTCTAGAAGAGAATCATTTGAAAAAATCTAGTTTGGTAAAATTTCAAATCGCTTGTAAGATGGGGAAAGTGCATAGAAAGTGATAGATAAAAAGTGGAAGGAAGCAACTCCTTTCAGACGATATCCCACAGTACGAATCGAAACAATTGGGAGTGGTGAGTGCTCACGAGCAACGTTCTCCGCAACGGCTGGGTTAATATTTACATTTCCTTCTCGCGGCTCGCCATATCACGCGGATCGTTGAGCCGGCGAAAGGACAGGCCGGCGATCAATTTAGCAACACGAGCGTTATCAGTCAGTGGAACTCTTTAAAATAAGCCGTGTAAAAGGCCACGGTTCATCGGCGCGCGAACTTCCCCGCCCACGCTCGCCGAATCGTGCGAAACACCGTTCGCGAACGGTCTCGTTTCTCTTATTACTTTTCCCGCGGGATCGGTAATTGCGCTCGGAAAACCCGTGAATGGGTCTGACGATCTCCGCGGGACGGAAAATTGCGTTAGTCCCGGCAGGTAACGTGCTGTGTCCCCTTATTAGAAGCAGATTTTCAGCTCGCGTGGGTACCGGGGGAAAATGACTCGCGATGTAATTACGTCGTCAATTATGCCGGGCTAGAATAGCGAGCGATTTCTATCGGTTGCTCCGAACGAAAACTTTCCTCGGTTTCTGGTGCAATCAATTCGCTGATTGCTGCCGGGAAGAGAATGAGCGAAATAGAGGGAGAGAATCAGCTGGAGTGAGAAAGAGAGGAAGAGAGAGAGAAGGATCAGGAGTAAATACGAATCTCACGCTTTCGTTCTTAATAGCGGCGCCCTATCGTACGTGTCCGATCGACGGTAACGACTTCCAGAATAATGTACGAGTTGTAACTACGGCAACCGGGCTGTGTTTTCTTCGCCTCTTCGCCTCTTTACCGAGTTATGTCTCCTGTGGCTCTTGTACCCGGCGAATGTCGCTCCACGGACGCTGAAATATTTTCTTTTCCCCGCATCGGGCGTCCCTGCACCTGGGATGCACGCGATTCCCTGCCGGCGCTGCGTGAACTCTGTTTTGCTGCGTTTCGTAAACCGTAGAGGTTCGTTCGATTTTATTCCGCTCACTTTTTCATTATTATCTCTCGAATGGCCCTCGAATATCTTCACGCCCGTTGATTTAATGTTTTTAATGCTTTCGATTAACGCTTTAAGCGCGATAACAAGACGCGTGAAAAATCATGGAATCCTTCAAAATCATCGCTAAATAAATGTTCTGAAATTAATTGTACAGAAATGTCATTCTTCTTCAAGCGCTTGACGATTTCTAATTGGGATCCAAAGGTGCCAGACGTCTCGCAGGTTTTCCGTGAAAATGTTCTCTGTTTTTCCACGCAATGAACAAAGGGGTGCTGGGGGAGGAACAGATGATACGAGAAAGACTGCTCTTACGTAGGAAGTTTACCCACGGCTTCGTCGCCGTCGGAATAATGGGTGGGAGGGTGAGACGGTTTTCGTAGAAGCGAGCAGAGCTCGCGAAGACTTTTCCACCTTCTCCTCGCTCTCTCGCGTGTCATAAAGCATCTTCTCCGAGTTCCTCGCCTAGACGGTGAATACGATCTGATGTTATTACCGCGATGCCATCGCGTTACGTAATATATCGCTTCTCTCGGAGCACGGTGCCCCGTGTAGAGCCGAGAACCCAGAGAAAGGTGCTGCGAAAGAAACGGAGACCCGTGCTGGAAATTTTCAACATAATATCCGCTCTGCAACTTGTTGTCTAATCTCTGCTAACAGCTTCGCAATTCCGTAGTAATTTCATCGCGTAATCACGTTCATCAAACGTTCGCCACGCCTTCGTATTTAATTCCAAACAATTGCTGCAAGGTTCTCATATTTTCAGAGTCAAGCAGACATTTTATTCTTTCAAGCTGAAGATAGTGTATCGATATTTTTCGATCGTTTTAATCTTAATTCTGTCTCAGACGGTGCCAATTCATTTTGGTCATAAAATCGCCTATCAAAATAATTTTCTGTATTATTAGAAATATAAAGAGTACTTCGTCCTAAATACTCTCCAGTGGATGTTTCACTGGAGTATCTTTCGTGGACCCAGCAGAATGTCATCGGGCCCTTGAATTGGGACTGCCACGGGCCCAGGGACCGCGCGATCTGGCTTTTCGCCGGGCGATTCGATCAATTACGCCGACACCATTGTAATTTGTAGCGACTCTATCTGCGTTTGTCCGGAACCGGTTAACGAGGTCCAGCCAATCGGAGAAGGAAGGCTCTGATTGCCCCCGACCAGGGGCCCGATTAATCGAGACCGTTCGAGAGTTGAACATAGTGGGCCGTCGGCGGCTACGGGCGGTTTTACGAGCGTTCCGCGCGTAAACGCTCGCCGGGAATAATTTTTGTTTCGTGCGTGCTCGCGCACTTAGTATTAAACATCCGTCCCCGTGAAACGCGAAATAAAGTGGCCGGGAACACCCCGACCAATTAATTACCGCGATCTGATTGCGCGCAATTAATCCCGCCGTCTTGCCGGCGGATCATTAATTAAGAGTAAACGAATGTCTCCGGGATGTAGACACTCGAGGACGCGCGCTCATTTATTACGAATAATTTACTTACGAACGATCCTGCCTACACAGAGAGAGAGAGAGAAAGCCTCTCCTCTGGATCCTCGGGCGCTAGATCCTTCCCGATAAATTGTTCCTTGTCGACTCCGGTTGATTGCGATCCGCCGCTGCTGTTGCTGCTGCTGCTGCTGCGTGCTTCATAGTTTTATGTTACCATTAAATTGCTCGAATGCTCGAACGTTCCCGACGCCGTTTACGATTTTTAGAGTGGGAACGCGTCCGTATAACCGGCACGGAATGTCCCACGCTTTTAGGCAGCTTCGGAATAGTTTTAATTGACTGCCGCGGCGTGAGAGAGATTTTTCACATTTTTCTTCGAGGATTTGAGGTGGTTTCTCCTGCAATTTAAAAATTCCCCAAGGAAGTCGCTTAATCTCGTCGCAAACTATCGAATCGTAAGAGAAATAAATAAAGAAGTCGCCAACTACCGCAGTCGGCGACAAACTCTCGCTGGAATAGTTTACGTTTGCCTCGAACTGTCACTCGAAAAACGAAAGCAGAGACCAAGGAGAAAGTTTGCACGATAAATTGACATTTTCCTTCTTCCGCGACATTAAAACCACCGAGACTAGAAAAACCGGTGCCGGTAGGATCGCGACGAGTAAGGAAAAAAGCTCGTGAATACGCTAATAAGACGAAAGCTCCGAGAAGTGGCAATAATCGGGGGAAGCGGTCATAAACGGCACGCCTCTCCTCCTCTTTTTCTCCTCCGCTGGAACAGAGGATAATTCGATTCACGAGGGAGGTACTCGAGTAACGAGCGGGAAAACCTGGGTAGCTTCGCCGGCCGAACACCGTATAAATAAAAACTGAACGGGACGGAAGAGTGGTTAGTTGCATGGAGTTCGCTCCCGGTTCCGGGGAGAACTTCGAGCGGCGCCGAATGATAATTGCGTTTCTGCCGCTGTTAATGTACAAACTGCGCGAATTTCTCCGGGGAGCCTGCCAGATATCTGGAACCGTCTGATATTCTGACCTTACTTCGGTCCTTCGAAACGCATTTCCGCTCCTGGACTCCTTGCCAACTTGTTCTCTCTCGTATCCAGCCAACACGATCTCTTATTCGCGGCGATCGTAGCGAACGAAGCTCCGTCTATTTTGAATTCAATAGTTTAGGTCCTGACGACAGCTTTAATCGAGGCGAAAAATATTTATCTCACTCCAATTTTATTGAACGAACCCGCAATCATCTTCATGATTGGAAAAATTAATAATTGAATCGATGCGCTTAGCGAGGCTATTTTCTCCCTTGAAAATAAAAATGTGTCGATCATTTTGTGCGGAGTTTCTATCGGTAAAAACGATGTCGATGGTTATTACAAAATGATTTACCTAAAATCTTGACCAGGTGGTATCCTTTCTTCTGGCGTCGTTTAAAGAATTTGATCGAAGCGAGTCGATAAAAAGAAAGATCGTTCCATTGTAGTTGGAGAAAAATCGGCAAGGATCCTGCGGTCTGCGTCCCATTAGCGAAATGAAGCCGATCCATTAGACGGTGGTTCGATGCTTTTACTTTCGCGCGATGCCTGTCTATTACATTCTTGTTCCCGCCGGATTTCGCAGTTACCCACGTCGCGAGAGGCAACCTTTGTCCATGAGATCAGCCGGTTTAATAACATGATTCAAGGAGCGGCAGCGATCGGCGCATTAAGGTCAGCTGGGTCGAGGTGTATAAAGATAATAGCCCAGCCACCGACCGAACGGCCGATCTCTCGCCGGCCAACCGAACCGGCGAATAAGTTCTCTTCGTGTCCAAGTATGTAACGCGCGTGAGAGATTCATTAACGTTGCATCGGCGTCCAACTTTGGGAAACGTATATCGCGGGGCCCTGACATTTGCGTGATTAAACCGAAGCTACCTCTCGTGACTGACGGCTCGCCGCGAACCGGGAATCATTTCGCGTTTGAACTAATTGTCAGCCGTGCATTGCCGTTACGTCTCGTTAAGAGACGTCGCTCGTTAAAAGAATTTACGTTAATTTCAACTTTGTACGAATCAGTGGTTATTACAAAAAATGTTGTTTCTTCACCGACGTTTACTTCGATCGTACAAATTAGAGGATATTAGAAAGTTGATCTCGACTCGAGTGTACACTGTACTTGTAGTTCTTCGTACATACATCGTACATCGTATTTGAACAATTAATGTCTAATTTCAGAAAAAATCAGAACGAGTCGGTCTCGCGACGAAGATCTCGTACAGAACGTATTGAAAATTCAATTTTGTTGTTGCCCATGTACAATAATATAAAGGAAACCTAATCGTTGCTGCTATAAGATCGAGGTTTCGTCTTTTGCGCCGGCGACGAAGGAAAACCGTTTTCGCGAAAAAGGTAAAAGTTCGTCGGACATCGCGATTCGCGCGTCGATGGGTTCTAGTCCCCCGCGAATGCTTTCGTGGTTCCCACTAATGATGAAATCGCGGGATGAACGACGCCGATCCGTGGCAACGGGTCAGGTGGGTCAGCCGTTGCAAAAATAATAATCAATCGAACGACCGGGAACCGAGAGAGCCGGGGCAATTACGCGGTGGCGGCGGTGCCTGTGCTGCGGTTAGGTTTGCCCGGGCCAGGTGGGACGAGGACAACCAAAGAGCCTCCTACCGCCTTTAATTCGCCTCTTTTCCTTCCCCTGGGCCGCTCGTTCCTTCCGCGGCAGCTCCCTATCATAACCTAACAGCTCGAGACTCCCTCGCTTTATTATTAAAAGTTGAAATTCCGCTGGGAGCCGGGCCGATCTTGCGGCGAACCTCTCCCGACCCGCTCGCGTCTACCTTGCTGCTCACCTACCTGCCCCCTGCCACTGCCATTTTGACTGACGTCCTGTTAAGGAGGTCGACGAGCTCGCAGAGCCTCGGAATTTTTGGAGAAACCTTCTCCAACGTATTTTTGCCTGAACCTCCGAGGATACGTGCTACTTTGTTAACCCGTTGCCGCACGATTTACATTATTCGTCCTGAACCATTTCGTAGAGACACGAAACCATCGGTGCACCGTTGAAAATCAAGAAAGCTTTGCATCGAACTTTCTTCGAACATATTCAACTATATATCTTCTACAGTAACTACGCTAAAAATTAAGAAATGTCCAACGTGATCGTCCCGCGTCGCTAATTTCCCAGAATTTCTGTGCGAACTATGATAATTGAACGCCGCGCGTTCGATCCGAAAATAGAGCAGCAGCAGGTACAATCAGGCTTTTTCCGGCGCTATTGTAGAGTCGAGCAATAAAAGCTCGCGGCGCAGAGAGGATCCGGTTGCTCGTTCGAGCGACGATTTTTCCCCGGGACGCGTACATCGCCGGCTGGCAACCGGAATTGCCGAAAGGCGGTAAAACTGTCCGACGAGAGGGTTGAAACGGATATCGGAGGGGGTGCGAGTTACGCGCGGCCCGAATACCCATTTACTCGTAGGAGTGATTGAAAACGCGCGGAAAACGGCGTCCTCCGCGATGGAATATTTAAGCGGGACAAGAGTCGCCCGCGGAAAACCGCAGCTCGTTTCCTCATTCGCCGCTGGTCCGTGTCACATCGGCCCCCGAATGGTTCCGCGGCTTTTTTTTGTAAACAAGCAGACCCTGCACACGCATTACGTGCGTAGAAATACCTTTCCGAACAGAGGAAACGTCTTAATATATTGGTAAAAATGATTATTTCGTTCAGGGAGCGTACGAGGGCCGAAACTGCAATTACCTCGACGCCGTTCAAACGTTCAGCGGGATTTCGCGTCGCGCAAAGGACGAGAGGCGACAAAGCTCGATGGCTCGACATCTAATTCACTAAAGGTACACGTGTACGACACTCGGCCGGCTACCGTCTTCGTGATGCGGTTCTGCGAGCGAGAATACCGCGGCCCAATAATTTGTCGGCCTGACGATTTTTTTCCTCGGCTCGTTTGCGAGGCCTACAAATTGTTCCGGGAACGCGATCGAGATCGATGCCGGCCGTTTTTTTCGATCGTTCCGAGGCTTAACGACGCCCGACGCCCGGAACATAACCGCCCTCGACGTCCACCGACTTTTCGGAATAATTCGCCGGGCCCGGGTCGGGCCCGAGAGACCCGGGCCCGACGATTCGCGCGATTACATATTATGCTAAACACGCGAAAATGGCTTTTTAAATGGAACATCTACATTTATGCGGCGCGGGGCCCCGGTCGCGCAATCCCCGAGCCCCGTAGGACCCATTCCATACTCGGGCCCCGGTCCCGTGGACCGCGTAAGCACCGGCGAATTAAACGCAATTTTCGTCCATGCGAGGTATGCATAACAAATTGTCGACTCTCGACGAACGTCTTTATACTTTGATGCCGGACCCGGGGTCGTTAGGCACGTAGCACGGGGGCAGAAGACGGCTGTTTCCGTCCCGCCGACGATTACAATCCAATTATTATTCCTGCATAATGCCCCAAACCCCCGGCTTGATTGTTCGCCGGGGCCCCGTGTACTCACCTGCCTATGAATCCTGGACGGGGAGGAGGTAAGCAGCCTGATCGGTCGCGTTCGCTGGATAATGAGACTGTGGATAGAGTGGCCGAGGATCTGCCCCTTGGGGATAGGGTGTCCGCGAAATTGAAAATTAAACGTTTGCCCGGCTATCCGGAATCTCGATTCTTTACCCCTTTCGGCTCGTTTCTCGGTGCACAAGGAATCCGAGCAGCTTCGATTTGGATACACGTGATCGCGCGTTCGACGTCGTTTGCAAATGTTTGTTCGCATGGTTTTGCCAACGGCGTCTCTCATCGTATAATCCATGCATTAATAAACAGTAAAACAAATACAAAGATCCACTAGAAAAACTGGTGACCTTCTAGTAACCTTGAATTTCGAACAAGCATCCGTCCGGAGAATGATATTTGCAATGATATTGTGACTAGACTCTGGTCGAGTATAAAATATTTCTTTTAACAATTATTTAAAAAGTTGGAAGTTGAAAATGGAAGTGTAAAATGCTGTGCAACACGTACGCGCGAAAAATTTGTTCTCGAGACACAAATTGCACTGGGACCGTAAGAACTGATGCAGCAACCCAATAGAAGCGCAAAGTGGCTGAATTTCCATACGAGAGGCAAGGGTTAATAAAAGAAGGTGAAGGTTGCATAGCCCCGCCCCCAGGATCCCCGGAATTGTCGCGTTTCGTGTATGATCAAGGTGATCCACGGGTAGATGGTCCGCGAAATTGAAAATTGAACGTTTCGCGGCTACTATGCAGGGTCTAACCAAGGATGCCTTTTTCTGTTTCATGCGCTGGCCGGGCATCATCTCTTCGCAGGATCCGACGTCCGTGAGTATGGGTTATTAAGTATCACGAAATGTTGCAAAGTATCGGCTGCGAGGATCGAACAGGGGAACGAGAGAGATGGAGAGTGAGAGAGAGAAAGAGAAAGACAGAAAGTTAGCGCGAGCGAACGGGTTTCTTTCCAGTCGCGGACTCGATTCTCGTCGGCGAAAAAAGTCTCGCGAGTATCGCGTTTCTTATTTGCGACCGCCGCAGCCTCGTCGTTCGATTTCGACGCATCGAAAGTGGAACGACCGAATTTCGCCGCTCTGCCAGTATTTTTCGCGGTTTAATTATCCACTAGGAGCACCGAACGCACAGTGTTTCGTAACAACGACGATTCTATTCCATATGCAATTTTCTCATGGATATTTCATGCAGAATTTCTTACGGATAATATTTTACAATCTCGTCGGTGATCGACAATGAAATGACTAATTTCACTCGTACCGAAAAAGTTTTATCCCAGCAATGTCGATATTAAAAAAAAAACAACTCTGTCTAGACTAATAATGAACCATATTATAAAATTGAAACTGACTCGCAGAGTAACCAATGTCCTCGACGAATATAAATTGGACCAACGAGATGCGCTTGCAATTGTAAAATGCGTGCAGTGCATTCGAGGTACGAAAAAACTTGTTCTTTACATTCTGGTACCCCAATTACTCGAAGCGGGAGCGATCCTCGCAGTTGATCGGTACACACGAGCATCCCTCGATCCCGGCGATGATACGACTGAAAATAAAATAAATGGAATATCATCGCGAAGTCGGTGGTTTTGGTGGTCGTCAAGGGGTTAATTCGACCCCCGGAGCCGCTCCTCGAGCGGACTTTTAATCGTGTGCTTTCTGTTTCATATTCCCTCGTGCGCCGAACCATGCGTTACCCATGCATGATCGCCGCTCCGCCGATGGAACCGCACCGAATTCAGGGCGTAAGTAGCATTTAGATAGCAGCGTCGATGTAATAGCACGTTATCGTTGCGCCTCGAACGAGGTCGCGTACAAAACGCGCCCGTTAAACATCGCTTTCCCTCGGACTGGTCCCGGCCTGGCAGGAATGCAAACAGTGTATACCTGCGTCTCGGACGAGTCTGACAAGCGGACGATTACTTTGTTGCGATCGAGAAGGAAAGGTAGCAGCAAGGCACGATCGTTGGGGGGCACGGGAACGAAGGGGAGAGGGCAGCGAGCGTTTACACGCACGAATCGATAATTTTCGAAACGTTCTTCGGCTCTCGGCCCCGATGGCATCGCGTGAACACGGCTACTTATTGAATCCTCTGGCCGCGCGTAACCAGCCACGCCGCTGGAAAGCCGACTAATTACTTGGTAATGATAATCCTCCGGGCGAGGGAGCGACGATCTTTCCGTGGAATTTATCGCGAGGTGGCTTACTCCCCCGGCGCTTCGAATCGCGAGGAAAACGAGCACGCGAAACGGATCGCGTGTACAGATCCTCGGTACCATTGCGAAAACCGCGTTTAAATTGTTGGAAAAAACGGCCCCGATGTCTGCTCGAACCGGCGTCTCTAGAAGCTGACAGTGCTGCAGACATTTTGCTCAACATTTGAAATTCAGAAAATGGATCGATCTCAAAATTCATGGACCTGTTGCTCTGAATTTAAAGAACATGTCCGTTGTATCGTTCTCCAGTATATCAAAGCTAACAAAGGACAGATACATTTTTGTTAAAGTTCTGCTGTACCGTGAACACGGTGGCATCGTTGACCTTCCTCGACCTCCGGACAATCTACACCGTAGATTCTACAGGATCGATATCCTGCAACTCCGTATCGGTTCCCTGGATCACCTCGGTGCTGTTATCATCGAGAAAGGATCGCGTCCCCGCAGCATTCGCTAGCTAACAAAACCGGTATCGGCGATGATCAAGGAGGAAACCGAGATCCATCGTCACGTCATCGATCGACGACGGAATCGCGACGATCTCGGTGTTCATAATTTTGGGGGCGTAGACGCTTGACAATCGCCCGATAATCGCGAGAGGAAGGAAGCACCGGTTCGATAAAGATCTACCGGTTAATTGAGACCTAACCGCGGGCCTCGATCTCGCGATTGCGAGCCGTGCACGAGAAGACACGCGCGTTCGGCTCGGCTCCTCCGATCCCTCATCCTGTACGACGCAAGGCGAGCGAGCGGATCGGAAGCGCACGAAAAAGGAACTCGTCCGATTTATCGTGACGCATCGGGATACCAGCGAGAATAGCTGTGGGAAACGAACGGGATAACGATTCGCGTGTTTTCTCTGCCGTGTATGATGTATGATGCGCGTACAGCGTGTCGTGTAACTGGTGCAACGCGAGCGAAAAACCGGTGATTTAATGCGGAAAAGTGAATCGAGGGGGCGTCCTCGTTAGAGACAGCTTAAGAACGAGCGGTGCTCTTACGTACCGTCGTAAGATTGGCATTTTCACAAAAGATTTTAGAACGTAACAGCTTTCGAGGAGAAGCGTGTTGAAATCGTTAAAAATAGCCCACACGCGATGTGTCGATTAACCCTTAAACTGTGAAGTATATTAAAAACCACTGCGATCGATGGGATAAATTAAGATTCGACGGTCAACGCGTTAGCCCCAAATACCAAAACTGGATAGACAAAATTGGTCGTAGCGTTGGCTCTTTTATTCCTCCTGCATTCTTCGAGCCTAATCAAAATTAATTTCTGAACCTGGGGAAAACATAGTGTCCCCGCATGCATGACCGACACGACAGTCACCGTGTTAACCACGCTCCACAGCCCGTTGCTAGAAAACACGCAAATAAAAACCGGCAATCGGGCCCCGATAAATCAGCGAATTGCCGCGTCGGAGAATACGCGGCGTTTACGGGATCCAGGGGTCCGAGAAAAAGGAAAAAAACTTAACAGAGACGTATCCGAGCTCATTAACATCCCGTCGGACACGCGTTCGCGCGTTCCCCGCGAATCGGTTTCCGGCGGCCGTCCGCCGCCGATATATTTTAATTAACGATTACGCCGTAAATATCGTTTATCGGCGTCGTAAGTCACCGGGGACCGGGGGCCGCGCGTCCAAACATTCGTTTTCGGGGCCCGACGCGGCGTGGGTGTGACGTCCGTGGTTCGGGTCGGGCCTGGTCGGGCCTGGTCGGGCTCGGGGCTCAGGTGGCCTCCGGACCGATAACTCCTCTCGCCCGAAATAGGAATAACTCGAGATTCGGTTATTAATTTGGTTCGGGGAGCCCGCGGCGGGGCGCAGCGACCCCCTCGTGCGTGTCAGCTCGGGGTTGGGCCCTTCCTGGCCTCGCCCTTGAGACTCCCTTGGGACTCCCTTGAGACAATGGCCGCCCGCGGTGCCCGATGTCTCCGACGACGTCTCCCGGACCCCCGTCGAGGCCGACGGCCACGCATGCCCGCCGTTTTACTGCTATAGAGACGTCAGATATCCGTCCCGTCATTTGGTATTCGTGGCCTCGCTTCAAGGGCCCCGGAGCCCACGGGCCCACGCTTTTATGCGCGCCGAACCGAGTTTCCATCTCCGACGCGTGAAACGCGCCTCGATATCGATCGCGGAATTTCTTTGCTCCCTCGTCCTTTCTCTACTCGACGCAACGCGGAGTGCGATTTTTGTTACTTAGCCGCGTGTTCGGTCAAACGTTTACAGTAATTTTCGGACCCGCGAGACCACGAGTTCTCCCCGCTTCTCCGAATATACATACGGAATTTTAATAACATTTTTAAATTTTGATGAATTTCGGTGCGGTAGAACAAGCGATAAAAGTCTCATTTCATCTCTATGGAAGCCCTCGATTCCACCTACAGCACTTCGATCGAGGAAGGTAACGATCATCTCGAGACAATTAACGCAAATATAGACATCCCGTTGGTAATCGCGCCGCGTTTTCATATAATACGGGCCAAGCGCGACTCCGAGCAATTTGTAAAGCACGATTCATCGGCCTCGCTCGCCTTCGCATCGGCACACTCGCGAAACACGGCACGCACACGTTGTGTCCCCCTGTTCCGCCCCCGCGCTCTTATTTTTCTCTTTGATTTTTACTTCTTTTCTTCGACGCCATCGCGCCGGTTATATCGCGGACGGCGCTATAAGCGGGCAATTAAAAGCGTGCGGCGGGGACATTTATGTTGGCACTAACTGCCCGTTAAGACGGAGGAACCACCTAACCGTGGAAGGTGTAATTGGCCGACGTGCTGAACCTGCAGCTCGTAAAACAGCGGGCGTGCCTGCCCGGCTACAGTTTTTCCGCTCGCAATCGGGCCCAAACCGTGTCAAACGACGCGACTTTCGCTGGATTTTCAATTAGGACCGGGCCCCCTCGGTCTTAGGAACTCGCAGCGCCCTCGGTTAGCTCATTTCAGCTACTCGTAAAATTGATCGAACTCGTAAAAGGAGCATAGAAACTGTAGAAGCGAAATTTGTTTTCTAGGAAACTATTTATTCGCGATTAGAGAGTGGATTATGCTTCATGCGCAGTGGTGTCTTTCACATTTGGAATTCCATAATTATTGAAATTACAATAATGCTCTCGTGGTAATATACCGACTATTTTTAAAGCTGGGTAGGTTTAGCGTTAAATTAATAATAAAAAATGGTTTGATTATTGAGTTGGGGGTTGAAAGCAGGCTGCGTCGTATCGAATCGGTTTTTCCTTTCGAAATCTCACGACCCCGGCTTCGGCCAGCGAAAGATCATCGGCGAACGGTTTAACGAGAGGCTTAATTAATGCTGCCTAACACGCGAGACGAATAGACGCGATACGCCGGCGTTGATAAACATTCACGATATAATTAGGAAGTCCGTTTCAACTGCGAGGAGGCAGTATATAAATTAACCTCGCAATCGTAAATCGCTCGCATTCGAAATGGCATATAGCTGGCGCGACGACCGGGAAACATTGGGGGAAAACGCGATAACGTTCGCCGGAACCCGGAAACGCGTGTATTCATCGTTGCTCGGGAAAGAACGAGTGAGAAAGAGAGAGAGAGAGAGAGAATCCGCGGAGGGTGACTTGCGAAAACTATTCGGATAATAAGCGTTTCCCTGACGGTATCATTAAAACTGATCCGCGCGAGGATAGCACCGTCCGTTTCTACTTACAATTATAATTTACGTTTTCCGCTGGACGATCAGAGAAGGAAAAATTGTATAAAAGTCAGTTCGCATTTGTGTCAATTAGCCCGTTGTTTTGATGTATCACTAAAATATTTATTTCTTGGGTCGGGGTGAATCGGTGCGACGCGGTTATCTGTTATCTGCGCTGCTAATTTTCGCCGAGAACACGTTTCTTTGATGCATGCACATCGAATTTATAATTGTTTGACATAAATACTTCGTCGTGTCAAAGCAAAGAACACTGTGGAAAAAAGAGGGGAACATTTAATGTTCAACATGAAGGGTTCGGAATTCTTGAGTAACGAATGTGTGAGATACATCTATCGGTGTTAGTAATTATTGTGTTTGAAATATTAATTTTCACGAACATGTGTACTCGTGTCGTTCTCACGTTAATAAATCAACTAATCCCTGAGAAATTACAAATTTGAAGATTCTGGAATTGATTAATCTTTGTTTATCTTTCTTGGAAGGCTTTTCTGAAGAAATGTCCTATAAAAAATAGGCAAATCGAGCATGCAAAGTTTTATTTCGTCAGCTTCGTCATCCCCAAGATAAAAGCAAGAGACTATCGACGGTTGCCTCGCTACAAGCTTTGCGGGGGTCCCCGCCGGAGTGCATACACCAAGGGAAAGTTGCGTAATGGGTTCGTTAGGCTGTTCAGTCCGCGGGATATCAATTCGGCGGGCAATCCATATCTCCCTCGCAGGCTCGATTAAAATGCCAGACGCTGGGAGGAGAGATTCCACCCCGATACGTAATATTGTTACGCGTGTACATGTTGTAACTGTCCGGATCCGTGACGAAGTCACGCGATATGCATTATGCACGTACGTACCGCCGGCAGACGTTTCCGCACTCACTCCCACGATGCACCGGGAGTTGGCTTTGACGAGTGTCGTTTTGTGAGAAACGATCCATCGATGTTCCACCCGAGTGCATTCGCACTCGAGTTACCCTTTTCCATATGAAACGACTCTTCCCTGAGCTGCGAACTCTATGTACGAGCACCGGTTGACTCCTTGAGCTCTGCTTGGTTCCTTTGGAACAAGGGAGGGCAGAGGTAACTGGGAAAAGGAGAAGGAATTAATTAGGAGAGGCAGCTAGATCCAGGAGCAGGGAAAGGAGCTAGGTGATAAATAAAGTACAGAACTAGGAAAGGAACTGTGATGCGAACTAGGGGAAAAATTAGGGTAGGAAATTAGGTAGGGAACTAGGAATGAAACTGGGAGCTAGAGGGAGGACCTTGGGAAGCATCTAAGGAGGGAGCTAGGAATAGATCTAGGTAGGAATCTAGGAAAGGGCCTAAGAAGTAAAGTAGGGGAGGCAAATTGGGGAAGAGACGTAGGGGGTGATCTGGCGAGGACACCAGGTAGGACGGTAAGAGGGAAATGTACCAGAGAAAGTGGAGAACTAGGGAGATGTCCTTCTAGAAATCAATTTAAAATAAAATCGGACAAAGTCACGTTTTCTACAATGATATAATAACTTCTTGCACGCAGCAAATTCTTCTACCATGAACCGCTATTACTCATAGAATTCCAAGACCCGGGTGATCATTTTGAACAATAATTGCATACAGATCCTGCACCAGGAGCAAGTTTCTCGCTCCAGGCTTTCCATGGTAGCAAAGATCTCATGTTTGCGACGATTCGACTTTCTGTTTGAAAAGTAGATTGCACCTCTACTGGTCCGCCCGGGGATACTATAGTGGGGATAATCTAGTAGCATAGTGGGGACAGCGGCCTTGGGCGACCAATTGACTTCGTTCTGATTATAGCGTTCGGTTCCTTTAAATGCACCCCTCTTACTTCTTCCGACTCGTTCGCGATTTACATACTGATTACAAGATACGTAGCATTTTACATCAATTATAGAAAGTATCCCGGGAACCACTGGTACCCCTTTTTCTAATAACATCTTTAAACCGTGGTACGTTTCCAGCATACTTGCACCGTCGATGTCATTATCCGTGCAACATTCCGCTGGGAATTAGGCGCGTCGAAAAAAGTACTTTTATTTATTTGAAAAAGTAATTACACTGGCCGTGTTGTACAAGCGGTTCGCGCGCAGCCTCGTGTGTAAATACGAGGAGGGATATCTTTATTACGGCTAATTTCTTGCGTGTCCGTTATTCCAGGAGAAAACGGTCGTTGCGAACGTGTTAATGCTACGAAAGGGGTGGCGGCAGTAGGGCTCTAACGAAATAATTGTTACGATCGTTCGGCGATAATTACTATCATTTCGCCTCGTTATTTTTGCGAGCCGCGGCCGTCGCGATTCCATGCTTATCCGGTCGAGCCAATACCGCGATCTTAAAATTCAGACTCCAGCAGCTCTGTATCATTTTATAATTGCCATCCTCCGCTCCTAATACAATCATTTGAGAAACAGCAATCAGGATAATGCGGCTCGTAAATCACTCATTCGCGTTTCTAGAAACCTTGCTCTTCGTTTAAAATCTTGAAAATCAAACATTTCTTCCGAAGGAATGTTGATTATAACACTATTACACCACAATATAATACAATATAAATACGACACGTCAATCTCTCCTCAATTTATTCAACAGAACTGAACTGCTCTGTTATTCGTCGTCAATGCTTTCAGGTGTTCTCTCGCCATAAAGGTATCATTCACACCATTCCCATTATTCCCCACAGTCCGGCCATTCTGACATTACGACCGGCCCGGTCGTACACAGTTACGTTAAAACAACGTTCGTTATTCGGTCTACTCTGTTCCTAAACTTCAAGTTTGAAGGAATGTTTATTATAACACTGTTACACCATAATATAATACAATATAAATACGACACGTCAATCTCTCCTCAATCTATTCAACTGAACTGAACTGCTCTGTTATTCGTCGTCAATGCTTTCAGGTGTTCTCTCGCCATACAGGTATCACTCACACCATTCCCATTATTCCCCACACTTCCGTTCTAGAGTAATTTCATTGTACGAGGTGTGATCAAAAAGTAAGGTGACTTTTTGAATTTCGCGGGATACCTACAGTCGATTTTCGTTTTCTTTTTTTTCTTATGGTGGTACACTCGTCCCAAACATATGTTCACAGTTTCAGCTATATAGCATTTTCTGTTCGTTTGTGAGAAGCATAAAGGTTAGAAGTGTTTTGCGTGTTCGACGATTTTCTGCTGTCGAAAAAAATGGATCAAAGAATTTGCATCAAATTTTGTGTAAGAAAAAGGAATTAGGTGCTCCAAAAACACTTGAAATGTTGACAAAAGAAGAAGTTGACTCGAAATGTTGAAGGTGTTAATGACGAAGTTCGCCCTGGACGCCCCAGCACGTCGACAACCGATGAAAACGTTGAAGAAGCGAAGAAAATAGTGTTTCGGAATCGTCGAATTACCATTAGAGAAGTTGCCGATGACGTCGGCATCTCGTTTGGTTCGTGCCAAGCAATTTTAACTGAATTTTGGAAATACAATTCATGGATTTTGCATCACGATAACGCACCTGCTCACGCATCGATGTTTGCGAGTAATTTTTTGGCCAGAAACAACACCACGATCGTGCCTCGGCCATCATTTTCACCGGATTTGCCCCTCTGCGACTTTTTCCTGTTCCCAAAACTGAAGAGACCCATGAAAGGACGGAGTTTTGCAACGATCGAGGAGATAAAGACTGCATCGCTGGAAGAGCTCAAAGCTATACCAAAAAGAGCTTATCGGTAGTGCTTCGAGGATTGGAAAAAGCGCTGGCACAAGTGTATTATATCTGAGGGGGATTAATTTTGAAGGGGACAACATAAATATCGATGAATAAATAAATATTTTTTGATAAAAATAAACAGTCACCTTACTTTTTGATCACACCTCGTATATGATTTTATGGATATGATATTGATTTAATACTCGGTATCGCAAAAACGTGGTCGCAGTTAATTAGGCCGGCAGATGCGGCCGTTCGATGTCCTTCTTTTAACCGTGTTTCGTTAGATAGGGCGAACATGATGCATAGGTGTAAGGTGCACGCGACAATCAGAGGTATTCGTAGGACTTTCTCCCGTAGTCGTGTCCAGCTGTTCTTCGCCGTCGGTTGCAGAAATGTCGCATCGTCACGATCCACCGACGGACCTCCGACGCCGATATATATACGCCGTGGTTCATTACAGCAGCTGCATTACCCGTATATACGCGACGCGTCATTACTTTTATTAGCATAATGACAGGCGAACAACTCAATTTGCATGGAAAATCACACAGGTCCGTAACGAAGTTCGCCCGCGGATCCGTGATCGTCCTTCTGCCCCATTCCGCGCGTGTAATAAACCTCCGCGAACGCTCACAACGTTGCTCATACACTGTTCCGCAGAAGTATCGCCCGCCCCGAAAACAAATTCATCCAGAAAAATAACCCCGAGTCGTCTGCAATTTTCGTCTTCCACAAACAATATTTTCAATCCGAATGCTGAACAATTACGTTCTTACCGTGCATTTATACTTAATAAAAATCTCTGTAGAAAATGCTTTTCCAAATTTAAATAATCACAGATCGTTGTGAAATTCAATGTACGATTATTTTATTCTCACTCACGTGTGAAATTCTTAACCGAGAACGTAATGTTGTATAAACATCTGCAGTCTGATTATGAATTTTTTCATTTCGAAAGATGTGTATATATTTTATTACATTAATGTATGTATGAAATAATTTAAAATCCGGTCTAAGTGTTATTTTAAATTATATTTCAGAGGCCTGAACCTCTGTCTAAATAAAATTATAAAAGGAAACAAACGTAACAATCGCCTGAACAGCACACAGAATTAACCCTAGATTTACAGGACCCGTCGAAATGACGGGTTCTAATATTCTTAATTTGCGATTATTAAGATTGTAAAAGTGCTTTCCCGAGGAATTATTTACCAAATTTATTTCTTTGGGTATATATTATTGGAAAAATAGCCAAAAATTTGGATAGACACTTTCTTGTTTCGTTTATAAAGTAATGTGAAATAGTTATTTCGACAGCTCCGTAAACCTAGTGTTAAAAATGAGTGATTAATTTCTGAAGGAATTCACTGAAACACTGATGCGGCATGAATGGCGACGCTGAGAAACTTTTGGAGGGCAGTGTACACCACCACATGTCCCCACGCCCGATCAGACGAAAAACATTGTTGAAATCGTCGGAGGGTGCAAAGGAGAAGGGTCCTGGGCCCCCGGACCTTGGGCCAGGCTCCGGTGATCCGTTCGCGCTGGATAATTCCGTATCATCATCGAAATTGCAGTCGATCGTCATCCGGCTCTCGTCGTCGATCGTCGTCCTCGGAGATCATGTCCCTCGGCCGATCGGTAGATCGTTTGCCACCGCGGCTGATCGAGTCGCGCATTCGATAATTGGTGCCGGTAATGTGGTGCCACCACGGATTACTCGGTAATCGTTTCGCGTCCACTGTCGAAAAACAGCAACCCGATCCTGGCTAATAACATCCTGATTTGATTGCCGCGCAAGATCGGTCGATCTCTTCTCGGAATGACGTGTCAATCGATGTAGCCGCGATAAAACCTGTGCGCAGCATCCTTCGTGTCTTTTAATATAACATTGTACATCGTGTACCGCGCAAAATATTACTTACTGTACTTTGTTGAAAAATTACATTCTACTCGTGTAATACGACCGATCGGTTTTTTGTCGAGACGTTTTATCGGTCGATCCGTGCTTCCTTGGATTTTTCATTGAAAATGTTGCGTTCGGGGTAGAATACATTTGCGTCCGGTTGTAATTTAGTAATGGAGTGGCACATATAATTTACATATAATTTTTCTCATATGAAAATATTTTTTGTTCTAAAAATTTCAGTGTAATTATTGTATTTTACAAATTTGTATTCGTAGACTCGCACCCTTCGCGAATAAGGGACAATTAAGCAGACTTTGATGAGGGATTGTTAACGATCGATCGATCGAACGACGGGTACAGTGTTAAAGCAGCCTCGAGAACACGAAATAACGCGCGAAGTAACGTATCCTTTATCGAATCACCGTCGCTCGGCTGTCGATTTGCTTCATTTACCGATGCCTATCGCTAATAACGAGGAACGCCGGTTTATCCAGCGATCGCCGGTTGATATTTTGCTGGTCCCCATTCGCGTCGGTCCCCGCGCGGATAGCTTCGGGTTCCTAATTTCGCCGGGACTGGCTTATTAAGGCGCCGCAATCTGTGCTGCGATACCGATCTCGTGAAATATTATGTAAATAGAGCAGTAAACTCGGCCGATCGGCATGCGTGGCAACATTGTTCACCAGTAAGACGATGTTTCTCGTCGCAAACATCGTGTCCGATACCATCCGGGCAGGTGTCAAGCTCGATACATGCAATATAAATCCTGGAGGAATATGTTCTCCACATTTTTTAAGCGCGTGATCGAATTGGAAAAGAAACGTGAAGGTTCGTTCGGTTATGCCAATACTTTGTTAATTAGCTTCGCGTGGATTTTCTCGCGAACGTAATTTTGGCTGGAAATCTTCGATCGGCAAGGCGCGGTGGAAGATCCTGCACGAAGCCGGGAACACTTCGTTGCACCTCGCCGAAGTAAATCTCGAAAATGGCCGTTGTTTCGCAACGCGACGTTTCCCAAGAAACGGAGTCGAGGCCGGCTCAGCGGACCGCGTCCCTGCCGACCATAAACGATCGCTGGTCATCCTGCGTGACCAGATGAGTGCCGAGAACCCGAGCTTCTGATTTCTGAACTCCGAACCTAGGAGAACGCGTTTCGCCAGCACGTTCTGGGCCCTCGATACCGATCTCCCTTTCCTCTCGTGGAATATTATGTAAATAGAGGCGCGCGCGTTAAAACACGATCTCCTGGAAAGCCGAACAGAGAGAGAGAGAGAGAGAGAGAGAGAGAGAGAGAGAGAGAGAGAGAGAGGGAGAGACTGGACTTTCTCTCTCTCTCGGAGAGGCCAGAGGCAGGCGTATCCGCGCGACCGGATGCCGGCTGAATAAGAAGCGCATAAAGGAACATTTAGCGCGCGCTTAAACGAAATTGCTGTAATCCTCCGCCTCGGAGTGGCGGTCGAAAGCACCGCGAGACCATTCGGATAGGAAGAGCGGCAAGGGGGAAAAATAGTTGGGGGGTGAAAGGGGGTGGACGCCTGCATTAACATACCGATTTACATAATGCATATAATTCGAGTAATTATGAAGGGAAATATACACAATTTAATATAATGGTGGATGTTTAGGGTCCGGCGCTATATCTGCCACGGAGGATCTCTACGACGATGCAACTGGACCCCTTCGCTACCCCCAACCCCCTCCACCTTTTCCCTCGACTATGGCTGCGTATGCGTGAGGATGCGTCGCGGCCATTCATGGGCTGAGACGTTACCGATGCGCGCAGGTGTTTGCTACGATGTCGTTGAACGCAGTTACAGTGGATCGTTCCGATACCGTTCCTTTTGGGAACGTGGGACGAAAGTGCGGAAGTGCCTCCTTAATTGTAGGTGTTTTGAGGGAGAGATTTCAATGTTTGTAGGTAGAATCAGACATTTTTGCAGAATTTCATAATTCCACGTTGTTGTCGGTCCAGTGTTAACACTTTATCTACCGACGATTCGATTAAGTAGTATATCCAGAAAACAATTGTAGGACACTCTAAGAGCCAGTAGAATCTGGCTGTGCTATAAAAAGACGCTCGAACACCGAAGTTTATCGACCCGACGAACGGGTTCGTTTTCTTCTGCGTGCACGCAGATGAAGGGAGCGGGTACAATGTTGATCGAAAAATAGTTTAACAAGCGGTTCACAGAGCGAGAAAACATCGTCGGCATTCGGCGAGGTGTTTAGGAGCAGTTTCGCCAGCAGGAAGTAAATTGCCCGTTTCTGGGCTGGGGAAGGGTTCCTCGAAAAGTGGCCCGTTGCCCGTTAATGACGAGGCATCTTCGCGCCACCCTTCTCTACCTGCCAGACATTGATTGATACGGCCCGGCAGTTCCTAGTGTATTTTAATTTACGTTTTCACACGAGGAATGCGGATTTCCTTCGCTCCTCGCCCCGAAACCTGTCACGTTGTACCCCCTCGCAATCTTCACGCTTCCCTCCGACACGCGTTCAATCTCGCACTTCAATTTTCTTTTTCTATCTTCATCGACGGACCCCCTTCGCTACGCAACGTCGTTAAGATTCATCGCGCCGTTCAATTCAGAATAAAATATCACGTTGCGGTTCTGGGTTTACCTTTCGATTTTCCTATTAGAGAGTTTCGTCAAATTTTCTTCGAAACGCGTGGGAACATAATTAAATTATTTCTATTTTTAAGCTAGATTTATTAGTAATGGAATTTCAATCTATCGAAATCTGCATTTGATTACTTATTCGCAAGTTTCCGGATTTTCGGAGAATTTGATTTATTCTGGAAGATTTCGAAGATTTGTTTGAGAGGTTGGAGGCATTTAGTGTCGTAGATTTTTGGAAACGCCGAGCGTGCCAAACTGTATACCGGCTCCGAACCATCCAGGGCTTCCGAAAACGTCGAAGACTGCCGGGACCTCAAAGTTTTCAGAGACTCTCATGATTCACGAAACTCCTAACACGTTCGAGGCACTTCAAACACTCAAAGCTTTTCAGCATTGTTAAGGATCTTGTAGATATTCTAAAGTTCCGGAAACATTCTAGTCCGTTCAAACTCGAGATCTCCGTCTGTTCGAAGACCAACGAACTGTCCTAATAAAATCAAGCAGCTTGCATCTCTCGGAAACAAAACAATTTATTCGATAACCGTGAAACGAAGCATATAAAAAGAGTCAATCGACCGATGACGGTAGTTATACAGTGTTCGAACAATAAAGTATGACATTTTCTCACAGAAAGATCAGATTGAATTCTTGTTCTTTGGGGGCCCATTTTCGAATAGCAAAACGCGTTTCGAAGGTTCATTGGTTCGACAACGATGGAAAGCAATGCAAGCAGACCCCACGCGTAGTACTAACGAGATAGACCCTGTTTATCAGTTAGGCCGTGGCCGGGCGCGCGTACGCGGTCCCACTCCAATTAGCGCTACAGCCGGAGCTAATTGCTCGATATAAATCGCCGCGACTTAAAAAACCGGCCGAATAATTAGACGGCGTGCAAGCCGCAGGTGCAGCCACTTTATTATGCGCGTCCCGATGTTTAGCGCATTACCGGCTGTATTATTCTAATGACGCGTCGCGGGTATCCTCCGCGGTATAATGAGAGGGGAACACCGTTCGAGCGTTTCTTTTTCGTACGCGCATGCGAAAGCGAACCGATTACACCGTTCCATGCTAATAGAGCCTATTAGGGACTCGCCGATCCCCATGACAATCCGTGAGCACCGCGATCTAAATGTCAATCTCGGTGCCGAGACTCTGTACAGTAAAGTCGAGATTACTGTCCTCAGTCAACACCGGCTTCTAAGACCAGTGAAGGCGGCGATGATCGATCTCGATTCGGGTATATCGGTGTAAACATCACACATTGACTCGAATGAATCGAAATGTTCAACTTTCTTAATTTCCATTAGTTTTTTTTAATGAAATTTCATTATCGTGTTACTGGCATTTTTCTGATTAATATAAGACCAAACACGATATCATTCCAATTGTATTTAGTGGCTAAATCGACGATTCAAGTTTCGGTCGCAAGGAAGGACAGCGTATGGGAAAGAAAGAGACACTCGTTCTGTCCTTCTCTATGTTCGACTTCTTTGAATTTCATTCTGTCCTTCTCTATGTTCGGACTCTCCTTTGATTTTCATTCTGCCATCTCTATGTTCGGCCTCTCCTTCGAATTTCATTCTGTCCTTCTCTATGTTCGGACTCTCCTTCGAATTTCATTCTGTCCTTCTCTATGTTCGGCTTCTCCTTTGA
>CM052193.1:2464184-2474850 GCA_028455805.1 Lasioglossum figueresi
GGACAGTAAACCCGACTTCACTGTACATTCCGTCATAGAAAGTGCATAAGAATCTCCGTTCGACACTCTTCAATTACAATGGACATCGTATCAATACTTTATTGTCTGAAGTAACGAACAAGCTGTCTATTCGGAAGGACGTTTAATCTAGCGGGGCCGGTGCAAGTGTCTCGACACTTCTAGCGTACTGATCCACGAAGGATGAGCTGAGGGAGAGAGAAAGAGAGAAAGAGGTAGCCGAAGGGCGGTACGGTTGGAGCGCGAGGAACCGTGAACAATTATGGCCGATATGGTAGTCGGGTGGGTGTGGAGCCAGGTACATACTTGGAGAGGACTGGCATGGGGCACCATGGACCGTGGACCGTGGATCGTGGACTCTGCGGCCTGTGGTGCTGGCCGAGTACGTCGGAGCTTGGGGTTAATACGGTGGCCGGTGATGCACGACCGACGCAGCGCTGTGGCCGGAGCGGCTGACCGCACGCCAGCTGCCCAACGCCGCTCGAGCTGCCCGCAAAAATCTGTAGCTGACCCTTGTGCCCATGCCC
Organism: Lasioglossum figueresi; assembly: GCA_028455805.1. Lineage (NCBI taxonomy): Eukaryota > Metazoa > Arthropoda > Insecta > Hymenoptera > Halictidae > Lasioglossum > Lasioglossum figueresi. Next base: position 2,464,730 of record CM052193.1, read on the forward strand.
ATGCCCATGCTGTTGCACACCTAACCCCTAACCCACGCCCTCCAACAACCCCCTGAACGCCCTCGAAATCCTCCGCGACGCCGCACGCTTCTTCTGCATCCACCACACCTCCTCCCTCTTCGCTAATTACAGATTCAAGGCTTTCGAGACCGATCCTCGCGCGAGCTACGTACGAGGTGTGATCAAGAAGTAAGGTGACTGTTTATTTTTATCAAAAAATATTTATTTATTCATCAATATTTATGTTGCCCCCTTCAAAGTAATCCCCCACTCAGATATAATACACTTGTGCCAGCGCTTTTTCCAATCCTCGAAGCACTTCTGATAAGCACGTTTTGGTATAGCATCGAGCTCTTCCAGCGATGCAGTCTTTATCTCCTCGATCGTTGCAAATCGCCGTCCTTTCATGGGTCTCTTCAGTTTTGGGAACAAGAAAAAGTCGCAGAGGGGCAAATCCGGTGAATATGATGGCCGAGGCACGATCGTGGTGTTGTTTCTGGCCAAAAAATTATTCGCAAACAACGATGCGTGAGCAGGTGCGTTATCGTGATGCAAAATCCATGAATTGTATTTCCAAAATTCCATTAAAATTGCTTGGCACGAACCAAACGAGATGCCGACATCATCGGCAACTTCTCTAATGGTAATTCGACGATTCCTCAACACTATTTTCTTCGCTTCTTCAACGTTTTCATCGGTTGTCGACGTGCTGAGGCGTCCAGGGCGAGCTTCGTCATTAACATCTTCTCGGCCTTCTTGGAAGAGCTTGTACCACTTATAAACATTTCTTTTACTCGGAGTACACTCACCGTATGCCACTGTCAACATTTCGAGTGTTTTGGGGCACTTGATTCCATTTTTTTACACAAAATTTGATGCAAATTCTTTGATCCATTTTTGTCGACAGCAGAAAATCGTTGAACACGCAAAACACTTCTAACCTTTATGTTTCTCGCAAACAAACAAAAAATGCTATACAGTGTAGGGTAATAACTATGACCACTTTAAATATTGCCGTTATTTGTAATAATATGAAAAAATGTTATAGACAAAACTTATTATAGGTATAGAGGGGGACATGTTGTGACACAAACATTTTCTACGTGGGTGGATGCATAGAGGAGATTTCAAGGTCACCTCTAGTTTTTTAAATAGAAAGATCTACTTCCTGTATCATGAATCGATAGATTATCGAATTCTGAGTAAAAATGTATTGACCTCCATACGTCCTAAATCGAATAGTTAACGAGATATCACCTAAATAATTTTCATTCTTCTTTGGATAATATCTCGTTAACTATTAGGTTTAGGGCATACGAAGGTCAATACATCTTTACTCAGAATTCGATAATCTATCGATTCATGATACAGAAAGTAGGTCTTTCGATTTAAAAAAATCAAGGTGACCTAGAAATCTCCTCTATGCATCCACCCACGCAGAAAATGTTCGTGTCACAATATGTCCCCCTCTGTACCGTGTAAGTTTTGTATACAATATTTTTTCATATTATTACAAATAACGGCAATATTTAAAGTGGTCATAGTTATTGCCCCACCCGGCCCTGTATAGCTGAAACTGTGAACATATGTTCGGGACGAGTATACCGGCATAAGAAAAAAAAAAGAAAACGAAAATCGACTGTAGGTATCCCGCGAAATTCAAAAAGTCACCTTACTTTTTGATCACACCTCGTACATCGAGTCAACCCTATACAGTGGCCGAAATTTCTATAAAGACATCTTCATATTCATAGATATTTGAAAAATATCACCATTTTTGTTGATTTATCGTATCTGGTCTTGTGCCTTGTTGACACTCGGATAGAGGGACTACGCACTCTAGACCGCTATGTTCACTATTTACGTTTGTTTTGACTTTTTTCTGCGCGATGCAGAACACAAGTGCGAAGTTTCTATAAAGTCATTTAGCGTTTCTCTGGATTCCGAGCAGAGAACTATGGAAAATTTGAAACATTCTAAAAGTATTAGTTTTAGAAGTCATAGAAATCCTGTTGCTTATCATTTGATTCACGTGTATTAGAATGCCGCGAAGGAAAAGTGCTAACAATTGAAGAAAAAGCATCGATCGGTGCTTATAAAAGTATGGGCTGCTTTAACCGTGCAATTGCTAAAAAAATGAACCGTTCGTATACTGTGATTAATAATTATATCAATTTGCGTGAAAATTACGGAAAAAATCATTTTAAAGGTGGTAATAGAAAATTGTCAAAGAGGCAACATTTATTATTAACGAGCTCTGCGGCTAAGGAAAGGAAAAATGCAGCACAAATTCGAGCTGAATTGGAGCTCCCAGTAACAACAAGACGCGCGCAACAACTTTTAAATTCTTCTGGGCAATTTGTGTGGACAAAACTGCAACGTAAACCAGGCCTAAAAGAAGTACATAAACAAGCCCGTCTTGATTTCGCACGGGCACATATGTCCTGGACGAAAGAGTGGGAGTCTGTCATTTTCTCAGATGAGAAAAAATTTAATTTAGATTGGCCTGATGGCTGTAAATATTATTGGCATGATCTGAGAAATGAGAAAGTGTGACAATGAGTCGTAACTTTGGCGGTGGTTCCCTAATTATATGGGCTACGTTCAAAACTGACAAAAAAAAACTCAAATGTGTTGCATAAATCACAAAATGAATCCGGAAAATTATACAGATTTGTTAGACATTGTTCTAATACCCTTTGCAGAAAATATTGAAGATGACAATTTTATTTATCAGCATGATAATGCTGCGGTACACGCGTCGTAGCACACAAAGCAGTGGCTTCTTGAAAGAAACATCAATGTTTTACCATAGCCTGCTTATTCCCCTGATATAAATCCTATTGAAAATGTTTGGGGTATCGTTGCGCGACAAGTTTATAAAAACTGCAAACGATTAAAAAAAATGGAGGTTACGCTAAATATTAAAATAGAAATAATAAAAAAACAATCGTTAATTTCAACTTTATCCGTGTAAAACGAAAGTGACATAGAAATTTCGCAGTTTGTTCTGCGTAAAATTATATTTTTCTTTTCTTTTATCAATGAATGTTATACTTATGTTTTGAAATAGGTGTGTATGCTTTCTTTGTGTAATCCCGATATGCTACCAAATACAAATTTTTCATTGGTATGGTATAATGATAAGAATTCGTTACAAAACACAGTGACTTTATAGAAATTTCGTCGAGTGTACTTGTATTATACAAAAGAATATTTGACCGTGCAAGAAAGATTGGATCCGAGGAACGTCGAACGTAAACAATCGTTAAAATTCCGGGGAGATCGTCGACGGGTTTTCGGAAGTGCAACCTGTGCGATCAGAAAGAAAGTCGCATATGAAAAAGGCAGTGGTCAGCCCGATGTTGTTCTCGAGAATCGTCCGATTGGACGACGTCGAAAAGACCAGGTGAATCACGCTGGCTGATTAGCAGTCGGCTGCCGTAGGGTTTTGTGTCGACGGACGAGATGACGAGGCCGATGACGACGGCGCGATCGAACGCGTCGGGACGGTGCGACGCTTTCTTTCTCCTTTCTTTCTCCTTTAGTCGTGCGCGCGTCATGAATTCTATTATTTGGACAGCGACGCGGGGCTGACATAGGTGGGCGCAGCACTCGCATACGCAACCGCGCCGTTTAACGCAATTACCTTGCTGCCGTGCAGACGTGCGTGAAATCTCAATTTCACTCGTGCACGCCGCTTGTCACCGAGAAACGCTCTCTCGCGCGCGCATGAGAAAAGCGGTTGTTTTTTGCCACGATACCGCAACACGATGCAGCCGAGAATTCCTGGACGAGGGAATTCCAGAACGATGCCGGTTCGACGGAGAGAAGCTGCTCGGAACTCTTAAGAACCTGCCGATTTGGTTTGCTAATTGCGCTCGGTGTGCTGCAGATATCGACGAGGAGGAAGGGAAAATGATTTTGCATCTTTAAATGGAGCTTACCGATGGAGTACCATTTTTTCACGCGTTTATACATCGTTGATTGCTAGCTTGAAGATTTTTCAAGGCCTCAAATGCAATTTTTATCTTGTATCAGAGAATATTCTGCAAATTTACAATTACATTCTCTTTTGATGAAATTTTCGGAAAATGTTGCTGTACGGTGTTACGTGCTCGAATGTTAAGACATCCTCGAGCACCTTCGAAGTGAATCTCTAAAATAGAAGATCCGTTCCAGGAATAATTTTCATCTGCATCTACACACTGCGGGATATCCTATAGTAAATATTACAAACCCGGAGTAATACTATGTTTGGTTAAAGTTTTGGAACTCTACCGATGTAATTAGAGCAATCACTGAAAAGTTAATATCGGGGAAGCGACTGTAACGAACAGTTCACTCGTCAACGAAACTTTGCGTTATTCAGCTGGTGAAGTTCAACAATAGAGCGCGACTAAACAGGAAACACGTTCTCGGTATGAACATCTACAACAGAGGTCCGACAATGTCTACCGTTCTATGGTACGTCCGTGCTCATCACGCTGCGCAACTTGACTCCAACATTGGCCAGAAAAACTCCACTAAAATTTAATAATACCGTTATACAGTTCTGTCGGTTGGGAATTTCGGGTACAAGCCGTGTCCTTTTGTTCAAATTTTACCAACATTTCGCTGACCGACGCGGAGCTTTAACAATACTGCTGTAGAGAAGTATTACATTTTTTCCAGTGAATCAAATTTTCTGAAGAAAAAAGAAAAAAATATTTTTAGTCTCACAATTTGCGATCGACCCGGAAAATCTTTATTTCGCGTAAAAATAATCTGTTTCGAGAGTTATTTCTATAAAAATCGTTCGCAGTGAAAAGACAACCGTTTCGCGAATTCCGGCGAACTTTTCGCCACTAAATTCGCCAGAACGTTATTCCGCGGTTATCGGTGGCTCACGCGCGTTGCATTACCGGGCTGCACCGCGCCGCACCGCCAATTTACTTTTCTCGAGCGTGTAGAGCCGCCTATATCTTTAATATGTTTCTCGTGGGAACGATTCTCACTCGCACGATGCACTTTACCGTAGGCCTGGATCGAACCCGAGGGCCCGGACGCGCATCGCCGTAATTTAATTGACGCAAAGATTGCCACAAAAAGTCCATCTTTACATAATGGTTCTTTTCCTTTCCCAGCGAGATACGAAACGATCATCGGCGTTTCCCATGGTTCGGCCACAGCGTATTATCCTGTGCATCCCCATCGGACACCTCTGACGATCTTATTCGTCTGCTACCTGAAAAATCGATCCTCTAGGTTGGCCTATCGCGAACTGGACCCAATAACTGTGTCATCGAAACGGTCCCGCCATCGATGCAAATCGGCACCATTGAGCGCTCGGTTTGGCTCGGTCGATAAGACCGGAACAAGAGGAAAGTCCTTCGTTGCACGAGCAAAAAGGAAACCGGCACGAGTCGTTCTCTCGATTGGATTAACCTCAACCGCCTTCTAAACCATGTAACGTTCTGCTTTCGTTCTTTCACCGTCCCTGGTGGGGACATTTACCTTTCTTCTTGCGACCGCCGCCTATCGGTTACCTTTCTCCAGTTGCGGTTCTCTCTAGAAAAATGGAGCCGGTCATGGCTGGGCCCCATTGTGCCCCGCTCGGCTTCTCGTCCCTGACAACGATATCTCCCGGGCCCATTGTCGTCGAAGCATCCCTGCCACGGTACAGTTGTCGAAACCTCCTGTACACGCAGACCGATTTTACGGGTCTTTTCTTCGGGGTCGCTTGACCGTCGAAATTGGTCCGAAGGCTAGGTCCTCTTTACGGTCGCGCGACACATTTATCCTCACGGTTCGCCCGAACGACGACAAAGCCCCGTCCTCCGTGGTCGAATAAGGGGCCCTCGCGGCCCTCCTCTCTGTCTTCTGCAACCGAAATCCAATTTGCATGAACTGCAGCCAAAATGGACGAGGTAATTGGTACACAGTAGGGATTAGGGCTGCGCCAACGCGACGGACGTCCGGGCACCCGGCTTGCAACCCTCCGCCCACCCCCTTTCCACCACCGAACCACCGGTCCTTCCTCCAGAGCGGATCATTTGGTCTCCTTGTTTCTTCTAATTGAGGATAGCTTCTTTCTAGACGCTTTGTAATTCAAATCTCGGACCCTGCTCCGGTTTTTCGCCAACGGAAAATGAGGTGACGCGGGCGTTTCATTTGGACGAGCTCGATTTTCACATGATTTTATAAGTCTGTGGCGGCGCTTAACTTCCGACGCTTGCCACAAGATGGACAAATAGTCAATGCCCTTTCCCGCTAGTACCTGATCCATCAAACGAGTCGTATATATACCGTCCTCAACCGCCTTCGCATATCCCATCGTCTAAGGCAGGGCCCGCTAGGTAGCCTTACTGATGAGTCCTCTAGCGGGTCTAGGACGAAACGACCTTTACCTTACATATACGAGTAGAGCTTACATCTTTCTCCTCAAGTCGGTGCATTAATTGAGTATTTTAAGAGTATAACACCTTGAAAATGTGTCGCGAAGTTCTATGCTTACGTTGCTTACGTTCATCCGGAGTTAGAGGAAGCAGGGGGTGCAGACTCGAGTACGCGGTTCCATATTATAATATATATCTCTGCAAGATCGAGGAAAAAGTCTGTCCTTTGTTCCCGTTCCGGCGCTCGTGCGTTTCTATTTTCCGGTACGGTCCCCGATGATCTAGAGGAGCGGCGCCCCGGAAAAATGCGTCTGTGAGATCCTCCAAGTCGGAATGATATTGAATCGTTCCCTCGTGTCGGACGTCGGCCGAGCCACCAATATATTTCATAGACGGATACAACAAAAGGACACGGTATCCTCTCGGAGAGACCTCTCGGAGAGATTAGTATGCTCGTATCTGCATGCCGCAAGATCGTATCTGCCGCGAGCGCGGCCCTTTGTGGGTTTTTGTTTGCGTTGCGTACGTATTTATGCGAGCGTCCTCCTCCTCCTCCTTTCTTTCCGTCTTTCTTTCTTTCTTTCTCCGGCCGCCTCCGCTTCTTCGGCCAAGAGACGGCTCTTCCTCCTCTCTTCTTCTTCTTCTTCTTCTCCTCTCCTCTTGTCTGTTCTCTTCTGTTTCGCCGTCCCATAACCGGGAACACGCTTCCTCGTCGACGTCCCGAATGATTTGCTTCGTTCGGGTGATCCTCCGGAGAATTCGCTGCAGGAGGACGCTGAATTTTCAATGATGCTTCAGGTTTCTCTCTTCGTAACCGATACACGCTACCATTAGACACTCTTACTCGTTTTTGTTCCTTTATGTATTGTATTTAATTTGCCAGGCGTCTGAAACAATCCAGGAATGTCCAAAAATTAATTTCTAGTATTGCCCTAAGGGTTGAAATGTCATGGAAAGTGTTGGAACACCAGTATCTTAAAGTACTAATCGCGTCGTCTCTGTACAAATTATTATAAGTTGTTTGGTCCGTGCGTCCTATATGTTATGATGGCGCTCGGCCCCCTTATATGTGTGTGCGTGTATGCGTGCCTAAACTGAGGTACGCGCGTTGACGCTAAGCGCGACTTTCTTCCTTCTTGTATCAAATTCTGTACAGTTAAGACGTATACTGTTAATTCCTATATTTGTAAGTGCGATCTCTCGTTTATACATTATATGCTATAAAGGCTTCCTAGTCGACTCCCAACAGAAAGAATTAACCCTTTGCACTCGAAGTTATTTTAACTGGAAAATTAAACATTTCTATCGATTTAGAACATTTCCATTCCCTATGATTTTATAAATTTTATGTATATGAAATTGGTATAAATACCTTATACAGTACCTAAATGTTTACTGTAACTGATTAGATACCGATATATTTAATAATCTAAACAATATTTTGAACGATGGTACAGCAATTTTTAATGGCGCCTCAGAATCGCCATTCGAGTGCTAAGGGTTAATAGTTGGATCGGATTCTACGAGACTAAAATTTCGTTTCTGCTCCACGGTGGTTCGGAGCCGACTTTCTGGACGCGTCTCGTAACTCGGTGCTCGTACAAGACTGGGTGTCGTTCAATATCCAGTATCCAGCTAATTTCGAGCATTTGCATGTCGATACAGAGGGCGGTAGGCGGGCGGCGGGATAGCAGTTTCAATTTCGCAACGGCGATCCAATCATGTAAATCAGGGGTAGCATTATTAGTGGCGGCAATCGAACTCTCCTAGGGCGATAGAGGAGGTGGTCGGTCAGAGGGGGTGGTTTGGATCGGTTCGGAACCGGAGAGCCCGGTTACCGATCCGAAACGAAGGCCGAACCGGCGTCCAACTAATCCCGGGTTTACCTAATCGCTTGCTCCCTTCCTCCTTCGTGAATCGCGCGATTCCGTTGGTTCGCAAAGCGGCTTACCCTTCTCCACCCCTTGAATTCGGAAACGCTCGAGAAACGGTGCACCTGCGATCGATAGATCGCAATCCACCGATCCTTCGATCGTGGATCCTCCTCGCGGCAGAAAGTTCCCGAAGGCCAACGACGACGACGCACTTGTTGAAACTGTATTTTCGTCGAGCGAATTCATGCGCCGCGAGTCCGTTCGAAACCCGAATCGCCATCTTCGTCGTTCCGAGGTTGATTCATACCGTACCAGAGCAGTTGGCATCGGCCGGACGATTTGTCCCGCCGACAAATTGGTATACAATGCCTCCTCGCCGGTGCTGATGGCCTCTCCGACCGGTGATTCATGCGGGCCGACGTACCTGAAGAGGAAAGAGCCGGTTCGCCCGGTCCCCGAGCCTTCCGACCCAGACTTTTCGATAGAGCAGCTTAGGGAACCCATATTTCAAAGGCTATTTCGACTCTGTTGCATGCTGGACAGTTCGGGTAAATCGATATTTTCGGTCGACACCGGAATCTTGGCGAGCAAGACGTTTTTATCCCAAGCAGGAATCACTTTTCTTCCGAATAACAGCTTCTACAGTGCCGGACAAAGTGATAGGACATTTCATGTATTTGTATATTTCATACAACACATTAGGATATACAGTGGCCGAAATTTCTATAAAGTCATCTTCATATTCATAGATATTTGAAAAATATCACCATTCTTGTTGATTTTTCGTATCTGGTCTTGTTCCTTGTTGACACTCGGATCGAGGGACTACGCACTCTAGACCGCAAGTGCGAAGTTTCTATAAAGTCATTTAGCATTTCTCTGGATCCCGAGCAGAGAACAATGAAAAATTTGAAATATTCTAAAAGTATTAGTTTTAGAACTCATAGAAATCCTGTTTCTTATAATTTGATTCGCGTGCATTAGAATGCCGAGAGGAAAAGTGCTAACAAGTGAAGAAAAAGCATCGATCGATGCATATAAAAATATGGGCTGCTTTAATCGTGCAATTGCTAAGAAAATTAATCGTTCGTATACCGTGATTAATAATTATATCAATTTATATGAAAATTACGGAAAAATCATTTTTAAGGTGGTAATAAGAAATTGTCAAAGAGACAACATTTATTATTAACGAGATCTGCGGCTAAGGGAAGGAAAAATGCAGCACAATTTCGAGCTGAATTGGAGCTTCCAGTAACAACAAGACGCGTGCAACAACTTTTAAATTCTTCTGGGTAATTTGTGTGGACAAAATTGCAACGTAAAACAGGCCTAAAAGAAATACATAAATAGGCCCGTCTTGATTTCGCACGGGCACATATGTCCTGTACGAAAGAGTGGGAGTCTGTCATTTTTTCCAATGAGAAAAAATTTAATTTGTATGGGCCTAATGGCTGTAAATATTATTGGCATGATCTGAGGAATGAGAAAGTGTGACAATGAGTCGTAACTTTGGCGGTGGTTCCCTAATTATATGGGCTACGTTCAAAACTGATAAAAAAACTCAAATGTGTTGCATAAATCACACAATGAATCCGGAAAATTATACAGATTTGTTAGACATTGTTCTAATACCCTTTGCAGAAAATATTGAAGATGACAATTTTATTTGTCAGCATGTTAATGCTGCGGTACACGCGTCGAAGCACACAAAGCAGTGGCTTCTTGAAAGAAACATCAATGTTTTGCCATGGCCAGCTTGTTCCCCTGATATAAACCCTATTGAAAATGTTTGGGGTATCATTGCGCGACAAGTTTATAAAAACTGCAAACGATACAACTCCATTAGCGAACTAAGGGATGCGGTGAA
>CM052193.1:2491271-2534091 GCA_028455805.1 Lasioglossum figueresi
CAAACACGATATAATTCCAATTGTATTTAGTGGTTGAATCGACGATTTAAGTTTCGGTCGCAAGGAAGGACAGCGTATGGGAAAGAAATAGACACTCATTCTGTCCTTTTGTATGTTCGGCTTCTCCTTTGAATTTCATTCTGTCCTTCTCTATGTTCGGACTCTCCTTTGAATTTCATTCTGACCTTCTCTATGTTCGGACTCTCCTTTGAATTTCATTCTGTCCTTCTCTATGTTCAGACTCTCCTTTGAGTTTCATTCTGACCTTCTCTATGGTCGGACTCTCCTTTGAAGTAACAAAAATACGATCACCACACAAAGATTACTGTCCACCAAAAATACGGCTGTTGGACAGTAATCTCGACTTTACTGTACAGTGATGTCCTGATTACTGTCGTGTGTTTATACTACGTTCCTTGACGAGTGCATACCCACTCCACTGGCGGCCGACGCCGCGCCGTGCCGAGGGCGGCGATGATTGATCTCGGCTCGGGTATATCGGTGTAAACACCACACATTGATTCGAATGAATCGAAATGTTCAACTTTCTTAATTTTCATGATCTTTTTTATGAAATTTTACTATCGTATTTCTGGCATTTTTCTGACTAAAATAAGACCAAACACGATATAATTCCAATTGTATTTAGTGGTTGAATCGACGATTTAAGTTTCGGTCGCAAGGAAGGACAGCGTATGGGAAAGAAATAGACACTCATTCTGTCCTTTTGTATGTTCGGCTTCTCCTTTGAATTTCATTCTGTCCTTCTCTATGTTCGGACTACTGTCCTTTGAATTTCATTCTGTCCTTCTCTATGTTCGGCTTCTCCTTTGAATTTCATTCTGTCCTTGTCTATGTTCAGACTCTCCTTTGAAGTAACAAAAATAAGGCCACAACACCAGGATTACTGTCCTCCAAAAACCCAGCTGTAGGACAGTAAACCCGAGTTTACTGTAACGGTCTGCTTCACTTTCCCAAATTCCGGACAGAAACGATTAGATGAGTTTTCTTGAATTAATATTATGGAGGATCTTCAATTGCAGAATAAAGATCGAGCTCGATCGACTGCAAAAAGAAAACTGTTTATTGTTAAAATAAAAGTACAGAGACACGGAGATCGCAATCCGAATGAGCGAGACGTTGCTCGGTTGAGGACTGTTGCACGACTAGAAGCTAAAACGCGAAAGAAAGGAAAAACTTTGCCATGCACTCGGCATCGTCGAACGGTCAGCGGACTCGTGGCTTTTACGGCCTGACCCGAGCCTGCGTCAGGCAGGGAAACTCGCAGTGGAAAATTTAGAATTTCAAAATACAACCTCGATAAATATTCTCTCACCGATATATCTAAACCTGCGTGATGTTACGCCCATATTTTTCACGTACATCGAGCGCTCGCTTCGCAGCCATAAGACATAATTACACGTTTCCGACGTTTACGAGGTTGACCGAATTAAATTTCACATTTATAAAACGAATCCGCAAAAATTCGTAACGTGATTCCGAAAATAAACAAAAAGGTGAGCGCAAGTGAAATTCCGTGGACCGTTCTTAAGTTTCCGAGCGCACGGTCGACGAAGCAGAACGATCGATCGGCCCGAATCGAAAAGCCCGGTTTTCTCTCGAGCTTGATCGCCGATCGAGAGAGCGCGCGTCAATGTCGGCGGATCGAGAGCGCGATCGACGACGCGATCTTGAGGATCGACCGCGTTTTCACCTCCGCCGTATAATGAGCGGTGCACGCACACGATTACGCGCAATTTGTCGCACTTATCGAGCGGGGCATCATGCACCGAGCCGGGCATCATGCACAGAGTCCCTCTGGACTCGCTTTCGTGGGTACCGGTTCGACCCGGGCGACCGACGCGTCGCGGAGTTTCCACTTTGCATACGATACCTCAAGGTCCGGCAATTTTGTCCGACCACACGGCTCGATCTGCTTTCGATCGGAGATTAAGTCCTCGGACTTGTCCCGATTTCACGATCCACGCCGGGGCAGATTGAGCAATAAAACGATCATCGTGGAATTAATGCCGATTTTACACCGATCCCTCACCGAGTCTCTTGTAAAACGGACCGATATGCCCTCACCGATTTTTTCCTCGTCTAATCGCCGGCGATCTGCACCGAGCAAATTGTTCCACGGCATAAAACTGGCTTAACGGTGCTAATTAACGAGTGCGCGTCGCGGGCATTCATTAGCGCTCTACCAACAAGTTCGCTGCAATTTATCTGCGTTAACAATAACGCAGGATTGTAATTCTATCAGCGGGATAGAATTTTATCCGGGCGAGGACTAATTGTACAAACAATGGCGATTACAGTGATCCGTTCTCTGATATGTCTGACACGTGGTTACCGTTTCTCGCGACAAAGATAGTTTTACTTGAACGCCAAGGTTACAACATATTTCAAGAGTACCATAAAATTGCACGTTGGTGTTCTTATCCGCTGATCGTCAATTTACCAAAATGATATGGTTTATTATAAAAATGGAAGAGACAAACAGCAGGTGCTGTAATTTTCAGAGAAGCAACGTAAATAATAAGAGCAGGTGCGATAATTTCTCGTGGTAAAGTAAAAAACAATAACGGCCGAACGTTCGGCTGGTAAAGGTCGCAGCGTATCATCCATTAATTACGAGAACAAGCGTGGGACAAGCCGAAACGCTACGTCGCCGGCGTTTCCACCGTAAAGAAGGATTAAACCACTCGCCCTGCCTCCTCCGACAATGTAATCCCTCATCGTGCTCTAATAACACGTCCTTTGTCCGTATATAACACCGGCAGCCGCTATAAGGCACGCGATTATGATGCAAACGACGCGGAAGAAACGTCCCTTGACTTTGTTCAGGAAAGAATTTAGTTCCGGGTCGATCCCGACCCGGTCACCGCCAGGCACGTCCACATTCCTCGACCGAAAGATATTCGATGCTAATAAAGAACGGCATGAGATAGCTATTACCATCGCAGACATCGACGGAGCGGTATAGAAATCGTGTAGCAGCGAATTAAATGGCCGAGTGACGTTATCTCGCAATTAGTATCGTGCCGAAGACGACAGGTGAGAGAAGGCGTCCGCTTTTCCTCCGTCAGGAAACATCTGCCTGCGATCCTTGCGCTCTTACCAGAGATACTACTACACTATACCGCACAGTATATCGTGACCGAGCTCGATCGTCTGGCCAATAACGCCTATAATAATTAATAATTCAGCAGCTCGGTATTAAGATCCGATCTTCCTGTATAATTTCGTCGATCGAGGACGCACGGTGTCCGTAGCGGCTCCGTGTTATCCTGCGAGAGACCCCGGAAACGTGGCGGTATGAAATATGGCGGATTATTAACGCTCTCGTAATCGGTTATTTTCGCACATTTGTATAATTGGATAGCGAGACCGGTAAATTAAACTCGTTAATTTCCGTCCCCTCGGCTACCCCGTGATGGGCCTCGCGAACGTGCTTCGCCCGATTATTTACATATTAGAGCCCGGACGTTTTTAATTAACGCGAACGCCACCGGTTTCTGCCGAAATCGAATCAAATTCGTTTTATTCCGATGATAATTTCATTTCTTATACTGTACGCGATGTTCGACGTAAAACAAAAATCAGAAGGGAAATTAGATGTCTCTCACTGACAAAAAACTCGGATGAATTTGGATTTTGCGTAAAGATGCACAGTTCACTGGCGGAATACGTTTCTGCGGGGCATTGTTATCGAGTCGAGGAGGAAATTTACGCGGGAAAGAGGCGTTCGGGAAAACCGTCGTGAAAATCGTTAACGGTGAGTTTCTCGGAGCCGGGATTCGCAATGGCCGGATGAAAGTCGGAAAGTTCATACGCTTGTCGATCTATCGCACGCGAGGTTCGTTTTCGCGGGATCGCGTTTCAATCTTGCCCGAGCACGCACACACTCGGTCCCCGGGCGATAATATTGTTGTCGCGGAAACGCGAATTCGCACGCTCCGAGTGATATTCATAATGGGCCGCCATTAATTCCTCATTGTCCCCGCGGGGTCCGACGCGACGTCTATTTTTTTTCTTTTTCTTCCTTTTATACCTCCTCTGCCCCCTCCTCGGTTCCCCCCGTTCGCCTTTCCGGCGGTCTTTCGCAAAGGAGAAAAAAATGAGCGAACGAAGATACGATAAGACGCCGATGAGGAGATTTATTCGCCGAGTGGCTCCTTTTTTCCTCGCTCGTTGCTTTAAGAATTCCCTGATGTTACAATCGAAGGCGTTATTGTTGGTCCTGGCCCCGTGGGAACGGCGAGGGAGAGAATCGCGATCTCCGATTAGTAATAATTAGACTGTGAACCTTTATGCAAATGTCCTTTTTCAAATTGCTGACTGCATACCGCGTGGCGGTTGATACCATTTTCAGGCTCGTTCGTAAAAGGTGCGAATGATTATTAGCCGATCGAATAGCCGCGCGTAATAATTCTTTATTACAAGAAATCAAACTCTATTTGACTCCTGATCTTTGCTGCTTCTTGGTATAATTATAATTAGAAGCACGGTATAAAACAACAATTCTTTGTGTGGTTGCCGAATAATCAAATTATAATCTAAGATAATAAGTGCAATAAAAAGTACAGTCAATTATACATCTTTCTGCAAGATTAAAATTTTCCTTGTCTACTTAGAAACTAAAACATTTCGTTGAACATTCTCCACGAATTATGAATTGATTCTACAAATGGGAGTTTACAGAATTTACTACGTAGTTTAAAAAATAAATTTAAGCAATTATTGCATGTTCCAGGGATACACGCCGCTGCACATCGCAATGCAATTTGATCACGAGAACGTTTTCAATCTTCTAGTCCAAGTATACGGTGAGTTGAATTCTTGATCCAGTGCCTGCTTCACCTCAATGTTAGTATTATCGAATACATATTTTTTCGTAAAAAAAAACTGTATAGGAGCAAACCAGGATATTCGCGACTACAGTGGAAAGAAAGCGAGACAGTATCTGGTCTCACAGGAGGCCGCTGTCAGTCAGGACACCTTCCGCAGTAAGTATTACACCATTTTCATCCCAGCCACGATTTCAATCGAAATTAATCGATAAACCACGTTCCTAGCTCCGTGAAATCAAAATTGAAACTAACTTTGGGATCCACAGTTCAAAGTTTGTTCGATATTATCCACTATACTCGAAAAATTATAAGTCCGATTCAGAACAAAACCTTACACATTTTCATTCAGACATTACTTATTACGTAATCGACGAACATTATAATTATATTTTACCTTCAAGCATACCATGAAGTCGATGGACTGCGGAAAATGCAAATTCACAAGTTCATAGATAATTTTGGAAGAACTGAAGTTGGATAAAAAATGTTCTGAGTTGATAATGTGAATTTTCAAATATCATAAATATCCGCAGTCTAGCGATTTTATCAATTGAGTGGCTGTCAAAGCGTCGACACAAGAAAGAGCTGTAAATAATCGCCGTAAAAGTTTCTCGATGTTTACGTAATTCGATCTCCAAGCAAATTACACCCCGTCGCTGTATTTATAATGTCCCCTTCTTCGTTCCGTAGGGAAAGGGGGGGAGTTACAGAAGGGAATCATTGTCTCCCTGTTATCGTTCGTGCGATCGCGTCGTTCCATTAATTTTCACATTAATCGCGGGCCTGAGAAAAACGGGGCGAGCTGGGGACGTGCATTTAAACGGCTGAACAATAGCATTGTCGCCGAACGCTCGCGATTATAGTTGTGTAACGTTAAGAGGCGAACATTCGACCGGGGAAAGTCTGTTCCCGCGTGATCTCGTGAAAGGAATACTCGGTAAATCATACTTTTTCCAAAACAACGACGCGAGAATTCAATTTCTCGAATTTTCAATTCAACAAAATATGTTGAAATTGCTAGAATACCGGTTGACAGAAAGAGTGCGCGGCGATCGATGCGATAAATTAGATCGGAATAGAAGCCGAGTGGTCGTGTAGAATCGATGCTGAATCGGCACGATAAAGCAATTATAAGTTACGATCCCAGATACACCGCAGTTTGCACCGCTTTCATGCGCTTGGCTCTGGTTCGGCCTCCATCTTGTTCGCTTATTTTCACTGTCGGCTCTCTTTCGCTCGCGTGCATGTTTCCGGTCGTTCGTCTCGACGATGTACGCTTTGCTGTATCCTTTGACGCTGTTCGTCTCCTATTTTCCTGAATTCACAACGAAACATCGAATCGTTCGGTACGTAAATATAAATTTTCAATCGTCGATATTTTAGAAATAATTTTCTACAAGTTAGCACGAGGAATCTCCTCTTCATTCTTCTAAAATCTAATTCTGAACTGCTTAACGTTATTGCTAGACAGCGGATTTTATGCATTTATAACCAAAATGAGTACGATTATCAACTTCCATTCCTCTTTTTGAAGTACAAAAGCAAATTCAAAGACGAAAGCGACTCGAGCAACCTCCTGTTAAATTCTTCTGTGAAACCGATTTAGTTTTGAAAAACATTGAAAAACAAATGTAATCCTAAATGATTGAAGTAAACGAAGATCCCACACCCTCCTACCTAACATCTTTCGTTCTCTGCCTTCCAATAATTTCTGATCATTCGCTCGAACATCTCGAACTCGCGTCCTCGATCATCCGGCAAATCGCTAGATCCCACGACTGCATCAGCATGCACCGGCGAGCTTGATCCTCCTCGATAGGTAACGAGGTGACCAGGTGTGGAACGACGAATCACGGTTGATATAATACATAGCGAGGATGGATAATGGTTTCGGGTGGTGAAATGGATAAAATGGTTCTCCCCTCTCTGTCCTCTTCTGTTCTCTTCTGGTGAGTATCGGGCCTCTGGAAGTATTCTTCTGTTGTAGGGATTACTGCTGCCGCTACGCACAGGCAAGTTCAGAAGCACACCTCTGCTAAAGTAGTAAAGCGCTTGTGTTCCAAGATTAAAGTAGCCGCACCTTAAAAACGTAACGTATGACTGTCACTTTCGTCGACGCTGACGTGAGTATTCCATGGAGAATCCGCGGGTCCATCTTCGCGTCGCCGGAACGGCCATCTTGTTGCCGGGTTGTTGCACAGAACATTGCAGATTTTCCAGCGAGAAAGAAATTTATTTTAACAAGAATTTCTCGTACAGAAGTGTTCGACGCCCCTTCGAATCGTACGTTAGACTTTGAAACGTTCGGAGGAATTCTATTGAAAATCTTAGCCTGAAATTCTTTGTGAAATTTTTTAACGATCTTCTTGGTACGTATTTTCTTCGTGGAAATTGGTTTCGAAGTCTGAAAAATGATCTGAAAGTCTTGCAATGTCAAACTTGAACGATTTTGAAGAAATTTGATTGCAACGCGTAAGCTTTCGAGTTCTTTGTGAAAAATTTTATTGTAGAAATGTGTATCGAAGTTTAGAAAATAATTTAGCGATAGTTTCCTTTGGAAGTCGCGTTCGAAAGGATAGCATAGCAATTTACTTCCACGAGGTCCCATTACGAGTAGATCGTTTAATAGTTATTAAGTGTCAACAGAATTAATTTGTCCTTATTTATTAAGATGCTTCTTGTTCGTGGAATAATTTGTGTTTGTTTATCGTCCGGCGAGAGTATCGAGAAACTTGTAAAATCTGGCGTTCCGTGTGCAACAAACGCGTGGCTTCTTTACACTGATCGAAGCACACAAGTGGACCCGTTCATTCCCGAAGTTCCAAAGGGAAATTGTGTACGTCTTGTACTTGTGATCTCCGCTTGATCAACGTTGAGTTTCGCGAACCAGCGCTCTTGTATAACGTTCTCTACTTTGTCAAACGTTGTCGGCACTGTGAACGCTTACGAAGACGCGTCGAAATGTCATCATTGCGATAACATGTCCCGTGCATAATCTGCTGGCCGGGAAAATGATTTTCGAAGAAATAACTATTGTTCGCTGTAATATAGAGTTTGTTTGTTTTTGTAACTAAAACACGGCTACGAGACACGCGAGAGAAAAGATTTTACCTTTCCTTCGAATAAACGTTCAAAATTTATCAATCAAATTTTTAATGATCAAATTTTACTGACTCAAAGTGGCAGTAGTACATAGAGACTTGCAATTAGTCCCTTAGCACCGTAGATGATGTGAGCTAACCCTCTAGCCGGCGATGCGAACTATTGTTTCCCTCGATCACTATCGCACAATCTCAATGTAATTCGAAGAATAAAGTCTAAACGAATTTTTCTTCGTAGGGATTGAAAATTTGTATTTTGAAACGTTGTCGTTGGTTAATTAGCTTTCTATAGATTTTTTAAATGTAATAGTGGGTTGGTAAATAATTAAACGAATAACAAAAAAAGGTTGCGATGACAATGAATAAAGTAAGAGGAAGACAAAAGTGAAGAAATTAAAGAAGAATATCTATTTCAACAAACTGTAGGTTTTCTGGATTCTGTCTTTCACGATAAAAATGTACAATCTTGTTCATCACGCTATAAAGTTGAATAAATCGCTATAAATAATGTTCCTGTAAAAATTAGAGATTATTTCGCATCGCCGTCCAATAATTGTTAGTGTTCTCTCTGCCATCACTGTTACAAGATAATCAAGCATGTAGACGTGAGCATGAGGAACGCATAATCGGCACCGACCACACTCCCCGATCCCTAATGATTCGCCGTGACTCGAAGAACAGGCTTAATTTGAAAACCCCGATTAACACACCCGACCAGATCCTATTCAAACAAATTTCATTCTTCACCGACGTCTGCACTCTTCTTCTCGAGCAGTCGACTCTCGTTGAAGTTTCGAATTTCGCGATCGATCGCGCTAATAACAAGTGACCTATTTTTTAACAAGATTAACAATCTCGATTGGACTCTCTTCGTTCGACTCCCCGATCCGCGAACGAATCGATGCCTGATAATTGTATTTAACCAAAAAATTTGTCTGGTCGCTGTTGAGCAGCTTTCAAAATCACTGCGTTGTCTGTTAACTTCGGGAGACTGTATCTTTATGCATTTACGGCAGTTGTATTTTATTTATACACGGAGAACCACGAATCGTGAGCAGTAGAGATTACTCTGTTGTTAGAGAGTTATTAGAGAACAGTGTGAACATTTTTAGTAAAAAAAAGATTAAAAAACTAATTTGTTGTTTGATGTTATACTGCTCAGCACTGACCGCTAAAACTCTTCTATCTGTCCTTAACCGAAAGTGACGGTTCGCGACACTACGCAAGAATTGTCGTCCTAACAAGATAATAATCTAACCAGTATGACTAATATGTTTCCATTTTAATCTTGACAATCCTAAATGACTCTTACGGTATCTCCTGCGACGCCCGCGCGCTGCGGCCCCGGCGAGGCAGTCTCAAATGATTTTCTGTTTTCTTTCAGAAATAAAAGCAAGGAAAAAGCATGCAGGTAAGACGTAATCCGCATGAAGCGTTCGCTAAATTACAATGGAGCTACACGTCACTGTAATGCATGGTAAAACTAACACATCGCTGCGGAAAATTCGTTTTCCCGCGTGCAATTCGGTCCAGCGAAAATCCTTTTCCAGTGAAAATTACTTCTCCAAAATTTCTTATCAATTCTCGGGAGTTGTTCCGAGCAATTGGAATCGAACATACGTCTTTTCTACGCAGATCTTGAATTTCTAAAGAAAAGATTGTTCTATTCCAGTTTGAGTTATTCTAGATGAATCAAGTTTATGGTTTAAGCAAGAACTTTCGCAAACCTAGTTTGTTCTATTCGTAATATGTACTACCAATCCTGTCTCTTTATCATTTCCATTCTCTATTCTCCATTTTAATCCAACTAAAAATGAAACTAATATCTGGCTCAGGCCTGACACATCCTAATTCATACTAGTCTTAATCTAGAACTAATTATATTTTAACCCTCATCGTCAACCTAAATCCATTTCCGGTTTCCTGAACGCATGCGATCAATCTCTTCCAAAATAGCGAACGTATACGAAACGTTCGGAGAGCAAAGATTTCCGGAGATTCTATTGCTCAACAATGTTGCAGAACATCGACGAGCAACCTGCCAATTAAATACACATTCAAATGAACAAGCAGGAGTCTTCATTGAATAATTCAACAGCCATAGCAATTTTATTCCTAACAGAGGAAGTTGCCTCGAGCAACACGATACAAACGCTTCTATGGAGATTATTCTTTAAAAGATAATAATCAAGCTTCTTTTTAAATACAACTTAGACGCGCGACGCTGACAGCGAAACGAATGAATTGAATAAACAAACGGTTTGAAAGGTTATTGGAAAAAGTCCCGAGTGAAATTTTTGGCTGATACGGTAAGGGGGTTGCTCGTCGCTGTTTTGTAAGAGCTCGACCGCCGGAAACCGCTGCTCCTGTTCGAGGACGAGCAGAGAAGGGTGTCAGGACTTGCACCCGCGAGTTCGCAACAAGCACAGCTAACACGATCATTGATTCACCACGCAGAGAAAGATCTTGGTTTCCTGCGTATTGGCTCGCTGAACGAGCGCGTGAAACGTACGACGGAAGCATTCAGCCAGTTCCTGGGTGTGGCAACTAGCAGCAGCGCCAGCAGCAACAGCAACCACGAGAAGATACACAAGAGCTGGGGCTCGGCGGATAATGTGCAGGTAGACCACTGGACCCAGTTCCACCTCGGAATTACCGTCGAGATATACAGGATGAGCCTGAAACTCTCACCTGAAACATCTATCGTCGTCTGCAACCCTTCCGTCGATCCCCAAAAGTATCTTCAACTTTCAATGTCGTTCACAGCCGTCGTCATAGTTTCATTCTATAAATATTTCGAAGCCTGAAAGGTACAATAAATTGATCTACAATCATTCAACGCGCAATCACCAGAACATACAGCTGGGACCTCAAGATAGTCAAAATTTTACAAATCTTTACAATTCTTGTGCTAGTTTTTTGGCACTCTATGATTGTTGAACCCCTGGCCGGCTCCGGAGATTACGCGACGAATACGCGAACTCGTTTTTAATATTAACGCGCGCTTTCCCCGGCGCTGAAGGATACGGGGAAATTACCGTGCACGAGAGTCCTCCCCGACCTTCATCGGAAGAGGAACGAGGCGGTCAGCCACTTCGTCGCACGATTTTAATCGAAAATCGTTACTTTGCGTCGGGAGATGATTACATTGGATCGCGGTCGCTGCTCTGTGCATTCTCGCGAGTGTACCGGGCGCTAGCGAAGCTGACCGGGAGCTAAATTGCTCAGGAATCGTGCGAAAGACCTTCGACTTCAAGGTTTCACCGGTCCGGTCATTTTGTTCGACTTTGAGGAATTTTCTACACGACGAGAGTCGCGATCCTGGCTGAATTAAAACTTCTTAATCCGTTGCCTAATGGTTTTTGAACTTCTTTGTGCTTCATCGTTGAAGCGTACGAAATATTGCAAATCCGTCGTAAATCGAATATTGATTACAGAGAAATAAAATTTTGCATAATTAATTGTTACCGTTCCCTCAGTTGGACCAGAAGATGATGCCACCACCAAAGTACGCAGCCATCAAGAAGAGGAGGAGTCGAAGGGCACAGGATTTTGGATCATCGCGGGACCACACAGCCAGCCAGCCCAGCACACCTTTGTTACAGGGCAAAGTGTCCCGATCCAGTCAACATCGGCGACCAACGTCTACCACAGTTGTTACCACTGCCAGATCGCAGCATAACAATGATTCCGATTCCGACACCGCATGTGGCTTTGATTCCACATGGCGAGGATCGGCGCAGTTGTAGAGAAATTATTTATTCTGTCGTGAACAGCGCAGAGGCTTTTTACCGATCACGATGTATACGAAACTGGTCAGCCCTCCTTCCGCCATTTTTATCGACAGACAGCGAGTCTTTTCGCGTATTCAATATCACACGGATCATTTGATCAAAATCAACATACGATTATGTCTACGATTAATACGATTGATTATGGAAGATTTGTTCAGTAGCGGAAGGAGGTTCCAAAATGGATGCAATTTCCTAGATCGACCAAATTAATCGAGCTTTTGAAATGATTGATTTTACACGAAGTTCGCACAATACTTTGTAATTGCCAGATTGTCAAAGAAATTATATTTTTCTATGTTACTGTTGTACCGTAGCTTTTGTAAGTGCCTTAATTTAACAGTCCGTCGCAACGGTTTACGTTTACCAGCGTCACTTTGTTCAGGGCAACCAAACACATCGTCCCTGGTTGACTCAATAATGAAATTACGATATTTCTATGCAGAGTGTACTGAGCACAATTACTTTATAAGATACTCTACGATAGAAAGAAGTTTTAACGTAACTAAAGAACAATCTTGTCTGTGGTATTTAACATGTTAATAATGGATGTATTGAATTTTTTCAATGTAGATTTTCTAAGTGAAATGTATAAATGATGATATCGAGTAAGAATAAATGATTTATTCGTCTGACCGATGTATTTTAAATCCTTTAAAACAAATAACAAATACTTCCTTTTGTCGATTTTATTATTTTAATAATACATGTGCTATTTGATTATTTGTTAATATATATCCGACAAAAATCAGTTTACATTTCATCAGTTTACATGATATTTTACGCCATCTATACACAAACTACTCAAACAATTTGAGACAGGAATTGATTCATTTTTCGTATAGATGTCGCAACGTGTTTATTCCAGGTGGTCGTAAACTTGGGGTGATTTCTGTGTCACATCCTACAGTATCGATCGGAACTGTACTGTCTCGCCATCTACGGCAGAAACCTAAGCTACTGAGCAAATCAGTTCCATATTCGCTCCACAAGGTGGCGATTCGAGCGCGTTCTCTAGTTTTTTTAGGATAGATTACCAACTGCAGAAAAGAAACTATTATAGATAACTAGGGCCCAGACTTAAAATCCCTACCGATATTGCGTGCAACAAGAGAAGAGCGAGCAATGTGTCGTGAAAATAAAATTGCAACTTTGTTAGTTGTTAGTTACTAGTTAGTTGTTAGTTACGAATTCCGCGTCCAGATAACACTATCTCGTCGGTGGGCTCAGCTACAGAGGGAAATCGCAACCTTATCGCATGTAGGTAACTAGTTATCTACCAGTTTCACAGAAGGTTAATGTGATCTCTTCTCTCGTTGCACACAATATCGATAGGGATTATAAGTCTGCACCCCAGGTATATAGTTCCGTTTTCGCAGTTGGTAATTTGTTCTCAAACAAAACTAGAGAACGCGCTCGAATCGTCATCTTGTGGAGAGAATATGAAACTGCTTTGCTCAGTAGCTTTGGTTTCTGTCGTAGATGGCGTGACAGTACAGTTTAATGCATATAAAATAAAATAATAATAGGAATTCATTTTAGTCTTTCTTGATACGGATCTCTGTTATATTTTAGCTAATATCAGTTCGAATGAACTTCTGGATAAACTTTTCCTTGCGTAACCAAAAAGTTCTGCCTTGTTTCTATGTTATCCAGTACATTTGCTTGTTAAAAACACTGTAAATCGCTCAAATTTAAACACTCATCACTTTTCAACCATTGATCCTCCAGGATCGAAACTTGGATTTCTCGCATTGTCTCGCCCAGAGCTACTGGATAACATATGAGAAAGGCAAAAATTTACAGATACGCAAGGAAAAGAGCAGCCGAAATTTTTAATGCAACATAATTTCTTATACCTATTTGAATCCAGGTTATTCTTAATGAAATAATACGTTTAAAGTATATAGGATGCAAGTATCAAATTTTGTCTTTATTCACTGTACAATTTCTTACATACAAAGGGTGCAATGCCATCAAATAGCGGCTGCATTCATAGCAGTAATTGACTTCATCGCGCGTAGTACGAATTCATGTAACGCTCACAAAATCTCTTCATACAATAGTATGTACACGGTAATAAAATAGATTCGTTTTTTACACTTTGCAATATTAAATATGTACATTTCAGAGTACTACATTTACAACGATATTAATATTTATATAAAATCTTGAATACTATCGCCATTGCCGGTGATCGTCTACAGTAAATGCATACTGCAGACCGATAAGCTCGAAAAGATTCTTAGAACGATTCTACAGTTGAAATATGTCAGGCAAGATTTTCAAAACTGTAAAATCTTAAGAATCTTCTCGAATTCATCGAACGATTTTCGAACACCATCAACGGTGTTCACAATTATCAGAAATAAAAATACAATTCAAATGATTGTCTTCGAACAATTGTATCGCGTACAAAGGAATCATTTATCTTTGACAAAGGTGAGTTCTGACGAATCGCGCTATTTAGCGCTATCCAAAAAATAAAAACAGCATTGTCTTTTCTTCAATCGCGTAGAATTATAAAGCAAACGATCAGATGGAATCTAGGTACGATCATTTCTCAGCACCGTTTCGCGTTCGCAACTTAATCAAACGTTTTTACAATTCTACATAGTCTCGATCGGGTTTTTATACATTATATTTCGCGTTACGTTATATTACATTTTACATGCGGTTATGGATCAGTAATTGTTAGGCAAGAGGCATAGCATCACATACAAGTACGTAGATCGGAGAATGAATCGGTCGAGTCGCAGGAACGTTACCCGATCACGCAATCGAAACTCGAACGTTCACATGGAGGCTTAAAGTTCTTGACGATTTGTACCGTAAAGTGTATCACGAAGTGTCGCGACTGAAACAACGTTTCTAAGATAAGCCGTGGTTTCTTGCAAAGTTTCGTAACGATACGTTTGATCTCAATCGAACGGTAATATGGTTTCTTTTCTATGCAATAAGAATTTCCACACGTCTGACACTTATTACGCTGTTTCTTACATGCGCGTTGACACTCGTTTCACATCGAATGCAACGTTAGTATTCGAAATTAACATATCCAACACAGATCGATGGCGTTGGACTTGACTATATTAAATAATTTAAGTTGGCGGTGTGCGACTGTGTTGTAATCGTCAGAATCAGAAATACATGTATCCTGGTCCATGTATTCGTTGATAATACAATTTTCTTTAACCCTCGTCCGCCCCTCGTGTCAATTTCACGCAGTTTTCCCGAAATAAATTGAAACTGCCTGACTTTGATTGTTTTAATGCGAAACACAATCGATACAAAGATGTAAACGTTAACTTATCAAATTTCAATGACGTTCACCTTGTCGTTTCATCGATCTTTTACCGCTGTGTCAATTTGACACCGAGGGACAGATTCAGTTCGTGAAATGAGGGACGGATGAGGATTAATCCACCGAGCGCCTTAGAGGGAAAATGTCTGCCGTAATGAACACTAGAACTACCGGATAAGTCAAAACGATTTGCTCTTGATTTCTTCTGTATTAGAAATATTAAAATTATAACTATGTTTCTCTCGAAGTACATATTTAAACGAAAGTCTAATCCTCGGTAGTTCTAGCGTTAATTCGATTTAACCTAGATCGCCTGGATCATCCTGGACATCCAGTTCGTTGCGTTCGACGCTCCCGGGGACGAAAATTTTGCGGCTAAAAGTTTCTACGGGACCGTGTCGCGCAGTCACGTGCAGGCGAGATAAGGGAAGTGGGACTGGTTAACGGTTCGCGGACCGTTCGCAAATTCTAGCGAAGCCGTGGCGTCGGTAGAACCAGGAACCTGGGATCCAAATCCCGGCTTATCCGAAACCCAGTCGAGTCGTGACCCCTCGGCGGGAGATTCATTATCACGGCACGCGGTGCACCAGAAGCCGAGGAACAATCGAGCCGGCCGGCCCCGAGGAGCTTCATTCCACGGGGCATTTTTCCGCTGTGGGAACGGCGCGGCGTCGGGTGAACGCGGGTTGAACGCGGGTTGAACGCGGGTAAACGGCGGCGCGTCGCGATTTCACCGGTAATGCGAAAAATGCATAGGAATTAGCGGGAGCGGCGCGAGAGGGCCGGGATAAGAGACTTTTCGGTGGTAAACCGGGGACAAAGGTATTCGCAACGGGCACGTAGATGCGTGGAGTTTGTGCGTGCGGGAACAGAGAGAAGAGACAAGAGAGGACGACCGGGCAGAGGGAAAGAAGCGGCGAGGTGTACGGGTCGCCAACACGTATCTCGATATCTCACGGTTCGATCTCTGCCGGCCCTGGCCGCCCGTATATTTACATGTATAATTTATATATCCCGTAGCAGGGACGAGAAAGTGGTGTGCGCCCCGCTAGGGCGGGTCCTTGCGCGAACATCCTTCGGTCCCGTCTTCGGTCTCTCTCTCTCTCTCTCTCCTCCTCCTCCTCCTCCTCCTCCTTTTTCTCTCTCCGCGAATCCAGGGATTCGCGGGAATCCAACCGGACGAATTCTCACGATCCTCTTGTTAATGGCGATTTAAGTACTCCGCCTGATGAATGAGAATGGATTTCGGACTGCTAGGGTCAGTGTGCGGTTAACTCGTCATTTATGTTCCACTATATCATGTTTCTTCCGTTCATTCGGTTGCCCATATAATTCCAAACTTAATTGCATCGTTATATCTGTTATCGTGGATGTTGCATTATACCTGGCCCCGCTATTGCCAGAGAAAGTTATCCTCGGTTGTGCTGCAACGCGACAGTATTACTACGGGGGCGTTGGTAACAGGACGACTGTAACGTGTCAAATATCTCAAAATATATATTAGGCATTAACATAAATCGTGGATACGCGGCGAACAATGACTGGCAGCATGGATATGCGATAAGCGGACAAAAGAACTTTTCTTACCGATTTGAAATTATGAACACCCCTTTCTAAAGCGATACTGATTTAGCACTTTTAACCGTCCGTTACTCTAACCCGAGAACCAAACGTTTCTTCCGTTCTAAGATATATTCTCATTTTATAAATACGAAACTGATATAGCGTTTCACACTGAATTGTTCAGTTTATCGAATACAAACAAATTTAATAACGTAAACGATATTTCGAATAACGGTATAGCAAGTTCTAGTGGCGCCTCGGCCTGCGGTTTCAATCCAAAATAAGTGAAAATACTAAAAATTGGAGTATCAAGCAAACACACGTCCTTCCACTGCAAGCTGTTGCAATCGTTCCGAGTACAATTTTCAAGTTCATTTTTTCTAGAAAATGAAGCTATGTACATCGCAAAGTTCTTCCGCTCCGATTTGCAGCAATTACGCCGGTATGCGATTAAATTAGGTTGGACTAGACGAAGTCTCTCGATCGATGAGCCGATTGTTCTGGTCGTAAAACGCGTTCGCTCATTGCAAACGAAATGTTGCACGGGTCCGGCGGCAGAAGTGTCAACGCGAGGAGGTACTTCGAGGAGGATTCTACGCGCTACCTTCTCATCAGAGGAGAGCTTGTTTTTACGCATAGGTCGCCGGTTTATAATTAACTACGCGCAGCCTCCGCGATTCGTCTCCTCGGGTGTTTCTCAGGCCTGTTCTAGGATCCCCTCAAGCTTCGACATAAATTTCTCGGCGCAGCTGCGGAACGGCTGCGAGAGAAAGAGAGAAAGAAAACTGCACGCGGGTACACAAGGCCCGGCCCGCAAATGCGGAAGAGACGAAGCGGCGCGGACGAAGGTGGACCTTAATTAAGCTTGGGCAACCAACGAATTCCATAATACGTTCCCGTTCGCGTAACACGGGCCACGATAAGAGCACGGCGCACGCGGTGGCGCGTTCGTGGGATTTTTTTCGGCGAAATAATGCCGGTCCGCGGCGACCCGGACCGGACCGGCTGCGGCTCTCCCTATCGCCATTGTGACCGCGGGGGCCGCAATTAATTATTTGCCGTGGCCGCAAGGGAGCGCATTGTTGCATCTGTTGTTGCACGCTCCACGATTTCTCCCCTTCTGCTCTCTGCTCGGAGCATCGCGGCAAACCGGCCCGAGCTGTGAATGATTCTACGCCGCGGATACGGTTTTCGGCGAACGAGGCGCCCGCGCAGCGATTCTTTGTGCCCCCACGATCGCGGTTATTTATGCGCTCGAACTGGCCCCGCGTAATTTACGTCGGCTCGCCGGCATACGCGGACAATTAACAAGAAAAATGCCGGTCGCCGACGCTGGATTCCCTGGGACGCGATGAAATCTACCTTTCGATTGGCGCAGACGATCTTCGTTTCGCGAAAGCACTGGCGTAACAAATTATTCAAAATACTATCTTTAAAATACCGGACGAGTATAATGAATTACCGAAATTGTTGAAAGTATCAATAACACCGTCTTTAGTTTCTGATCGAATAAAACGTAATGCACGGTACACGAAAATATGTATTTTCCACGTGAAAAGCACGAAGAGTTATGTGGTCTCGTCGAATGCGCCCAGCCAGCGCAGCGGTGCGAAGGAAAGAATAAAAGATGCAAGAGGATTACAGGAATCCAGTTTATAAGGTAGAATTACCGGGTTCCAAAGGTGTTCGGCGGGCGTGGACAGGCACGGCGCAGGTGAGACACAAATGAAAGACGTGAACGCGGAGCGGCGGCAGTGAATCTCATGGTGGAACGTCTCCACGAGTTCGTGTTCTGTCGCAGGAACAATCGGGACTGTCCGAGGGACGGTAATTAAGAGAACACGACGGCGACGATTAAACGGGTCCTGCCGAATCGGGTGAAACGAATTAACTCGACCGTCGCGAACGAGGGTTCGAAGATAAACGATTGAGCCCCGCGGAGGCCCGTGGTTCTCTCCTGTTTAACGATTCAGTGACGAATACCTTCGCAGATGCTGCGAAACACCCTGCCACGTTCATTTGAATAACACCCGCCATTCGTCTTAAACTCGTTAGGGCTTCGTTGGCTAGAGTTGCTCGCTTCGTCTAATTCGCGAACCGTTTCTACCACAGCGAATTTTCTGTCATTTATTATTTTAACCCAGGACGTCTGAATCTTTACGAGAATTCTGCGCGGTCAAAGCGGAGATCTCGTTTGTCCACGAGTTCGCGATACACGTGTTACGCCGTGGACACCGAGGGTACGTTGCTAATCGCTTTTTACCTTTCGCAATAAATCCGTTGCGTGCACGCGAACCGCTTTCCTGATTTTATGATTTCATTAAATGCAGCGGGCAATCTCTCGAACGACCAAGGGTAGCAAGAAACGAGAAGTCGTTACCGCGTAAATGAGGATAGCAAGAATTAATGACTTAATAGGGCGCCTAAGCGAGAGACTTCAACGCGTGGCGAGCGCTAACGCCGTTCGGTGATTTGAACGCGTGGTAATGACACGTCGCCCCGTAAACGTAAAACCTCCGGACGAATTAAAACCATCTTGAAACGTATTCGAGGATAGGGAACGAAGAGCAAAATTGCGGGAAAAAGGAGAGGCTCGTACGTGCAAAATAAAGAGGGATGCGATCGGTATTTCAAAACCCGAAAGGGAAAGACACCGCCGCGGGCCGTAACTGGTAGCTCCGGTCCGTCAAATTATGAAACACCTGTCCCGAGAAAACGACTTCATTCGCATCGGTTTCGCGTGTTCCCGCCGCTTTCGTTGCCTGATTAAGGTACGCCCTGCTATTCCGCGTCCGCGAACAAAAGCCGGCAACCGATTAACGACGGTAGCGGCCGGATAATGCTCGGTGATCCATTGTTTAGGTGTTCCTGGTTCTGCGTCGAGGCAATAAGAACAATGCTCGTTACGCGATACACGGGAGCGATAGGTCGGCGCTCTAATGGGTACGGTGATTATGGCTGGAGCAGAATCAATTGGCCTCTGGAAACCATTTCCTCGATGAAGAATCGCGTGAGACGCTGTTGCTGCAGCTTGCCCTCTTCACGAGAGAAACCACTGTGTATCGATGGCTGGTATCGTAATCGAAGAACTTTCCCTCGGCGAAACGAACTGGATACTTAACCCTCTGTAACTCGACGTTTTCCAAAAGACTTGAACTGCGACGAAGACACGGTTCAGTTGGAAAAACGTAACGAAACAATGAAACGTTTGGTAGAAAAATATGAATATGTAACCGCAAAGTTACATACAGAGTTGCAGAGGATTAATTGATCAACATCAAATTTTGCTGCCTTATCGAAAGAACCATGAGAACGGATGTTCGGTTCGTATGAACGAACAAACAATTGTAAAATTGTTTATTTTCGTCGTTAAAAATAGCAAAGCCACGGTCACGGTATGCCTACTACCCCGAACAGAAAGTGTTCGATCGAACTTGCTCTCGCGAACGTTCAAAACAAAAAATAATAAAAAGTACAATTGTAGAAACTAATGAATCAGCATGTCAAGATATTCGAACATTTTTAAGCGCGCTCGTTCAACGCTTCTTGTTCCGCGTTCTTCAAGGATACGAATTTGTTCCGATCTCAATTAATAATATTCTATATTTACGCGTTACGACAGTTATCATTTCATTCGCATGGACCATTAATATTTCCCAGGTCCACCGAATAATTACGACGAGAGACGGGTTGACTTGTTCGATCGAACAGTTTTTGCAAGGCCGATAGAAAAACTGTGGAGAATCTAGACCGCCGCGCCGATCCTGATCCGATAATTCCCCGTGGACAGTCCATTCCCTGAGAAACATGACTATTAAACGTCCACCTGTGACGTTTCCTGTTTGCGAGCTCCGTCGAACGTTCCGTTGCGTAATCCTCGCTAATAAATGCATAATGACGTGTCCATTCACCGGATCGACCGGCGAACGAGAGAAAAACGAACGCATCGGAAACCCGTATCGCCTCTCGCGGTGAACAAGAATGGTTGCGGAGCAATCATAATAGCGGTACCGTAACCTGTAATTTTGTCACGGCAGCAGCGTCCTGCCGGTATTCGTACCATTATCCGAATACTTTCGGAAAGAGTAGCACACGAATCGTCGATGAACGCGAGGCGTTTCCTCGTGGAAAGACGGATGAATTGCGAGGCTCTGAGTATGGCACTGCTGAACGGAACTGCAGAAGACGCGCGTTGCATTTCGCTCCCTTCCTAATCCACGACCCACTAGTCGCTTCGCGCTAGAACCATCGTAGTCTCCCCCGCTCGCGTAAAATTATTCCTGAGTCCAGGCATCTTCGATCGTCCTCGAACAAGAGCTTCTCGAACGCGACGAGGAACAGAAACACTTTCAGAGGTTCTTTCCGGGTTGTTCAAGGTCGCCTAGATATAGTCCGAAGGCACAGCACTCTCGTTTATCGCGGCCAGTCGATACTGCGGCGTCTCCAGCCCCTGTTGGTTCGCGTGCAGGTTCGTGCTGGTGTTCGTCGATGCTGTAGCCGGCATTTGTTGGTTCGCAGAGTTCGAGCTGAGATCGCTGTAGTACGCGCTGCTAGGCGCGCTGCTCAACGTCGGTCCATCCGGTTCCGCGTCGCTTCCGGTGTACGCGGTGTTTTGGTAGGACGGGTGCTCGCCGTTCCTGCTGCCGATCCTTAGCTCCTGATGATGGAGGTGATGGTTGTGGTGGTGATGGTGATGGTGATGATGTTGCAGCTGACCAGGCGGCACCGGCGTCGACGGCCCGTTCTCGTACATCTCGTAATCCGGTTCTTGTAACCTGAAATGATCGGATTACGAAGTTAGCCGGCGCCGATCGGTCCGTTTTCTCGCGCATTCACGGTGTCGTCCATTAACGCTTTCGACTAGCAGGATCGAAGCTTTCCGCTCCAGATGGCTAAGCGACCCTGACATTGTCCCCTGTAATTTTCTTTTCTAGGTCGGGCTCGAGATTATCTGATGCGCGAGGACGAGGGTTGAAATGTAGAATGGAACCAGGGATTTTGGATATTGGGATACGCGTTGTGCAGTACTGGGAAGATTTCGTTGGAGTTGCGCACTTTCTGCCACCTGCTGGATAGGCGAGGATACTTGCGGCTGGTGGGAAACACGACGTACACTCCCGGCCAAAAGTCCTCGGATATTTGAATCGGTAGATTCCGAATAGATCTCTTCGAGTGTCTAGTAAAAGCACACTTTTTCGATCGGTTTCTAGATTCTTTGAAACTTACAGTGGGCGCAGAAAGCGTTCGTACACCTTTTTCAATTCGTAAGTAAATCGTTTGTTTTTATGAATGCTTTGTACACCCACCGCATATTCAACGCAATCAGAAATGAGAACTTCAACGATTGAGAAATGAGACAAACGAATATGGTAATATCGAGGTAATAAACGGTCTAGAATAGAGACATTGGACTGGAATATCGCGAAGATATGCGAGTCGCGTCACGCGTTCTGACGCTTATGAACGGGAGTGTAAGTAGAATCAGGTTCCTAGTATCTGGCTGACCGACAGGTTTGCGCGATCTTGAATAAATGCACGAGTCCAGCGGACATTAGACGATCCGGATTGTCCGTTTCTCTTAATTATGTCCGATCGGGTCGCAGGAATGCGCGTCGGCGCCGCGATTACCGGTGCTCTCGTAACGGTGCATTTTAACAAGTCTCGTTTCCCGTAATGCGGTGCTTTTAAGCGTTATGGGAACGTCGATCTGGAGTGGCTGCACCTGGTTATCCTTCGCCCCGCGAGACCAAGTTAGAGAATTTTTTGTTAGACCTGGTTCCGATATGAATATTACTCAAAGCTCTCTGGTTATCATCGTTCGAACGATCGTGGCATCTCCGCGTGGACTTCAGCGTTACTAATTGGTAGCATTTAACCGTGGAATTATCAGTGGCGTAAATAATAAATTGCATTTCCATTACATTCCCCCGATAAGATTCTTTCCGCCGGGCAGAACTTTCAAATCACTTAGCAAGAAGATTGCGTCATATAATAAAATTCCTTTTAATTCCGACTTGTTGTCCGGACTCTCTGTACAATTTGTCTTTCACGTTTCTCGCGACCGAAAGAAACGGTTGCGTGTACTCGGAAGTATCGTTAAAATCATAATCGGCGGGAGTTGTGCGTAGCAAACAAAGCACTGAGAGAACAAGCACAAATGGAACAATGTTCTCGAGCAAGACGTAAAGATACAATCTGAAACGCGAGTCGTAGCAACCCTGCCATGAAACTACGCGCAAGATTACATATCGATTTTAGTTCGCATTTTCTGGCACGCTAAAAGGAACTCCACGATCCACTGTAATAGACTATTCAGCCGGCATGTTATCGACGCACAATCAACGGAATCGTTTTAATAGAGAAGGGAACGTAGGGCAAAATAGAGGCGTTCGAGCGCCGGCCGATCGATTCGGAATTATTGAAGCGCGGAGCTCGGAGGATTCAACCGGTACGTGTTCGAGAAGAGCAGCTAGACGTAACAACGACGTGGCCGGCAGCATATCGAAAAACTTAATTGCAAAGGACTAATTTACCTTTTACTGTGCCGCGTGCGTAGCGTGTCCCTCTGCAACGATCCGTCCTCGTTGCCTCCGCCATAATGACGATGTAACCTCGCGGCGTCCAGCTCGTGGTACTCGTCGTCCTGTCCGCCGGAAGTTGTACCGTACGTCGAGCTTCCTCTCATTTGTAGCTGGAGATCGCTCGCGTAGCTCGCGGCCTGAGAGTCCAGTTCTGCGTAGAGAGCCTCGTCCGTTTGCATGTGGGTGTAGTGGTTCTCCACGGGGAGATTCATCGCCCGTCTGTGCTGCGGAAGCGACAGAGGCGTCGTGACGACTCCTGGCGTACCCCCGCCTCGTCGTGATCCCAGCCACGACCACACATTGTGCCCTTGAATCAAACGGAAATCGCACCGTTCAAATCGCTCTCCGCACAATCTTCGACACGATGCTAAACACCCCCATTTTCGGACTATGCAGTTTTTCGTTTTAAAACGGCTTCAAGAAGTTGGCAATTTCATTCTAACTTCCCACTCCTAAGGCTAGCTACACTCGCCGAAATTTCTATAAAGTCACTGTGTTTTGTAACGAATTCTTATTATTATACCATACCAATGAAAAATTTGTATTTAGTAGCATTTCGGGATCACATAAAGAAAGCATACACACCGATTTCAAAACATAAGTACAACATTTATCGATAAAAGAAAACAAAAATATAATTTTACGCAGAACAAACTGCGAAATTTCTATAATGTCACTTTCGTTTTACACGGATAAAGTTGAAATTAACGATTGTTTTTCTATTATTTCTATTTTAATATCTGGTGTAGCCTCCATTTTCTTGTATTATACACTAACTTTTGTAGCGTTTCTGTTTTAACAGAACTACTAATGGAGTTGTATTGTTTGCAGTTTTTATAAACTTGTCGCGCAATGATACCCGAAACATTTTCGATAGGGTTTGCATCAGGGGAACAAGCAGGCCATGGCAAAACATTGACGTGTCTTTTAAGAAGCAACTGCTTTATGCGCTTCGACGCGTGTACCGCAGCATTATCATGGTGATAACTAAAATTGTCATCTTCAATATTTTCTGTAAATGGTATTAGAACCATGTCTAACAAATCTGTATAATTTTCCGAATTCATTTTCTGATTTATGCAACACATTGGAGTTTTTTTGTCAGTTTTGAACGCAGCACATATCATTAGGGAACCACCGTCAAAGTTACGACTCATTGTCACCCTTTCTCATTTCTCAGATCATGCCAATAATATTTACAGCCATCAGGCCAATCCAAATTAATTTTTTTCTCATTTGAAAAAATGACAGACTCCCACTCTTTCGTCCAGGACATATGTGCCCGTGCGAAATCAAGACGGGCCTGTTTATGTACTTGTTTTAGGCCTGGTTTACGTTGCATTTTTGTCCACACAAATTGCCAGAAGAATTTAAAAGTTGTTGCACGCGTCTTGTTGTTACCGGAAGCTCCAATTCAGCTCGAAATTGTGCTGCATTTTTCCTTTCCTTAGCCGCAGACCTCGTTAATAATAAATGTTGTATTTTTAACAATTTTTTATTACCACCTTTAAAATGAATTTTTGCGTAATTTTCACGTAAATTGATATAATTGTTAGTCACGGTATATGAACGATTAATTTTCTTAGCAAT
The DNA here is from genome assembly GCA_028455805.1 of Lasioglossum figueresi. NCBI lineage: Eukaryota > Metazoa > Arthropoda > Insecta > Hymenoptera > Halictidae > Lasioglossum > Lasioglossum figueresi. The sequence goes on from CM052193.1 coordinate 2,516,058, forward strand.
TGCACTATTAGAGCATCCCATATCTTTATAATCATCGATCGATGCTTTTTCTTCAATTATTAGCACTTTTCCTCTCGGCATTCTAATGCACGTGGATCAAATGATAAGAAACAGGATTTCCTTGAGTTCTAAAACTAATACTTTTAGAATATTTCAAATTTTCCGTAGTTCTGTGCTCAGAATCCAGAGAGACATTCAGTGACTTTATAGAAACTTCGCACTTGTGTTCTGCATCGCGCAGAAAAAAATTATAACAAACGTAAATAGTGAACATAGCGGTTTAGAGTGCGTAGTCCTTGTATCCGAGTGTCAACAAGACACAAGATCAGATACGATAAATCGAGAAAAATGGTGGTATTTTTCAAATATCTATGAATACGAAGATGACTTTATAGAAATTTCGGCCACTGTACAATGTACGCATCAGTAATTTTTGATGATCGGTAGGATTGGTGTTAAGGGTGCTTGATGTAGCAGAGTAGACGAACGCTCGTTCGAATTTCAATTTTGAAATTGTTGAATGCGTAAACGTACCAGGACTAGGCGCGACATCATGGTACGGCGGAAGCTTGTCCAGTTCTAGAGGTGGTCGATCGGGTATGACAGCCACACCGCCACCAGCTCCGGCTCCTCCAGCCGCGCCGCCGTCATCCTGGCCGTTCGTGTCCTCGACGCCAACGCCGCAGCAGCCTGCTGAAACAGAAAAAGAAAGGGTTCAGCACTCCCACGTGAGTCTCGGCCTCGGAAAATCCGTTGGCGCGATCGTACGCGAAAGTCGTGCTCGAGTTTCACCGGGCGAGCTGGCCCGGAGAGCCCACAAATCGAGGACGAAGCTCGTGAAGTGCCAGGCGATCTCTCGCGGCGAGTCCAGTTACGTTACTGGCTCACTGCGACAGGTTTTTTAGACCTTACAAAATCTCATCCAAGTGAGAAAATGAGTCGGTTCCCATAACAAATACTTCGATCGCACCCCGAATCAGGTCCTATCGAATCTACACAAAAATCGCGGTAATATTTCACAGAAGCCGGGCCGCTTTTCGAAAACACCGTGTACACGGCGCACGGGTAGGTATTCGAATCAGCGCATTATGACGTAAGCCCTCGTGGCAGGGCGTGCAGGGACGAAGAGAGAAATGAAAAAGGAAGAGGAGAAAAAACGGGCCGTTTTCTGTATGGGGGTATTGTGGGCCCGTCATCGTGGCCGTCACGGGTCTCATAGAAACGTGGCAGAGAATTTTTGGGGATGGCGAAGCCGAGAGAGAGAGAAATATGAAGAGCGACGGAGCTAGAGATCAGGGGCGTAATAGCAGGAAGGGATGGAGGACGTGGAAGTAACTGGTCGAGGAAGGGGTGTGGGAACAGGGAGGAGGAAAAGGAGGACGAAGGGAGAGAAAATAAAAAGAATTCGGAATTCATAGATCAGAGAGGCCGACCGGCCGGGTAAGTAGGCATGAGAATGCCGCGGTGAAAAAACGAGATTATGGGAATCCCATGGGTTGCGCGGCGTCGTGTCTCTCTTTCACATGGTCGCGCGGCTCATAACCCGCGCACGTACAACCCGCGTCCTCCCTCGTTCTCCGCTCACGGTGGTTTTCGTCGTGTCCAGGCCGAGGAGAGCCAGCGACGACGACGCGGCTTGGCGGCTGTCACTTGCCAGGAGATAGAGAGACTGGTTCTCGTTTTATCGCCGGTGCCCTTACACCATGCAGGAGGCACGCAGCAGTTCCTTCCCCCGTCCAGACCCCTGCAACCATCCCGCCGTGGCTCGGTCTAGACGCTATTTTCTTCTCCGCCTTCCGAGAAGCTCGCGAGGATAATCGCTGATGCGCTCTAACGTCCCGGAATGAAAACCAGGGATGACGTACACGAGGAGAAATTTAATTCTGCCGGCTTAGTGCCCCGTCGTTCCCTCCCTCCGACCTTCCTACCACTCGCCCGCCTGCCCCAGTGTATTTATAACAAGACGTTACACCGCAATTTACATAATTAGGATCTGTGCAAGACGTCCGCGCGTAATGGACGCGAGCGTTCCTCTTCCTAGACCCGGCTCCGGACGCTTTTCACGCGCGCTCGCGCTCGAAGGTCGTCCAGAAAGTAATACCCCTTTTTATATAATTGCTTGGCTCACTTTTCTCTTTTTTCTGCCCCGTGAGTTTACCATTTTTGCGGCATCTCTCGACGCACCCGCGGCCTTTCATCGAATCACCCGACGAACGCGGGTGAATTTTTTGCCAGAAAACCGTGCAACTTGTATGCAATTAGACCTATCGGAGTACATTCTGCATCGTCGGATCACGATCTTGTATGAAATCATCCTGGAACTGCGGAAACGATCACTTAGACTTAGGCCGCAGGAAAAAATTGAAAGAACATGCACAGCTACCCGTTAATGGTTCAACTTCTGTGACAAAAGTTTCTCAAGGAAGATTTCAAGCAAGCTTGTTTAAAAATCAACCGACAAAACTCGCTACTTATTCGCGTTTGTACCAATCCTACGTTCTTCCCGGAATCTTTTAAATGCACCTGTGTGCCTGCTACGCATAAACAGGTATCTGCTGCACGTCTCCCCAGTCTTAACGAACCAGAATCATTATCGTAGCTCGCAAGTATTTTCCCCGAGAGAGAAAAGGCGATGCGCGAGTGGACACTGGAGGAGAATTTGTCCCTCGTTATCCCAACAATAAGATAATTGCTAGTTCTAGCAAGTCGAGTGCCTCGATCGCGAGCAATTGCGTGTTTCCGATCTTTCGCGGATTTCAATTGACGGGTACGCCTTTCCACCGTTCACGCGACCCTAATCAACCTTCTATTCAGACCGTGACTGGGTCGGTGTTACTCGATCATGGCGGACGGTCGCGCGACTTCATTTGCGCGCGACCGCCTAGAAGACCGAGCGCAATCGATTACGTCCGCGAGCGTAGTGTAATCGCGTTATTTATCGTCGGACACGGGTCCCCGGTATTCGAATCGGGCCTGGTCGGGCCGCCGCGCGCCAAGGCACTCGCACACGCTTCGCAACCAGCGATTTAGCATTCCACGGCAAGCGTTACCGCTCCTTTATTGCTATTGTAAATAAAACGGTGTCGATTTATTGAAACGCGGATTTGCAACCTGGACCATCCTATCTTGATTAATGGGCGATAGACTGTCGCTACCCGTCATCCTCTTCCCTCGAGGTGCACGATTTTTGTGGTATTTCTTCTATTTTACTTCAGAATTTCTTACTACAGTGGCCGAAATTTCTATAAAGTCATCTTCGTATTCATAGATATTTGAAAAATATCACCATTTTTTGTTGATTTATCGTATCTGGTCTTGTGCCTTGTTGACACTCGGATGGAGAGACTACGCACTCTAGACCGCTGTGTTCACTATTTACGTATCTTTTAATTTTTTTCTGCGCGATGCAGTACACAAGTGCGAAGTTTCTATAGAGTCACTTAGCGTTTCTATGGTTTCTTAGCAGAGAACTACGGAAAATCTGAAATATTCTAAAAGTATTAGTTTTAGAACTCATAGAAATCCTGTTTCTTATAATTTTATTCACGTGTATTAGAATGCCGAGAGGAAAAGTGCTAACAATTGAAGAAAAAGCATCGATCGATGCTTATAAAGATATGGGATGCTCTAATAGTGCAATTGCTAAGAAAATTAATCGTTCATATACTGTGACTAATAATTATATCAATTTACGTGAAAATTACGCAAAAAATTATTTTAAAGGTGGTAATAAAAAATTGTCAAAGAGACAACGTTTATTATTAATGAGGTCTGTGGCTAAGGAAAGGAAAAATGCAGCACAATTTCGATCTGAATTGGAGCTTCCAGTAACAACAAGACGCGTGCAACAACTTTTAAATTCTTCTAGGCAATTTGTGTGGACAAAAATGCAACGTAAACCAGGCCTAAAAGAAGTACATAAACAGGCCCGTCTTGATTTCGCACGGGCACATATGTCCTGGACGAAAGAGTGGGAGTCTGCCATTTTTTCAGATGAGAAAAAATTTAATTTGGATTGGCCTGATGGCTGTAAATATTATTAGCATGAACTGAGAAATGAGAAAAGTGTGACAATTAGTCGTAACTTTGGCGGTGGTTCCCTAATGATATGGGCTGCGTTCAAAGCTGACAAAAAATTCCAAAGTGTTACATAAATCACAAAATGAATTCGGAGAATTATACAGATTTGTTAAACATGGTTCTAATACCCTTTACAGAAAATATTGAAGATGACAATTTGATTTATCAGCATGATAATGCTGCGGTACACGCGTCGAAGCACACGAAGCAGTTTCTTCTTGAAAGAAACATCAATGTTTTGCCATGGACTGCTTGTTCCCCTGATATAAACCATATTGAAAATGTTTGGGGGTATCATTGCGCGATAAGTTCATAAAAACTGGAAACAATACAACTCCTTTAGCAAACTAAAGGATGCGGTGAACGAAGCGTGGGCAACAGAAACGCTACAAAAATTAATTTCGTCGATGCCCAATCGTATTTTTAATATAATTCAAAAAATGGAGTTTACGCTAGATATTAAAATAGAAGTAATAAAAAAACAATCGTTAATTTCAACTTTATCCGTGTAAAACGAAAGTGCCATTATAGAAATTTCGCAGTTTGTTCTGCGTAAAATTATATTTTTCTTTTCTTTTATCGATAAATGTTATACTTATGTTTTGAAATCGGTGTGTATGCTTTCTTTATGTAATCCCGAAATGCTACCACATACAAATTTTTCATTAGTATGGTATAATAATAAGAATTCGTTACAAAACACAGTGACTTTATAGAAATTTCGGCGGGTGTATAATTATATACTTAACACTAGGTTTACGGGACCCGTCGAAATGGTGGGTTCTAATATTCTGAATTTGCAATTATTAAGATTGTAAATATGCTTCCCTGAGAAATTATTTACCAAATTTCATTTTTGGGGTATATGCTATCGGAAAAATGGCCAAACATTTGGATAGACACATTCTTGTTATGTTTATAAATTAATGTAAAATAGTTATATTTAGACCTCCGTAAACCTAGTGTTAATCTATTTAGAAAAGATACGAAACACTACAGTTTTACTTCCGTACCATCTAATTTTGACTTCACCGATGAATGGACACAAGATTTTATGCATTTATGTCAAAAATGAGTAGGTGTAAATAAAAATAGTAAAAACATTAGAAGAATTAATGTTGGTGTGCAACGATTGACACTTCCATAACTGAAGGTTTAACGGGTGGTTTTTACAATCCTTAGGTATAAGCGACCCTTGTTGTTAGGACCATAGTCAGTCGCAGGGAAACCATCGAGTCTAGCACGTCGCGTCGCTACATTTTTAACACTAGGTTTACGTGACTCGTCACAATGACGGGTTCATATATTCTTAATTTGCGATCATTAAGTTTGTAAAGATGCTTCCCTGAGGAAATGTGTACCAAATTTATGTCTTTGGGTATTATATTATTGGAAGACTGGCTAAAAATTCGGATAGACACATTCTTGTTATGTTTATAAAATAATGTGAAATGGTTATTTCTAAAGCTCCGTAAACATAGTATTAAGGAAACCATTCTTGCAGTATTTTAGTCATAAAGTTATACGTTCTCAACTATTTATATCTTTACCACTGTACACGCGGTATTGTAGGATTACACTGCATACGTTGATAAAGTCTAACAATTAGAAACTACTTATTTTTGTAAAGAAAGTAATCTCTGTATGCATGCATGAGAGGGATACCGAAGTAATCCGAACGTTGGCGGAACAAGCCGCCAATTCGTCCTCCAGCAATAAGAACGTATACGTGTGTTCTATCCCCGCTCATATATAAGAGAACTGTAATGACCAAATCATCATCTTTATTTGTTCTGTTCCACTATACGATAAACACTGTTGTGTTTCCTAAATAGTAACGTGTCGTTTACTTTCCAGTTTTCCGTGTCGTACGGTTTTACCTTCCAACAATGTGGAAAGAAAATAAATTTCCAATTCACTCCGCTTTATTACAATGCAGGCAGACAAATTTTTATTTCGCATAAAGATCCGCTGTCTATCGATGAATGTGAATCACACCTGCTGACAAATGCCGTTCGTATAGCTGGTAGTTGCTCGCCGAGGGAAAAATTGAACGCCCATTGCGAGTGTAAACTAACAAATTTGATTTTCGACAATAATCCGCGATAGTTCTACTCTCGGATGAACACGTACCTTTTAAAATGACGGGTACTAATATTCTTAATTTGCAATTATTAAGATTGTAAAGATTGTAAAGATCTTCCCTGAGGAATTATTTACCAAATTTATATCTTTGGGTATTATATTATTGGAAGAATGGCTAAAAATTCGGATAGACACATTCTTGTTATGTTTATAAAATAATGTGAAATAGTTATTTCTAGAGCTCCGTAAACCTAGTGTTAAGAAAATGCAAAAATCGATATTTTCGAGGTTCTAGACTCCCGTTCAATGGCCGGATGAAAGCGTGTAGTTGAAAGATAGGCCGATAGCGGACAGAATATTTCGTCAGAACTGTCCCAGGAATTCCTACGAGCTATCTATCCTAGTTCGTCGAGGAGCTGTGACTGGTAGGAGGAAACCACGCACGAAACACAGCGTGGCACGCGGTTCCACCGCGATTACGCCATCGTTCCCACCTACCGAACCAGGTGAGGTAATCGGATCCGTTCCTTTTCCAGGCTGTCGCGTCGAGTCGCCCTTCCGTGGACGCGTTAACCCGCGTGATTTACCGGATTAGATGGTTCGAATATTAATTGGACGACGGATGCGTTAGCCCAGGGAACACGGGACGCGTGAAAATCGTAGCCTGCCTGCGCAGCAGGGTGTGGGACCAGCGTTCCTCTCTTTTTATCTCTCTCCCCTCTCTCTTTCTCTGTGGTTCTCTCGGCTCGAAAACACGGAGGGATTCTGTTTCCAGGCCCGGCACTCATTCCCCGGCGACCCCGATTTCGTTTTTCGATGTCGTTATGTCCGAACGATTTTCGCTGAAGCGAGAAAATTATACGTTCGGCTCGGCGTTTTTTGTGGAATTCCCCGGGGATAGACTTGTTGCCGCGGCCCGCAGGATGTTCTTTCATTGGCGACTCGGACGTACTCTCCGGTAATTTCGACGTTTCGAGCCCGTCACGAGACTTCGTGGATGATGAAAGGTTTCGATTGAGTTTTCTTGAAAATCGATCTTCCGAGCCCCTCTCCGAAACCACGCGAACAAAAGCTTAGTTCGAGGTGTAGAACATCGTCGGGGTAATTTTCTGTGACGCATCGACGGTGAAAGTGTGAATGGCTGATGGAGCTGATCGACGATAAACTTCTCGCGTGTTCAATCTTTCCGTAGAAGCTGACTTTGTTTTATCAAAAATAGTACAAATGGCTTCTAGTTAATCACAGCCATGCGGATTCGCTCGAACCCAATAAAATATGAGACGATCCCAACGATGCGCTGAAAATAGATTAGCAATCGAAAAAATCGTTTCAGAGCTTGATACGATCCACCGATACCGATCGGATCGGAAGGTCGGTGGTTAAAAATGTAGAATCGAGTCTCATTGATACCGTTTTCTGAACGAAACGATGTGCGCTAAGAGCCATTTGCCACGCCGTGATCGAGCCGCGTAAAAACCCTGCGAAGAATACGCGTGCATTCAGCGGATGCACACGATCCCGTCGTTGACTCTTTCAGGGTGCAGCAGCTGATTCGGCGTATCGGTCTCGAGGAACGCGCGATAAGCCGATTAACGCATTCGATTCACCTATTCTGCCCGGCCCTCGAATCGCCATTGTGTCCCGTCGATCGCACGAGAAGCCAGCCCAGCATGCACGGTGTTCTCCTCCTTTTCCTTCTTTTTAATTCTGTTCCGCGCAACACAGCCTCTTTCAGCCGTCCATTAACGCCTCTCTTGTCCGCTGGCATTCGAGCGGCGCTCGTAAGCTTCGTACGAACTTTCATTAATTCTTGCGATTCTTTCGTTTTCCCTTATCTTCTTCTATTTCTATTCGGGAACGCGCGCCTGCGCTATGAAATTACTCGTTTCTATCAATAAGCGACATCGTCCATCGTTTAACGAACCCCGTGAGCTCGCACACGCGACTCTACAAGCTGAATTCCAATTACAACCGTACGAGGAGAAGGCGGCGGCGGCTACAACTATAAGTTCGGTCGCTGACAAGTTTATAGAGACGTCGGATAAATAAGCCCCGACGATGAATACAACGTGACCGTGGTTTTCGTGTAATTGATAGAAACTTAGATGGATGGAAAGGACTTCCGGACGCTGCGAAGACGTACGCGCGCGAGTCCTGCAAACAGCCTTTGACGCGGACAGCATGAGTCTGTAGTTCTCGGGAATTGGCTTCCGGGAACTGGTTATCTTTCGGACAGGGATTCCGACGGTTCGCCATCGCGGTGGATAATTTTCCTGATTTTTCGGTATGCGACTTTCTATCGAGGAGTATAGATAGTGTCCAAATTAATGGGACTTTCGTTAAATCGGCTGCTGGGATCGTTAACATAGCGTTGCATAGCGAGAAAGAGGCTGAGGCGGATTAATGCGGTGGTGTGATATTTTAAATTCAGTCTCGAATGTGAATACATCGTTTTCAATGTGTCGGAGCGATTAAAGAATTCGCGGGGACAATGTATTAGGTGTGCAGATAAGTTCTTTCCCCTTTCTTTTCCAAATTCAAGATTTTATTACATTCTATGTACGTAAAATCTCGTCCGGGTCGGATTTTCGTTGAGCAATTCCTCTGACTCGACGTCATCGAACTTTCTCGGTGCATCTGAACGATCGTCGTCGTCCAAATTAAAATTCCCGGCTTTGAATCTTTGGTCCCACTTTTTTCGCATGTTCTGTAAGATACAGCGTTCCCTTCCAGTGCCGCACAAACCGTTTCGGTAACATCGACAGCTGCTTTCTTAACACATTGCCGACCGGTGATTATTGCATGATTTTGAAAAATCTATGGTATATGGCTAAACACTTGTTAATGAAACCTTCAATGGCAACAGCAATTTTCATTGCGAATTGAGAAGTCACCCTCAATAGTTTCATTTAAGATTGCAGTGTAAAAGAAAATTTCTATGCTTTCGTTTGGTGCAGCACAATTATTGAAAATCCTATTAATAGGCTTCCGGTAGGTAAAGTAAGCTGGAATGCAAAGAGTAAGAGCAGTAACGCAAATGATGCTTCTCGCACATTCATCATATTGCTTGAAATTGTTGCATAGGACTGGAAACTCTTAGAGCGTTCATAGCGACTCGTTGAAACTAAAAGAACGCTCTTTGCGGTGGCACCAGAAAAAGGGGGAAGGAACTTATTTTAACATATATATACATATATACAGGGTGTTCGAAAAGTCTGGAAACGGTCGAATATCTCAAAAATGAAGCATTTTAGAGAAAAATGGTTCAGACATATATTTTATGGTTTCGCAAGGGCTATAAGATGGCGCCATTGGTTTGACCTTGAAGAATCATTTGAAGGTCACGCGAAGGTTACCTCAATTTTTTTAAATGGCACCCCCTATTTTTTATTACATATTCTTGTAGCTAATCTCGAGAGCTTTCCAAATCACTGGAACCAAATGTTTTTTCATGAATTACTTTTCGAGTTATAAGGCTTCAAAGATACAATACCGCCGGCATTAGCGTTAACCGAGATGTACCACGTGGAGGTTGCACGGTCGATGGTAATAGTTTTGTTCTTCGTTATCGACAGACTTGTCGTTATTACATTCAACAAAAGTAAGAAAGACCTTCGGTAGTCGCCAAAATGGTATTGACTGAAAGGGAAAGAATTATATTATTAACGATGCGAGGATACGATGACCGCGTTAGGTCCTTCGAACAAGTAGCGACTTTGTTTAACGATACTTATCCAGATCGTGAACCCATTTCAAAGTCTACAGTTCATAAAACTGTCAGACGATTTGAAGAAACAGGATCTGTCAAGGACCGCTCGCGGAGTGGTAGACCAAAATCAGCTAACAAACAATGTGTACGTAACGAAACCTGCTAATTTGGCAGACCTTAGGGAACGCATACTGCACCAAGTAAATCTTACCTCACCAGAAATGAGACGAAACGTATTAAATGAATTTTATCTACGATTAGGTCATTGTCAAGCAGCAGAAGGAAAACAATTTGAACATTTAATTCGGTAAAAACCCGTTTACACACATGCGCGCGCGCACACACACACACACACACAAGAGATGTAAATCCGACAGTATTGTACCGGCGGTATTGTACCTTTGAAGCCTTGTAACTCGAAAAGTAATTCATGAAAAAACATTTGATTCCAGTGATTTGGAAAGCTCTCGAGATTAGCTACAAGAATATGTAATAAAAAATAGGGGGTGCCATTTAAAAAAATTGAGGTAACCTTCGCGTGACCTTCAAATGATTCTTCAAGGTCAAACCAATGACGCCATCTTATAGCTCTTGCGAAACCGTAAAATATATGTCTCAACCATTTTTCTCTAAAATGCTTTATTTTTGTGATATTCGACCGTTTCCAGACTTTTCGTACACCCTGTATATATTCTAACTTATTTTCATTGAGATTGTATTTTGAAATCCTAAATTTTCCATTGCGAGTTTCCCTGCCTGACGTAGGCTCGGGTCAGGCCGTAAAAGCCAAAGTTTTCCCTTCTTTCGCTTTTTAGCTTGTAGTCGTGCAACAGTCCTCGACCGAGCAACGTCTTGCTCATTCGAATTGCGATCTCCGTGTCTTTATACTTTTACTTTAAGAATAAACAGTTTTCTTTTGCAGTCAATCGAGTTCGATCTTTATTCTCCATGTAAGAAATGCGCGTTCGTTCACAAGCGGCACAGATGACCCCTCGATTTTAAACATATGTAAGAGGTTGCCGCCGGCGGTGTACGTATGCGTTGCCGATCAAGGCACATTGCCGCGACGACTGCACATTGCCGTGTCGAGCCTTTGCGGTCTTTTCGGCGTGTTACCGATGCCGCCGCGTTCTTTGTGGCATGATACCCTAAACAACAGTTTTAGATGTTTTTCAGCTATAAAAGCGGGCCTCGAGGATCACAGCGCAGTTGACGCACGACTACGAGCATGTCGACGTCGCTCGATATTTTCCGGTTTCTTTTACTCGGAGTTGAGATTTTGCGGCGTGTCGAGATTTCAGTTCGCCAGTATACACGACACGCGAATATTGTATTTATCGGGAACCGGACAAGTGTGACGGTCTTCGTTTCTGTACGTCCATAATCGATAAAGCACATTTCTTGTCTTTTCTCGGATCCTCGTGTTTGGTGAAGTGCTTTTTATATCTGACCACCACAGTTCCTTTATGAAAACGAACACTGCAATTAAAGATCCTCAATAATTTTGCACGAAGATCCGCATTGTAATCCGTTCATCTGGGCAAGGAGCGTTTCGCAGACAAGGGTATCTAAAATATTGCGAGAACAGGGATAGGTGGCAAAACGAAAGATGGGAATCGCATCAGAATGTAGACGGGATCGGCGCCGAGGACCGATCGGATCCGTATCGAGACCGATCACGAGGTCCCGGTGTGAAGGGCACTTAAAAGGCAAATCGTGGATCGGTGGAGATCGACGAGTGAGTCCGGGGTGATTCAGTAAAACGAGTGTCGGATAATTAATTCGGGTGACCCTTGTATCCTTCGTCCGGTAGTAACCTGCCCTCCTCCCTGCCGGTCCACGATCGAGCCTTCCGTCTCTGTTTCTCCGTTAGCCTCTGGTCTCTCCGGCGGTTTCCCGCCGCTCCGCGCGCCAGCGCTCGTTGATCGTATCGTGCCGCGGGTGACTTTAAATCAGAAAGTTAATTAGACGCGTTTCACTGTCCTTTATGTCGGCCGTCCGTCGCGTCGCCCTGGTACCCTTTACGTGCTCCCGAGAGCGCACCGGTAGCACGGCTGCATTCGCCGCCGTGAACGGCTTTCATTATGCGAACTAATTAAACTCCAATCGACGCTGACACTCGACGCCACGGCTCTACTATGCTTCTCGTTTGGACCGATCGACGCGGCACGTCGCGAGCCTGTGTGAGGCTCCCGTGAGGCCCCCGTGAGGCCACCCTAAGACCCCTGTGCGTCTTTCTCTCTTTCGCTCGAGGCTGCCGGGAACCTACTCGCCGCTAACCGACCGATCCGACGACATCCGGATACGTACGAGGACCTTGACAAGAGGAAATGGCAGCAACAGAGACGTGTTGCGAGTATTCGCTTCCCCTTTCGGAGTAAGATCGATTCGATTGCTAAGTTTCTGGGAAGCCGAGGGCCGTGGTTTGCTGGAAGTGTGAGTTGTACCAGGTTGCTCGGCCTAATTGGCTGCACGTTGCTCGATTTTTCTGCCCCGTGGGAGCGACGGATAGCCCTGCCTAGCCTTCGTTTATTTTCGAACACGAGGGGATTCGATGCCGGACAACATTTTATCAGATTACGATCTATGACGCTGGATCGACATTTTGAAAACTTCTCTGATCCCTGCCCCACCCATCGTCTTCTTTTTCAGCATATTATTTTCTCTTCGTTGAGAAATCTGCGTTCACGCGTTTAACAGGAATTTTTGTTCAAGCCTTACAACATTATTCTCGAGTAGGTAGAATCGGATTCTTTCTGCTGATGGTTCGGGAACACGTGGCGAGCCCTTTCGACCACAGATAAGGTTACAGGGAATATTCACAAAAGGAGGTATAATAGGAATTATTAAGGGGCGGATATCATATTTTAACGGGCTGCAGGGGAACCATAGAATAGGTGGAATCGATATCCCGCTAGGGGCTCGGTGTAATTATGAATGATTTCGAATATGATCTGTCAGCGTTACGACTACAATCTCGACACGCTTCGATTGGCGTGCCTATTGTACCAATTTCGTGTAATTGGACCGTAATCATTCAAACTATACGTTACCGGTGGCACGACTCTTGTGTTTTCGAATTTAAAATTCCATTCGATTGATCAACGCCGCCTCGAATAGTATTTTCAGACAGGTGTATGTATGCAACTTGTTCTTTTCTCGGTAGGAATGCACGCGTTAAATTGGGTTTCACGAGTTTTCTCGCAGTTCGGGCGAATTCTAAGCCGACGGCGAAGCAATTTTGTTCTACTTCGGATAGACGATTGTGGAAAAAACGTAATCGTTCCGATAGAGGCTGGTAATAACAGCCGTGCGTGTACACGCGAATATTAACCGTAACCTCGATAAGCAGCTTACGGGGTAATCCTATTAGCTGTATTAATAAGTGCGATTCCGAACAACTGCGAAGGGAACCGTGAGAACACTGGGTTTATAATAATCTGCCAAGATTCTCTTACCTCTGCCACCAGCGCTCTTCATCCTGTAACATAAAGACGAATGAATCTATTAGAGGAGGGAAACACCAACGACCACTTTGTAACAACAAAACGCGAGATGTTTTAGTCAACAAACTTGTATAACAACAAAATATTAGAAACCTACACGGAGTCCTGGTACGCTTCTCAGAAATAATTCGAGGCAAAATTATTCAGATTCTAAAGATCCTCGAGGAATTCAGAAAATTTATTTCTTCGGCTACATATTTTTAAAGAATGGATCAATTTTTGATAGACACATTTTCGTTATTTTCATAGCGCAACGTAGAATGGTCACTTTCGGTACTCCGTGAAACGAATTTAAGTCGGTATGCAAAAAGCGAATGCGCGAATGTTCACCATGAGGAACGTACGAGGGTTAAATTACCCCAGAATGCTATCGAAGTTTGTGTGTTATACAACGCCGTAAACGTCCAGAGTTCCCCGCCCCGGCAGCAATAAAATAAATGGCCGACTCGAGAGTTTCATATGTCAAAAGCTGCTCGAAGCGCTGCCAACCGGTGAACATAGTATACGAGTACAATAACCATTTTTTGTCGGCCGTGAATTTAAAAAGGTCCAGGAGATGATCATCTTAAGTGGCTCGGCCTGTATGGTCGCCGGTATCGTCACTCGAGTGCAACCGCGGTAACCGGCCATTAAAATCGCAACGCGGGGATATGACGTCCGAGAAAAATTCGCGTTAACCGCGCTCTGAATACGAGTCTTTGTCTCGATCGTCGGAGGAAGTGGATCGCTATAAAGATCCGAGGCGATTCCTCGTCATGCTGGAGCGAACGGTCGGCCATAGTTGCCGCTGTCCCTCGTTGTAGCGCCTTCGCGAGATCTTTCCTTCATCTTCCTTTCTCTTTTTCTCTCTCTCTCTTTGCCTTTTTCTCGCCTTTTTTCGCGCTCATTGTTTCCTCTTCAATTTTTTGCACTGTCACACGACCGACCGGGATTCGAATCGATCGATCTAGTTAGCAACCGGTTCGCCCTCCTTATTACGGATCGGACCAGCCTCGATTTTGATGCATTGCGGGTAGGCGGTAATTTAAGGGAATCGATCCGGCGAGCGATCGAGACTCGGCCGGCTAAACCGCGATCGTTTCGCGGATCGGCCTGATCGCCGATCCGTATCGAGATGCATCGCCGCCCGGTTTCCTCTTTGTATGGATTTCGAGAGGCAATCTAATGGAAACCGAACCGAGCCGTGCAGGTGTTTGTGATCTCATATTTCAATTCGAGATTCCGTGATCGGACCGATAGATCCGAGATCGGTGATTGAATTCGACTGGGCGGAATCGATACCTAGCCCCGCGAGTCGAGCTTCCGAACCATCGATCGGCTGATTAATTTGTTAATGGCCAGATCATTTTTAGAGGTAACACATCTGCGGACGTTGATCCTCGAGCACCTTTCCCGATCAATTTGATCCACGATTACTAAAGGGTCCGCGTTTATAACTATTGGAATCTTCGAAAACACTATTGGATTTTATTTAACTAACTAACTTTTATTTAAATAACTATTGGAATCTTCGCTTGTTACTAAATGTTTATGTACTCGACTTCTGCGAGACCGCTAATACGCGTGCGTTCTTTTTTTTGTTTCCTTCTTCTCTGATCGACCTCCGACCGATTCAGACGCGCGAGATCGTATATTGTGAACAGAGTGGATTGTGGCAGTAAAGTACAATTTATTAAATATAATTGTATACTTAAACTCAACAATACGTTATTGATAGCGGATATGGAAGAGGAGTTGAAGAAGGGAAGATGGGGAGGAGTGAAGGTGAGAGGAGAAAAAATCTACACGTTAGCATATGCGGACGATGTAGCAGTGCTGGCGGAAGACGAAGAGGGGATGAAAGGGTTGGCTGCGAGACTGGAAAGATATGTGGACGAGAAAAAGCTGGAGGTGACTGTAGGAAAAACAAAAATGATGAGTTCTGAAAAGGGAGGTGGAAGGAGAGGGAGGATGAAGTGGTGGTGGAAGGGTGAACGAATAGAGGAGGTGAATAAGTTTAAATATTTGGGTTATGCGATGATGGCGAATGGGAAGCAAGAAGAACAAGTAGAGGAGAGGGCGAGGAAAGGGGCGGTGGCTATAAGGCAAGTGTGGGGAATAGGAGAAAGGAAATTTGCAAAAGATTGGGGTAGAAGAATCTGGTTATTTGATAGATTAGGGTGGGCAGTAATGAGTTACGGGGTGGAAATATGGGGATGGAAAGAGAGGGAAAAAATGGAGAGAGTGCAGGAGAGGTTTTTAAAGGGGTTGTTGGGAGTAGAGAGAAGCGTGCCAGGGTATATGATAAGAGAGGAGTTACAGAGGGAATTATTGAGGGGAAGAACTGGTATGAGGGCATGGGGATATGAGAGGAAGTTGAGTGAAGGAAAAGAGGGTTTCTTAGCGAGGAAATGCTGGATGGAGGTGAGAGAGAGAGAGCAAGAAGAGGTAGGGCATTGGAGGGATGGGAGGAGGAAAGGAGAAGGTTTTACGAGAGTAAGGGATGTAGTATAGAGGAAGTAGAGGAGTTGAGGGATGAAGGATTATTGAGGGGGAAGAGTTGATAAGAAAGGAGAAAGATATACAAAGGGAGGAAAGGTGGAGAAGGATAAGGGAGTCGAGGTATAATAGGTGGTATAAGATGATAAAAGGAGGAGTACCAGGGTACTTGAAGAAGAACTGGGAGGAGAAGAGGTGGCAATTGGTAGCGGGTTATAGATTGGGGAGTAAAATGAAAGGGGGAAGGTATTGAGAGGAGGAAGACAGAAAGAGTTGTAGGATGTGTGGGAGAGGGGTAGAGTCGTGGGAGCATATATGGGAGGAATGTACGGATTGGGGGAGAGATAAAGGGTGGCAAGAAGTGGTAGCAGAGGTTTTAGGGGAGGAAGGAGAAGGGGAGGAATGGATGAAGAGAGTGGAAGAAATGAGAGAAAGGATGAGCAGCGGAAGCGGAGGTCCAGAGGGTGAATGTGTAAAGAATGAATGAACGGTGTGCTCTCTTTCTCTCTCTTAATAGAATAGTTTTGACATGAGGAAAGTAAACGTTGTAAGCGGAGCGGAGGTCCGCGTTTGTACCCCGCAATGGAAATAAAATATTAGAATTATTATTACTTAAACTCAACAACAATAATCTATTGACGAATTGATCGAACATCGATCAACGATCGATCGTGAATATCGATTTTCATGCGATTTATAACAAAAATGAGTGGATGAAATTGGATTCGAAGTTTGATAAAAAAAATACTGGTTATACTGACCTCCGGCAATGAAGAAGCGTCACCATGACCACGGCGCCGATGCCCGCAGACACAAGGGACACTATCACGAGGGTGAGCACCCAGCCAAGCTCTCCAGGTGCTTCTGCAAGAAACGAAGAAAAAAACAAGGTTGTTAATGCACTAAAGCGCAGCAGGCAGTAGGTGTTAACAAACACCCGTTGACTGATTTACAAAGGTCCGGGATCGTTAAACGCCGCAACGAGAAAGGGGAACGGTAATGCTAATAAAACAATAAACCGCGCGACGCCATTTATTCCGTCGCCGGTCGGTAAATATTGCAAACGATCGAATATCTTTTTTTAACGGCTGTGTACGTGTACGCTATAAACGTAATAAAGATACTATAAAACCTCGATCGAACGTATTCGTGTCCATTCCGGCGGCCTCATCCGCGGCCATTCCGAAACAGGAATACCTTTTCAATAATCCAGGGTCCCGCGCACTTAATTAATAAAAATGAAAGATTTTACGCGGCCGCGCGGACTCGGGCAACGTAGACGGCATCTCGCAAACGCGGACAGACTACTTCCGAACGTTACCATGGCACACCCGCTGCGACAAATGCCCCGGGAATGGTCCCGGATAAATTAGCAGATGGTCGGTCGCGTGTTAGGTTCGCGGCCGCGCGAATGCGCTCGGTAATTGGGCCGCGGTCTCGTTCACCTCGTCCAGTATCTGCCCAGCAGGACGTCCGCAGCTTTATTACGCGAGCTTCGGCATTATTTCTGCTGCACACCTACCGAAACCCTCGCCGTCCCTTTTTCACCGACGCCCGAGAGCCTCGCGTGTAACGAGACACGAAATTATCGTTCGCGTGGACGTAATGGAGATACTGCGACTTCGGCGCAAGGAATCCCTTTACTTTACGGCCACGAACAGCCAAATTCCTTCTGCATTATCCGTCGACTTTATATCCTCAAACACACAATCCCGGGGCCGTTCGATGAATTACGATCTTTGTTACTTTGGCTTCCGAGGCAAGTTACGACTCAAAAAATGTATTTCTAAAACAAGTAGGGGAAGAGCTTGGGTTGTGAGACGGGTTGGGTTGTGAGACAGTCGTTTTTATCCATCGCGCAATCGCGATAATTCTAATCCGTCTGCTGTCAAATTTTTGTTTCGACGTCTGCTAGTTTTTGTGCTAGCTCCGAGGTGTATAGACGTGTTGCTTATATCAGATACGGACATCGTGTGTAAACACATCGTGTAAAACTTTTACTCATTTTTTTAAAAACATTATTTTTTTGAGCGAATCAATTGAAAAAGGTGAGTGCGATGCATTTTCATTTAGTGTTTTCCTCACATTTTACGATGCAACATTGAGTTTTGCGCATATACGAGAAAAACATTGTTTTTTCTGTCACATTCGGAATGGCATCATGGTTGGGTTATGA
>CM052193.1:2534191-2566630 GCA_028455805.1 Lasioglossum figueresi
AAAAAAACAACTGAACACGATTTATGGTGTGTGTTTCCAGCCAAGCGCCCCATAGCAAAAAATCAATCACCACCATCTGAAGAGGATGTAGACTTTTGCATCATTTGTTTAAGGTTTTTGCCGAAAAGATTGACCGCTGCCAACTCTATCAAACGCAACGCATGCCAGCGCCCTGTTCATTCGAAGTGTGCCGATGTGGGCAGACGTTTGTTTTTCACATGCAAATATTGTGACAGGGACTTGGATGACGAAGAGGAAGATCATTATCGAATCCTTCCATTCATTATATTTTTTTTTTACTTTTCTTCGCCATTCTTTGCTTTTTTCAATTTTTTGCCATTCTTTTTAACTCCTTTCGTCGCTTAATGCCATTAAAATAAATAAAAATTCATTTTTGCATAAAGTTACATAGGTTTTACTTTATATTTTACCACTTTTAGTTGATTTTTCCGAGTGTCTCACAACCCAGCCACTTTTTTCAGGAAACCAAAAAACATGTCCTCGGAAAATTGGCCATAAAATTTTACTTGTTCATCGAATCACGAAACTTTTCACATATAAAACTTGCATATTTCCTTCACCTTTCCAACGGTATATAAACCTCTTTGATATCTTCGTCGAGCAAAAAGTTACAGACCAAAAACAAAACCCGTCTCATAACCCAAGCTCTTCCCCTATAATAATACATATAAATTGTGATGTACTTGATAACTAACGTACATGACAACGAACCTGGTATCTAAATAATAAATTATTTCCTATCTTTAATTTATGTCACTTTTCTTATGAATGAACGATATCGTTCCAAAGCGCACGGCTCTGTCGACTCGTCTTGAAATATTATATCTTGAATCGTGAGAAATCGATAGAAGCGACGCAGTAATTTTAATCATCGATCAATGCTCGACGCATCCAAGTGTTCGATTCCAAGAACGTTAAAAAGCGGCAGAAAGATGCAAATACATATACAGGGTGTCCCTCCTAAACAGTTAGGAACAGAAGAAGATGTTATAAGTAAAAGTTGAATGGTATCAGACGGTGCATAATATGCAACTAATTTTATGCAGTTTTGTGCATCGGTGCATCAGGAAAATGCAACGGCACTTCTTTTTTAAATGGAAGCCTATGTTTTTGACTGCACCAATCGATGCAGTTTCTTGTACTCTACATAAAAGTACGACATACTTATTGCCCTAAAGTTATTCGTTAGGAAGTTATGGAGGATAAAAATTCTCTGAATTACAGGGAGTCCGACGCAACTGGAACAGGCTGTACCTCCTAAACAGTTAGGAACAGAAGAAGATGTTATAAGTAAAAGTTAAATGGAATCAGACGGTGCATAATATGCAACTAATTTTATGCACTTTTGTGCATCGGTGCATCAGATAAATGCAACTGTACTTCTTTTTTAAATGGAAACCTATGTTTTATAAAAGTACGACATACTTATTGCTCTAAAGTTATTCGTTAGGAAGTCATCGAAGCTAAAAGTTCTCTGAATTATTTCGGTCACTCGGCTAGTGGTCCGGAGTACCTAAATATGTACATTATGTTGAATTATAATTCAGAAAACTCAGTTTCGATAACTTCCTAACGAATAACTTTAGGGCAATAAGTATAAGTACTTTTATGTAGAGCACGAGAAACTGCATCGATTGCTGCAGTCAAAAACATAGGCTTCCATTAAAAAAAAAAGTGCAGTTGCATTTTTCTGATGCACCGATGGACAAATGTGCATAATATCAATTGCATATTATCCGATACCATTTAACTTTTATTTATAACATCTTTTTCTATTCCCTACCGTTTAAGAGGTACAGTCTGTTCCAGTTGCGTGGGACACTGTATATAAAACGAAATTTTCCTAGAAGGAAAATAAAATATTTACGGGGATTCGCAGAGATTAAAAAGCACCATCGAGAAAGGTAATATTTTATCGGGTTAATCCGGTCGAAATAGGTATTTGCCCGCCACACTCGCAATCTGTTCCGCGTAAATTACACCTCCGCTCCTATTTACGACCGCAGTGGCGGTAAAGATGGCCGCGTCGACCCGTTCCGCGGGGAACGCTCGCGATCAGGCCTTTAAATTAGAAATCAAGTAGAAACGTTTCATTAAAGGATTAAGATATCGCGCGGAATCGGCAGAAGCAGCCTGCTAATGAGGATCGCCAGTGAGCCGATGTTCACGGTGCCCCGTGCATCCAACGGCCCACGAACTGTGAGAATCGCGGGACAAACCGACTAAGAACTGGTTAAATGACCGTGTCCGGGACGGAGTGGTGGTTCGCGGAAAATCATTGGGGCAGAGGCGAACGATACCGTCTCGATTACGCGTCGACGTCGATTCCAGTCGCCATATATGGGTCATCAGGAATTTACGTAACAGACTCATAAGTTCCACTTAGGCGATGGTAACACGCGTTACAAGCTTTACGAGCGCGATTAAGCAGGAAGTTATTTCGAAGCTGGCGAAATAACAGTAAGAAACGACATTAAACGTTTACATTCGAATGGCTGCGTTCAACCTGCGGCTTCCGAAGAAAGGGATGAAAAGGTCTTACGAGTCGATTCATCCCTTAAACTTCAAGGATCCTTCGTATTTCACGACCACCTAGTCATCCAGATCAACAACAGAAAAAGAAGCTACAAATCTGTACGGACACGTTCTCGGAACCAGTTTTCGTTCTCCCCTCGGACGCGATATTGACTCGTAAGAGTCTCCATAACCCTAAAAGCGTTATTGTACTCGGTTTGTTGTATTTGTCGCCTCGTGCAGAAACGAGCCCGTCGATGTTCCGATTGTTCGCGGACAGGGAGAACACGAAAGGGTTCGCTCAAGAGTAAAAGAGGGGCGCTTGTAATCCGCTGCCGGCGCTCGACCCTGAGAATTCACCGCTAGAGCGGCTCGCTCGTGACCAAGGCCCGATCGGACAACCGACTAGAGTCGTGCTCCATTCACGTGGCTGTTTCGGAGCTGTTCGCTAACAGCTCAGGCCCTTTGTTCGTCCCTCGACCTCGTCCCTGCCGGATGACATTCGAACAAGTTGGATGAATTACGTAGGTAGCTCTCCGCTCGATCCTCGCCGGTAATCAATGATTGGTAGAGGATAGATAGATCATCTGTGCCGCGAGGGCTATTGCCTCTAACAGAGCCTATCTTATTTAATAGATCGCGTTGACTCCCCACGAATTCGACGACTAATCAGATCTTTTCATCGTCCCAAAAAGGTGATGGCGAGTCTTCGGAGGGGAGCGAGTGGAACGCTTATGGAGATCGACAAAAATTTCGGTGTGCGAGAACGATACATTTTTTTAAGACGCGTACGATGCCCTCCGACTCAAGGTCGTTCGAGATCGTCGTAGATCAACCGCGATGAAAAACATTTTACTTCTAGTTGATCTTGATTCGACCGTTTCGATGCCTCGCCCGGTATAATATTGAACTCTGTTTCCTCTATTTCTGTTACTCGATGAACTACTCCAGGTGACGGACGTTCTCGGCAGCGAGGATGTTCTGGACGTTCTTTTTCCAGTCCGTCCCATCTGCTCGATCCTGAAAGATCGCAGGCTTCACGCTCTAGAAATCCGTTTCCATCCCATTAAACGACACCGGATGGCTTCGCCGAGGTGGAGAGACACGGCCGCGGGGAGTGTCGAATCGAGGAAAAAGGACGAGATCCTAACACGCCGACACGTAAGTTCGAATTAACGGCAACAGGTCGCGCGAAGGCACCGCGAGCGAAGAGGAAACGGCGCCGAGCGACGAGGCGACGCTGAAAGACAAAGGAGAGAGGATAGTCCGGCCGTCTATCAGCGTCACGTTCCTGACGTGAACATAACAACGTGCACGCCACGGCTGATAACGCGTTACAAGAGAGTTATCAATCATCTCGCGCGCCGGCCCGGCCACCTAGGACCATTCCTGTTGGCTTGGGAAGCTCGAGAACAACGTTTCGCCGGTGCGTCAGGTTACAATGTAGCTCCGACGACGTCGACGAGGAAAGAAAGAAAGCAGTTCGATTTTCGGGGACTCGGCCCATCTCCGATTCCTGTTCGGGAACGAACCAAGCGTACCAGAAACGGACAAGCTCGCTGCTGTGTCCGAGCCGTTCTACGCTTGTCGATTTCGCGCTGTTCTGGAGCAACACACTCGATCAGCCTGCACGCGGCTCGTTCGCCGTCGGACTTCACGCGTTGTTGGATAAATCGATTTGGAGAACCGGCGTTAATAGTTTTGTAGGGATTTTCACTCTCTGCTGCACGCGCTCGTTTATTTCTACGATGCGCGTACACGATGTCGGCGGAATTGTTGGTTGATATTTTACACGGTGTCAAAACCTGTGCGGAATCTTTCGCGATCTATAAATACCGCGAAAACCGGCCGATCTTCATTCGAAATACGACACGGCAATTAACGAAGTAATTGCATCGAAACGACCGCTAATTATTGGATTAGCTCCCAATCAAACTCGAAATCTTTCCGAGAGGATTATCCGCGGTTACGCTAGACTTCTTGTCCGGGAACGTGACGGTCGCCAAAGCGACGCGTTTCCGCCATTGGGAAAATAGACCAAAGCACCCGGGTGTATCGGCGACGGCTATAAAACCGCAACCGTCCACCACGATGTTTGCTCCTGCCCTGCGATCGTTTGATCGTGCTTTAACGCGCGATCATCTCGTCCTTTTGCCGTTTTCAGGCCGGTCGTTGATCGGCCATTAACTGCTCCGTGATCGAAGCGACATAGGGATCTTCGCTCCGGTGTTCAACGATCGTTTAATCTTGTTAGTGGCGTTCTCCATATTACAACCGTCGCTCCGCTATCTGCCGTTCCTGAGATATCGCTTCGGATATAATTAAAAGTTGTTTGATCAGAAAGTGGAAACATAGTGACTAAACAGTGTTTCTTTTATGGGCAAAACATTCAAAACGCGTTCCTGCTCGCCGAGGATTCTATGCCCGTTCGGACGTGCGCGTGTAATAAAGCTACCGGACGAACTCGTTCCACCGGTCGATATTATTTTTTCATCGATAACGCGAAACACTTCGAACGCTGACTCGACGGGTTTCTCCGGCTTATCAAATTCGGTATACACTCGACGACCTGTTCCTCGATTCGTTCGTTACTACGTCGACAGTCTCTTAAGATTTCGTATCGGCCAGGAATTCGATGTTGCGTCAGTTGGAATACCTTATTTCCTTAATTACTTCGAACGACCGGGAAAACGATGTCGTTACCCAATAAGTCAATGTATTTCATCTGTTTCTTCAATTTGTTTATGCATTCAAAAAATTTAAGAACATCGATAGATTGTCGTCGGTCTACCAAAATCATTAATGAGTCTATTCTTTTCTTTAAACCGCGACAAAACGAGACCGCGCCTTTATTCTACGGAAATGCGATCGAAGCTTTTTTAAGGCAGCAACGAGTGTGCCCTGCGATTTCGTTGTTCGATGGAGTTTAGGTTTTGATTTGTAATCGTCCATGGGGGGGCCGACACGTACGCCGACGTGAACGCCGCAGGTACACGCATTCTCCGGGCCGATTTTACACGTGTTCGGTGCCACTGGCGACGCTCACGCACGACACGCAACGAGTTCGCGCTTATGCTTCGCAGGATTTATGCGAATATCGGCCGTTCCGCGGGACAAGGTGCGAACAGGTGGGAAGTGCGAAGGAATTCGAGGAAAGACTCGACGATCGACCACCCTGGAAGAGGTGGCAGAATAAAAATCAGTGATGTATTTCATTCTAAAATTGTAAAATGGTTCATCGATTGTATAATAGCTTCGACTGTATTAATCCTTAGCACTCGAATGGCGACTCTGAGGCGCCACTAAAAATTGCTGTGCCATTATTCAAAATATTGTTTACATTACTATATATGTTGGTACAAATAGCAGAGATCGGGAAAGGCAGAGGGAGCAAGAAGAAGAGGGAGTGGAAATGGGGAGAAGAAGAAATTGAAGAAGTTCAAGAGTTTAAGTACCTGGGGGTGAAATTTCAGAGAAATGGGGGCATAAAGGGGCATGTCAAGGAAAGAGCGAAAGCAGCAAATATGGTACTAGGGCAAGTGTGGGGCATAGGAGAAACATTGTTTAGAGAGGAATTCAGGAAAAGAATGATTCTGTTTGAATGTCTAGTGGGAGGTATAATGATGTATGGGGCAGAAATATATGGGTGGAAGGAAAGGGAGGAACTGGAAAGAGTTGACACAAAGTACATCAAATGGTGCCTGAAACTGGACAGAACAACGCCTGATTACATGGTACTGGGGGAAACCATGAGGGAAAAGGTACGAATCGGAGCAGGAGAGAAAGCATTAAGATTCGAGGAAAGAGTGAAGAGATCCGAGGGAAGAGTGCTGGTAAAGGAATGCTTGAGGGAGAGAGAGAGGACGTGGGACATAACAACAAATAGCAGAGAGAGGATAGAGTACCTGAACGACAAAGGATACACACAGCCAAGTGGGGATAGAAAAAGAAAGAGAAGAAGGAAAAGATATGATGGAAATGATAAATACTTTGAAGGAGAGGGATAGGGAAATTCAGGGACAGTGGTAATATAATAAAATATTGAACTCTAGGTTCTGTAAAAGGTATAAACACATATACGAAGCGAGAGTGCCAAAGTACCTGGAGGAAAAAGGCGAGGGAAACAGCCAGAGCCTGATGGCGAGAGTGAGATGTGGGAATATAGAGGAAGGAAATAAATACTGGAGGAAAGAGGAAGAGAGGAGGTGCATGATGTGCGAGAGATACCTGGGGACTCTAAAGCATCCGGCAGAGGACTGTGACGAGACAGAAAGAACAAATTTAAGTACAGAAAAGATAGTACAAAGTAAAAGAGTGAGAGAAACAGTAAACTGGCTTAGGAGTGTGGAAGCAAAAAGGAAAGAAATAACCAAAAGAAAAGAGGGAGAGCTAATATTAGATGTAAGATAATAGGATAGATTAGAATAGATCAGATTAGATTAGGTTAGGTTAGACTAGATGAGATTAACAAATGGCATAGGATATGGATGAATGGGTGGAAGAGTGGATGGAAGAATGGATGGAAGGATGAGTGATACAGAAGATATGTAAAGCCAAGCTCAATTTCTTGGCCGCGAGGCCGAAATTAAACAAATTACTTACTATATATGTTGGTATGTAATGAATTACTAAACATTTAAATATTGTGCGAGGTATTATATCAATTTCATATTCATACGGAGAAAAGAATTAATGTAGAATGGAATTAATCTAGGTCGAAAGAAATGTTTAATTTTCAATTTAAAATAGGTCCGAGTGCAAAGGGTTAAGTTTGTACTACTAACATTCGATTAAGACATTACCCGCATGATTGTAAATGTATTTTAAACACGTACTAATTTTATAAGAGAAGAGATCGAAGCAGTGTCGTATAAATCAACGCATAAATTATTCATATCGAATCAACGTATTTACTGCTGCAGACCAGGGAGCTTGGTAAATTTTTTGCACACGCTTCGTGGAACATTTCGCCACATAAACTTGCAATTTTTCCGGTTTCGATGGACCTTGTGCCCATCTGTCAACCATCAGACGGGCCATTACCGTTTTACGGTGTACCCGTCTTAGATTTCAATTAAAGACTTTTACGGCATATCCCAGGAAAAATATAATTATCTTCAGTTTCATCGCTATCCAGTCGGCTAACGAACATGCTCTCCGTAGTTTCTGCGGCCATTATGCAAATTAGTAATTACGCCGTTGCCCGCGAACGCACGGAAAGTTATGAACATGTTGTCGTGACTCGATGTTCGCAGAAATAAAAATCCGTTTATGTAGTTTCGGTGAATGTGAACGAAGAGAGACAGGTTTGGTTGGGTTCCTCGAACGCGCGTCGATCGAAAGTGTTAAATTGAAACTATCGAGAAGACCTCTCGAAATCTATTACGCAAAGCTATTAATTTCGACAAGGAACCGTAATGGCGTCGGCGTACTCGAGAATTCGATTATCGAAATTCCCACTGGAACATTAATCATCGGTGTCGTCGCGATACTTATCGAAAATTTGACTGGCTGTGCCGAAACGCTCTTTCGGAGTATCGACTACGCCAAGGACGATCTGGCGAGTTCGTTATTAGAATCGAGGCTGGAGTCTTCTAGAAAAGTTCTCAAAGGACATGGTGAACTAACATCGATTGCACAACTGGATCGAAAACGAATACTAATTTTTCTTTTCCTGTTTGAATTCCAGAACGTGAGAGGAGATAAAGTACATCAGAGGAAAACCATACCGCAAGTCTCATTTTTCTTCTGTTTAAATTTCAACTACATAGATTTTCATTTTACAGTTTGAATTTTGAGATTGTCCAAAAGCAAATATCCATATCCATTGTTATATACAAGAATATCAATCCTACATTATAAGAAGATTCAGAAAAATATGCAAGTACACTATACATTAGTATTAAGTGCATCAGAGGAGAATCGTTTCAGAAATGTTCATTTTTCTGTTCGAAATTCTAAGATAGTCAAAGAGCAAATACACTCCGCGACAAAAAGATGGCACACCCGTAAATATTGCTATTTCTGAAAACTGTGATGAAATTTGATACGTTTCTCTCCGTGTATATACTTCGATGGAGCTTTAAGGTTATTTACACCGACGGAGTTGAGCGGAGGTTACAGATTCTAGTCTAAATGCAAACAACCGGGTTCACCGACGCGACAAAATGATGGCACAGTCTTAAAATTCTTTCTCTGCAGTTAACACTAGATCACTAGATCGTCAGACAGTTTGTATCGTGTACTATTTTACCGTGCATTAAATATTGTGCGTGTTTCTTATTATCTTCTATTGAAATTACACTATGGGTAGTGGAAAATCTTTATCCGATGCTGAAATAAAAACGATTTTGATATTGCATAAAGAGAATTACTCAGTTTCAAAAATTGCACGTATTTCACATCGAAGCAGAATGGTGGTGTATAATTCATTTAAAAAATCCCAAAACATACGGTAAAAAAAAGAGTTCCGTTCGACCGAAAGGAGTAAGCAATCGCGGAAAACGTGCAATTTTAAAATAAGCTTTGAATTCTTCGGGAACATCACGACAAATCGCAAAAGCAGCTGACGTAGATGCAAATGTACGTAATGTGCAACGAATAATAAAAGAATGTCCGCACTTAGTTAGAATTATATTGGAAGAAAATCACCTTTAACCGTTCAGCATAAATCGGAGATAAAATTTGCACAAGAGCACATACATTGGAGAAAAAAATGGCGTCGTATTATTTTTAGTGAAGTGAAAAGGTTCGATCTAGATGGGCCGGATGGTTTCGCACACTATTTTCACGAACTGCGGAAAGAAGAAAGAATATTAAGCCGCAGACACATGGATGACGAAGGAATAAATGCTTTGGGCCGGAATTGAGTATCGAGGAGTGACCGAAGTAAAATTTATAAAGAAAACTATGATAAACTATGACACTGCTGCATTTTCATTTGTTCCAGCATTTCTTCTCGCGGCTTCGCTAAATTCTGTCGAATAATGCGAATATCGCCTAAAAACGCAAAATTAGGCTTTCTGGGATAGTAAGCGCGCTAGATTCATCTTTTATCTAGCGATTGCGACTATGGATAGGTCCCCAATATGCATAAGCGAGACGCTATTTTGTTAATACTGGACCTTGCAATTTTCGTGTACGTACATGCGTCTAGCGGTGTGTGGTGTACCACACAACTCATCTAGTCTACTCCCTTAAGCAGTACTTTGAGCAAAACAAAATCAGTGTCTTAAAGTGGCCGGCGAGAATCGCCAGATCGCCATAATTGAAAATTGTTGGGCACAACTAGCAAGACATGTTTACGAAGGCGGAAGACAATTCCAAAGCCTTGCAGATTTAAAAGCGTGCATAGAACAAAAATGGACAAAAATACGGCCAAAATATATTTAAAAAACTCTTTAAGTCACTTCCGAAACGTATGTTGGCTATTCTGAAAAATAAGGGAGGCCACGCAAAGTATTAAACACAATGTTATATATTTTATGTACGTAAATCACGTATCTGTTTGTAAATGTGCCATCATTTTGTCGTACAGATTTTTGTTATTTTTGTATTTCCATAAACAATCGGGCATTTTCTTTAATTTTATTGTTTGTAATGTAATTTATTTTGTAATAAAAATGTATTACTACCAAGAAAGTCCAAATGATGAAAACATTGAATTTTCATGATGCGCCATCTTTCTGTCGCGAAGTGTAGATAGTACAGCACGCTACGACCGGACGTTACAGGCAGAGACAGAGAGAAGTCGTACTTCGAGTTTGAAAGTTATTTTATTTCCAGCGTCGACTTGAATATTCACCGATGGTGCAATTATTTCCGTGCAGTTTTCAAGGAAAGGAAAACGAGTCGTCGACAACCGGCACGGTAAATCAGCGGTCCGCGTTCCGTCCCCCGTTTGTTGTGAAATTACGTCGCAGCTCGATATGCGTAATTACACCGACTTGTCATTATCTCTCCCCAGTCGCCGGGGCCCCGCGTCACGGGCACGTTTCGCGTGAAAAAAACGCACGCCCTAAGACCACGCCGGGATAATTAGAGATTCACCGTAGCTTCGTTCCTCGAGCGATACGCGCCGCGGCCTTTTTCCCGCCGCCCAAAAACCGCTCGCCGATAGACGCCGGCCTCCGAGCGACGACGCACGGTTCTCCTCGAACACGCTCACGAAACGCGCCTCGTACCACCCAGGCTTCTTTCGGCCGCATTCTTCGCGCGCTTTTTCTAAAAAACCCGCGGCAATTACGGATACGATTATTCCAGCCATTCTCCGGCTCTCCGTCCGGCTCCCCGCGAAATTCGATCGGCTGCATTTGCCTCTGCGAATTCCGCCGGCTCCATTTTCGAAGATAAACTCGCAGTCCCCGCCATCCCTTTCTCACCACAGTGCAGTTCGATAATGCTAGTTGAACAGAATCATTTTCTCACGAATTGTAATTGTTAGAACACGAAACAGTTTTCTGTGACAGTTTAGAATTTCATTGAAAATAACAAAAATAGCCGCATCTGATATCTGCAGATCTATTCTTAATCGATCTTAACACTAGGTTTACGGAGCTGTAGAAACGAGAAGCTGTAACTATTTCGCATTACTTTATAAACATAACAAGGACGCGTCTATCGAAATTGTTGGCTATTTTTCCAATAATATATACCCAAAGAAATAAATTTGGTAAATAATTCCTCAGGAAAGCACTTTTACAATCTTAATAATCGCAAATTGAGAATATTAGAACCCGTCATTTTGACGGGTCCCGTAAATCTAGTGTTAATGCAGATCTACGATTGAACAGAAAAACTCAATATCTGCTTGAAAACTGTGTAAACATGCAATTTAATTTTGCAGTAAGTTTGCAACTATTGAAACAGGTGAGAGGAAGTTGACGGATTGGAAAGTCTGATCGAGAGAGGATCCCGTAATTTCTCGAGAAGTTACAGCGTGGAACTTCTTACGAAATTTGTACAAGCTGCAATTCATTCGTTATTACAACTAACAATCGATCAGACTTTCAACGAAATGATAAAACATTTTTCATCTGGCTGTTTGATTAATCTCTACGAAAGTGGCTCGATAATTTCGGTACGATAACACATAATCGGTTGCCGTTTATTTTATTACCGGCACAGTGTGGTTACAGAGGTTAAGCTGCGTCTACGTCTCTTACGGCATGCGTAACCTCTCATTTCTTTAATTTGATATTGACTGGATAATGTTCTGTCCGCGCGCGCGGTAAAATTTAATCGAATCGATTCCACGTATTTGTTCCGACCGATGGGGACCGATTATCATTCTCATATTCCGATAACCGGCGTACAAGAGAAACAAGAAACGAAGGAGAACGACTCGCAACATGGTCCCGAGCGATTCGATTACAACTTTATTCGGTAGCAATCTCATTTTGTTACAATGATGCTCGTCCTCATTCCGGGGAACGGACTTATCCAATCGAATTACCATCTTACACCGCACTGCCAATTTCCTCGGGGCCGAGTCAAACTTCGCGGTTGCGAGTGATTGCACGACGACTCCTCGCTGTTTTCGCTTTTAATGCCATTCCGGAGAACATCAGACTGTCTGAACCGTTTCTTGTATCCTGTATATTTCGAGGAACGACTAATTAGGGAGCGGTGTACGCGTCATTGCAAGTGGGATGGAATTTTACACTTTGTATATTCATATGAAACTTTAACGCTGAACCTACCACAGTCGGTCAAACGACTGGTTTTATATTTTTCATTTTACAATCATTGAAATTACGAAGTTGATTATAAATTTCTTTAACCAAGCACATATTGGAATAAAAATTGCACAAGATCGAAACAAATAGAGCCTCGTCATTTTTGCAAGCTAAAATTGTATTCCTAATATTAAAATTTTTTGTGAAATCATTTCATCCCCTAACATTTTCTTCAAAATTAAACAACCTTCGGCTGTGATGCTTTTCCACCCCTCGCACCACGATTTATTTTTATGGTCGCAGCGATTAGAACTTCTCGCCGTTCATAATTTCCTAGAAGAAGAAAATTGTATCGTATGGACAGCAATAAAATAGATATTTATCTTATCTTCGCGAGTCTGACTCGACGTTGTACTATACGCGAGGGGTTGAAGAATATAGTAAAGTATATTCCCATTAAATATATTCAAGGATTGCAGTTTTACCGACCGTGGGAGACCCCGAGGAGACTCGCGCGAACGCGGTTAAACAGTACGTGTCTGTTAAACAAAGCGCACTTTAATCGCATCACGCCGGCGTGCGTATTAATCGTCGTGCATCAAGATCCTCTAGACAACAATTACTCGGGACATCTACTAATTTTGCTTCACCTATAGTAACGATTCCCATTCCGATGTCTGGAGATATATCAATGCTCGGCTCCTAATGAGCTGATTTCACCTTTGTCAAGCGCCGGTGCAAGACAGAAAGAAAGAATTCACACCCGCCTGGTAGTCGGTATTCAGCCAGTGACAAAATAATTAATACCGTTCGAAAGGCGACGGCCTCTCAACAGATCGCTGAGTTACGATTGTGTTTGCTAATTACCGCGAAAGTTACGCAACCCCGCGGCGTCATTTGTGCCCGTACGCGACGCTCGTTAATCATCATTAAGGGACGATTCGCGTTTCCTGATAAGGTTCCGCGGGGAGGGACGGATTTCGCGACGTGAAAGGAGAATGCGTGCGGCGACGCCGGAATTCAAGGAGGATGTTCCTTCCGTTCTTTTTTCGTATTGTCGAGGACGCGAGTACGTCGCGAATGGATCGTCAACGGGAATGACGTTAACATTTGCGATTGGTATTTTTGTGCGTTGATGATGCTTAAATGGCGCCGCATCAGGGCCTCGATAATACCGTATAAATCATTGTTACTGTTGCATTCTATTCGAACGTGCGACTCTTGAACTCGTGATCTTCTCGCGCGTCGATATCGATCCTCCGACCTGCGAACGTCGATTGTTTCACTCGAACCGTTATTGCAACAATTGGATTCGAGGTGTGTTCAAGCTACTTTCGCCATTTCTATAAAAAGGACTTGGTTATCAACAATTCATTTCATTTAGTAGAAGAGGAAAAATTTATCTGTAAAGTTTCCATTTTATTTAATCTTCGCTATTCGTTTGGTTGATTCCGTTAACCTGTTAACTGCGGAATTTCATTTTAAAAATCCCCTACAGAGTGCGGAATTAAAATTAATCAATGACGAGTGTACACGTCGAACGCAGGGCAATGTGTCTTGTTATAAATTTTACGAAAAACGAGGAAGGATTACATTTTTATTCGATAAAAAGTTAACAATTCGTTCATCAAAAGATTATTGTTATTGCACCGCAATAGAGATTTTGATTGACGCGTATACACGTCGAACGCAGTTAACTGGTTAATTACACCTAATTGTCTATCGACTATGACACCCCGGATGGCGGAATGATTTAATTTGCGAGATATCTAAACCACGAAATTAGTGTCTTGTCTGTAGAAACGGTCCTCTAAAGCGGAAACGAAAAAGAAAACCCGTCGACTTCTAGGAACTCGGTCTCGTCACGACCACCGCCAAACAATGGCCGTTCGGATTAATTAAAACCGTGGCGGTCGGGCCTTTAATTACCCGGTCGGAGTGCCGGGTGCGCGACAAACGAGCTCTACGAAAAACCCGCCGCTTTTTACACGTCCACGCGCCCCGATCCGTTTCGACTCGCGCGAATTCGTCTCGACGACGATCAACGTGAACGTGCGCGCAAACACACACGCGTGAAACCACAATTACTCGCAGCGCACCTCTCGATCGGTGTATTCGCGATTTTCTGGCCGCTCGGGGGCGTCTCTCGTTCGATTAATCAGTCCCGGTGAGATCAACGAAACTCGGGCGGGAGGAACAAAACGGCGGCAGCTGACTGAGAAAAATACGGTCGTCGTAAAAAATAAGACCCGAATGCATTAAAACGAACGTAAAAAGAACTGTTTGAAAAATACTTGGTACACAACGTTGCCGCACACGTTCGATCATTCCTGACAGAAACATTTCCCTTTCAAAAATTCATTTAAAAATATTTTTACCATTTTAACCCTTAGCACTCGAGCGACGCCTCTGTGGCGCCATTAATAATTGCTGTACTATTATTTAAAATATTGTTTACATCATTGGATCTGTCGGTATCCAATCAATTACTAAACATTTAAGTATTGTACGAAGTATTACATCAATTTCATATCTACCAAATATAAAAGTCATACGGGATGGAGATATTCTAGATCGGAAAAAATGTTTAATTTTCCAGTTAAAATAGGTCCGAGTGCAAAGGGTTAAAATTATCTACGAGATGCAGTACGCTTGGATCAATTCTTGCTTTCCGTAAAATATCAAAGGGTCTTGATCGTACACAGATTGCGATGTCTGCAAGGTCTGGACCAGGTGGAGGAGGCTACAAAGTCTTCCGGTACGCTTACCATTTGAACATTTCATCATGTCCACACAGTATCTTACAGTATATTTGAAGAGAGTAAGTCGGGTAGAGCAATGTTGTACGCACAAGTGCTCCATTGGATGCAAATTGAACGATACCACGTGGTCGAGAGCGCGCCGGGGTCCGCGCAGCAGCCACGATCAATCGGTTTTTGCTTTCCGGACGAGTCTCGTGGTTGGTGACCACGAAAGAACCGGAGGATCCCATCGAAAAGGAGAGTGGAAGGGACAGGAAAGGGGGCGAAGAAGAAGAGGAAGCAGAAGGATCGGGGTTACCCCGAATCAGCAAATTATACCGAGCGATACTTCCCGGTATCCGTCGGTGTAGGCCAATAAATATGTCATTAACAACGATAATTTATCCGGGAAGACGGGCGCCGCCGATCGCTCGAGGCTCCAGCCTCCTCCTGGCCTGGGTCCGTTCACTCGCGCGCGTTTGCAAGCGTTTGCGAGCGTTCACGAGCGTTCACATGCGCGTCCGACCTGTTCACACGGCCGCGAAAGCCGACGCCGCGTTGCGCCGCGCCGCCTGGTGATAATTGAGCCGTCTCCCGGCACCGCAGCAATTTTAATCGGCCTCGGTTTTTGACTCCGCGGGCGAAATCCGCGATTCGCCGCTGTAAAACCACTCTTTCCCTGCCATCGAACGTTCTTATCTCTGTCGATTCCGACTCTCCGGCTCCTAGCCCCGGGTACCTCTCCCGTTTTCTTTCCTCGTCGCACTCCCGGCCTCCAATACCGCTGTTCCGAGCTACCCGCACCGATCGTGCTATTTGTTACTCTTCACCGATCCTCGGTTTGCTCGTTTTTACTGTTAATCGAGCGCTTTGTAACTGTCCGGCACCGGCGAGCCTGCGAGAACGCCGCCGCTGCGCCGCCTCGGACCCGCAGGAAAGGAAACCCGACAATTACGCGCTCTCGCGGATATTTCATCGGCCGACGGTTTTTCGGACCGAGCCAAGCCCGACTTCCTTAAACACGCCGGGCAATTGGGATCGCGCCGATCCTTTTGTTCGAAGAGACGGGGTTAAGGGTTTAGGAACCGAACGCCGGACGCCGATTCATTATTCAAGGAGTTCTCGGTTACGCCGGCTAATTGCCCGCTTGATTAATGCGCCAGCCGCGGGATCGCGGATCCGTTCGCCATGCTCGTCGTGCGATACTTTCCTGTTTGCTCAAAGACCAGTCTAAACAATGTAATTGTTAACACGTGACTTTCAGTATCGTAGGATACTATAATGAAAGGCCTGAAGGTGAATTTCCAAGCACGCTGCCGAGTGATTTCAACGCGCGGATAAGAGAGTCGTCGCGCAGTTGCAGGAAACCACACGGAGCTATCCGAGCTAGACAGACAAACAAGAGAGTTCGAATAATAGAACAGTTGCTAAGCAGAGCGCTGAATTTAAATCTTCGTTAATTCTTGCGGTAAATAGTCTTAGGCGGAGCCATTTGCGTATGAAACGTGTTGGGAAAATGGAGGCTTGAGATACGTCGAAGGTTCGGATAATCGAGGTGCGACGGTAATTGTAAATATCCGGGGAAGTCGTTCGCCGTGTCCCTCGCGCATAACAATAAACTTGCCGTTGCTGGAAACCGATTGAATTTTCGAGCGCGCGGTTCGACGGGAATTAACGGTCGGCCGAGAAAACGCTAATTGCAAAGAAAGAACACTTTCGCGCGTTCCGTGCCGGTCCCCTTTCCACGAACGGCCGCGTTCCCGTCGTCCCGACCGTCTCGCCTTAAAAGGTGACACTAAATTTCGCGCGATTACTCAAGAAATTAGTCGGCCAGCCGGCTCGTAAATAAAAAGGCC
The DNA here is from genome assembly GCA_028455805.1 of Lasioglossum figueresi. Taxonomy (NCBI): domain Eukaryota; kingdom Metazoa; phylum Arthropoda; class Insecta; order Hymenoptera; family Halictidae; genus Lasioglossum; species Lasioglossum figueresi. Next base: position 2,551,001 of record CM052193.1, read on the forward strand.
GCGCGCGATCGAGAATTTTAGGAGCGCCGCTCGATAGGCTGTCTCCTCTACCTGATGGCTCAATATACCCGCGGCAGCACCGGTCCGATTCATTATATATTCACGGCGTTATCCTTGCCTGCTCCGGACTACCAGCTGAAAACAGTCACACGGGATAAATCACGGAAACCGCAAGCATGCCTGAGCAATTACGCGGCCACGGAAACCTTCGGGGACGTCTTAATAAACGCGCGCCGGTCCGCCGCGCCGCCCGTTCTCTGCTCGGCCCCGAAACACAGTGATTCATAAAACGATATTTTATCGTTCCCTCCCGGACGGTTAATCGATGACGCGGATTCCACGCGAGCCAACAACACCGGACCCAGACCCGGCCCGCGGATTAATCTCGACCCGTTTCTGTCTTTACGTAAGCGGCGCACAATGTTCCGCTCGTTTCGGCCGCTTTATTGCCTCGTATCTCAAACTCACGATACAAAGCCACGTCGAATTTATTTTAAAACGGAATCTCGGGAAGCTGACTATACGGCCCCGGCTATGTCGACCACCTGCGGACATTGTAAGATTCAATCTCGAGTTTATTCGTAATAAATATGCGGCGGAAGAGTCCTCGCGTTTGTACCTTTACATAAAATCTTGTGTTCGACGTTCATCTCCTTGCGTTAACAACTAATTTCGTGGACGTCTACTTAGATCGTCTTCTCTGAGAAACCGTTAAAAATTACTATACAAAATTTTAACGATTAAATTTGATTTTGCATGGAGATCCGCGGCCTAGTTGCACGTAACAAAAATATTTAGGATTAGAGGTAAAGTCTGAATTTTTTTCTTGAAAATTGTACACAATTACGTTTTCGTGGCTAGAAGGAGCTCGTCAATTTTGCAACCACGATAAAGCTGCGTCCACACTGAAGCAACAACGACTGACTTTCAGAAGCGATAAAGAAGGTTGCTCCGATGTTGGAGACACAGCTTCGAAGTTTAATGACACGATAAATTGTCATTAAATCGAATGAACGGCAGAAAAATGTATTTTCGGATTCCTCCCGATGGAAATGATCGGGGAGGACGAGATAAACGACGACGACGATTTCGAGGACGGACAGACAGCAAATCACTTTTACATCGTCTTTACGAGCTTTGGGAGGCCCGCGCAACGATGTTCCAGAGGGTCGCCGGGAACTCGGCGCCGTGCGCGCACCCGGCTATTCGGATGTCAAAAGATATTTAAGCCCGGCTCCTAAATGCTCGTGTAAACAGATCGTATTCCGAAAACGGCTGACGGATGTCTGCCGGGATTTACGGCGCTTATTTTGACGATCGACGAAATTGTAGACTTTTCGTTCGAGTGGTATTCGTGTGTCGCGCATTGCCGGGACCTGTTCCCTCGGCGTTTTCCTCGACGTTTAGGGTCGACGTAATGGCCGTCCGAAATGGTCCGCAACAGTTTTTGTTGTCGGTGAAGCAATCCGAGCCGATAATACGAGCTTCGAACCAGGATTATCCTCTGCTTGTACAGGCGGAATAAAAATTGTACGAATTGCGTCGAGAAATTACGACTTCGTAAGGTGGAAGGTTCGAAAGGTGGAGTCGAGACGCGAGTCTTAATCTGGCGACTCTGGTCCGAATTAAAGATCGATCCACTTACCGTGTTGTTCCCGGCATATGTACTTTCACGACATCCTACAGCTTCATTAATTCAGCGAATACCCGCGAAACGGCTCTCAACGTGCGTTAAATATAAAATTAGCTTCCGTGCTATCGAGCATAAACCAGGGTGCGTTTATGGAGAATTCGCACGGAAGGATCGAGTGACGGCTACAAGAGGGAGAGAGACGAAAAAGAGTATTAAGCAGGAAAATCATAAAAGACCCCTCGAACCACTTCGGCGAAGTGAACGTGACGAAGTTAATTACCGAAATACGTTCCATTCGCTGGCAGACGGAGGCCGTTAACTCGCGTCTTTATAGCGTCGTTTCGGTGGCTTCGATAATATTTCCGACAATGCCAGCCGGCCACGGTAAGCATTTCGAAAAATTAGAAGTCGCCGACCGTGCACCGACGACGCGAAGCGACGACCGGCGTCCGGGGCCACGCTTCTTCCCTCTCGGACACGTCGTAATTCACACGAGAGACTTTCACCACTAATCGTTCTGGCTCCTCTGTCCCTGGACGAGAGAACGATCCAGCGAGCCAGACTCCGATAATGGCGCGTAAATCACCGGACCCGCGTCGATCGCTACCCCGAAAACGATTAGGCGACGCATGTTCGATCAACGCGCCACCTTACTAATTTAGTTAACGGCCGTAACGAGTCAATCGGACGAGCAAACCTCTCTGATCAACCTGAAATTAACGGCTCTCGCGTCGTCGCTTCTCACCAAAATATGCAAATGTTTCCGGAATCTTATCAGTCACAATTCTAATTCGACGACGAAAATCGACGTGAACCACGAAAAGGTCAGACAGCGATTACTGAACATCGTCTTCGCTCTCCCAGGATTTTGTTATGGCAAATTTCCAGAAAATCTCATCTAAATCTTAAGGGGGTGTTCCTCCCGTATCCAACGATCCAAAAATCAATTTTATTTCATCCTCTTCAAGCGTAAGTGTTTTCGGCGAGGAGCGAAATTGAATCGTATAATGTTGCAACATAAATGCGGACTTCTCGGCAGCTTTAATTATTCAATTTTTTAACTACCTTTAAATTAGGTATTTAGGATTTATCTAACAATAAGTTCCCTCTGCGTCGGTATTCCTTATACCTGGCTTCTACTATTCTCTGACCATCCATAAAAAACGGTCATGTCGAAAGTAGACGTTGAACACGTTTTTCTAGGTGTCGTTCAGTTGGACTTCAGCGCTCGAGGGAGAAGCTTTCAATGTATTTTCATTTTTCTTGAATAAACACTTTAATATCCAGTTTTTCATAATCCTGTACTACAACGACTTGGAAGTTCTTTATTTCATAATCCTGTAGAATTCGAACAACTACATTTACAAAGATATTTCTTGTTCGCGAAATTGACTCCGCCATCGGAAGTTTAACCTCTTCCCCTTTTGAAAAATGATAAAAATTGATTCGTGTTCAACCAGCATTCAAATGGAACCGTAAAATTGAACCTAGTTAAATATATCACGAGTTTCCGGTTGGAAGAGACAGATGATTTTCTCGGTAAAGTATGAATCGATGAAGCATGAGTCAGAGGCTGAATCAACACTAGAAAGTTGATCGATTTTTATACCGTCTCACATATTATGTTTCTGAATGATTGCTCAATTTTTCGAGGGAACAAATGGAACGCGTCTTTCCTGTCGATCGAGCAGTCTCACGAAAAAAAAACAAACGAGCATGCAATCGTTGTTATCGCATCGATCAGTTAAGTGTGCTATAGCGATCGAGTGTGTCGCTAGAGACCGCGAGGGAAGGTTGAAAAGAAAGAACCCGGCCCCTCCAGCCTCGTGGCGCGAGAACTATGTAATTGGACATTACATTACGTCATATTAATCTACAATCAACGTCTGCGTTAATGGTGTGGCAATCGTGTCATTACTGTATCGTGGCGCGGTCATTATACACCGAGCGGACGGTCGGCGATGGAATTATATTGCTTTTACGGCCGTCTCGAATTGCCATCTCGAAACTACAATCGAGATAAAGCCATACAGCTCCGGATCGTAGATCGTGATTGAAAATATGTGTAAGGTGTACACCGGGGATGCGTCGGCAATGGAGCAGGGGGTAGAATAAAGGAACGGACCGGGAACAGATCCATCACGGGAGGAACGATCGATCGATCGATCGATTTATCCGTCATTCCATCTGTACTTCACTGGCCGCTGCTTCCATTCTCTTTCTCCCTCTCTCTCTTTCTGACTGTCTGCCTACGAAGGTGTGGCCGGAAAGACAGCCGAATTGACAGTGAAACGGTCGACTGACTTCTACGCGTGTCTCTCCGTGAACTCGCGGGGGACGAAAGCATCGGTCTTCAAAACTTCGAGAGCTTAAGCTCCCCGCGCACACGAGAAACCTACTTCATAGACGACACTCGCGAGGTTGATCTTCTTCTTTTCACGGCTCGGCCGCTTTGGGCGTTCGAGAAGTTGGTACAGAAGTCACTTACTAAACCTTTCAATGATCTGCTGAAAATTTCCCCTATTCAATTTTTATTATTCCACGAATTATTTATTATTTCGTTATTTCACGAAACGTACATTTCGCGCGTTGTCCCGCAGAAAACGAGAAGATCCGATCACGTAAAAAAGATCGCGAAATTCCATCCGAGCAGTTAAGGGTTGAATTCCATTGAGCTGCGTGTTTCGTTGTTTGCCGAGAAGTTTTACGCGATACAGATGCATAAAGGATCGGCGCCGCGGCGAGGGATCTAGATATCAGGGTTGTTACTAATTGCAGTTTCTACGAACAGTGGGATCGCCGGTGATTTCCTTCTAAAGTGATCGCGCGGCCGTTGTAGATTGCGATGCGCTCTTTGAAGCGACGAGGAACGGCGCGGCGTGCATCGTCGTGCACGGTCCAGCGCACTGCGCGCATCAAGAAAGCCTTTCTACGCGATACCGTACAATAAGTTCTGCAGCCACGATAAATTACCCGCATTAGAGCGATGCGTCAGAGCCCTATTTGTGGGGAAGCGTGCATTAACGGCCGCGGCGCGACCATGTAGCGCTATCGGGATAGCTTTTCAGTGCGGGTTGTATGCCGCGCGCTTAACGAAGAGGTTAAGGACCCGATGGATCGTTCGAAATGATCCGAGAATGTCCGAATGGAATCATATCTCTCTGCGAACCGGTGTGTATTTATCGGGCCGATCTTCGCGGTTCTATGTCCCGCCTCGATCGTATCACGGTTGTCACATTTACTCGATCGGTTATCGAACGGCTCGGCGATCCCATCGATCGATAAACCAATGCGAGATCCGTTCCCGCTGTACATGGATCTCGATCTTCGCGACGATACGCGCGCCAGTTTTTCTGACGTCCGAACTGGTTCGAAAATATTCCTGATCGTCGAAAAATTCAATCGCATTACGTCAAATTACTTCCAACGATACACTCGATCTTTCGTTTCGACAGAGCCGATTGTATTTCACTCGTGATCTTATATTTCAAACAAAAAAAGATTTTACTTGTGTTAAAAATCAGTCGATAACGGCGAACACGACCTAAATTCAAATCGGTTCGTTGTTACCGATAACGGAGCCACCACTACTACGCGTCTCTTTTCAGGACGACCAATAGGAGACTCGCTCCCTCGTTGGACCTAAGGAAGGATACGCGAAGAGTAAAAGGACGTTTCCATAAAAAGGGGTTTAAACGCATATCTTAGATATTACCCTGCATCGTTTATCAAATAATAATAAAGTATTGTACTAAATAAGTGCCTATACGTCCGTGGGACAAATTCAATCCATAACCCAACAACTTGATCCAAATTAAAAAAAACGTTTAGAAGAGCATGTTTACTCGAGCAGAGCATTTTAGTGAAAATTACGCTTTAATCGTTTATGTGGAGGACGAAGGTTGGAGGGAATGTTTCGTAGGATGAAGTAACCCTCGATGAGTCTGAATGCTTAATTTAGAGAGGTGAACGGTTCACAATGAGCGAGTTCATTTTCTCCGAGGAGCCCCGAATTCTCAAGGAAGCCAGCCTTCGCTCGAAGCACCCTCCAGCGTTTCCTGAGAAATAACCAGTGAGCTGTCAGTGGTGACGTCCAGTTAACGGAATCATTCATACTCTACGTCAAACTGTACGCGAACCGGCGCTGGCGAGAACCCGCGCGAAGCCGCTTGGTACACGTCAACGTCAGGTTCCCGTACCCGGCGAGCTGCGGCGAAAAGTGTAAGAATAGAACCGACTGGATAGGTTCCCCTTATCCTCTGCGAGGAGGAGGAGAGAGAGAGAGAGAGAGAGAGAGAGAGAGAGAGTAAGAATGAGACAGCCCACGGTGTTCACCGCATCGATGTACGTTGAAGTACGTTCAAGGGCCACCGGAGTAATCAGCAATAGTCGAAAAAGAGGCCGGAATGGAAACAAAGCGGGCATTGTACCTCGACGCGGCACTCGGGACGCTTGTAGCGACTTCGACGGTTCAAGGAGCAATTATAGCTTGATGGCTCTATTGCCTCGGTGTCTATGCTCTTTCGAGTACCGATCACGCGCGTCACTCGTGTCTTGTAGCGAGAAGAACCGTGAAAGACGCTTTGGTTTGTTCAACAAGCGGTTTTAAAAACGCTCGAGAGGTCAGCGCTGCCCAGAAAAGTCGGCTTCCTGTGTGCCTAGCAAATCGCAGTCACGGTGATTAGAACTTTCTTGAAAACAGACGATTTTTATGTTCTTCGTCCCTGAAAAGTCCAGTCAACAGTAAATCGAACGGGAAACGGTAAGAGCATTCAAGAAATATGTGGCTGCTGTGCAATTGGTACAGACAATTTCTATTGTACATAAATTATGCGTCACGGACAATCATAATTGTTAAATGTAGATGGAGAACAGTGCCACCACGATCGACGTCGAATTTAAGACACCGTCGCCGACGATCGTTTCATAATTGTTGACTTTTCGAAAGATCCTTCGACAGTGGGATGATTTCGGGAACCTTTCGAACGTGAGAAGATCCACGGTACATTTTTATAATTATCGAAGATGTAACGAACAGATTGCGCAATTGCGCGCGAGAAAGGTTAGACGTTATCGCAGCGATCGATCGTTGTTCGAGTGATTTCGACGCGTTCGCGCCGGAGACTTGAACGCGCGGCGAGCGGTATCGCCGGGAGTTTTCAAACGCGCGGGCATCGTCCAACGGAAATGTTCTAATCCGCTTGAAAGCTTAGTCTCCTTTCGAAAAAATCATAGGTCGTAGTCAACGTATCAACCTATTAGAAACGCGTGGTCGCTTCAGCAATTACTGGGACGAGGACTGTTCCACCTCCGATATCCTCGGGCCTCGTAATGCAGTCTTTCCGAGAGTTTATGTCTTATTCGAGCGGTATCTACGAGGTTCCAGGGATCAGCCATTTAGAGTATCAGCCGGTCGCGACGGGGAGGGGATCTTCCAGCAAACTGAACGGCTCAATCAGTCTGGGCATGTGCCTACCGGGTCGGCCGATTACTCTCCCCCCTGCAGTGTCATAAGGACGAGGAGTTGAGGAAAACGAGTCACGAGAAAAAGTTGCCTGGGTGGCCGGATGGCGGAGGAATAAATGGCGCGTCGTGGCCGGTGGCTTTTAGCTAACGAGTCGCGGGGATGATCGGCGCGTACCCACACACGCGCGCAAACACAAACACACATAAAGGAACACGAACGATGCTGAAAATGAGTCAGCGTCGCTCGGTGGTATTTCTATCGGTTCTAATGTAGCGATACACGCGGGGCTGTTAACAACTCTTTTCTGTTGCGCGCGATCACGGCCGTCGCGTGAAACAAGATAAGGGAAAAAACGGTGGGATAAATAACGGAGGCTGCTTCCACGCCGGCCATCTCAACGGCTACAAGAATTCCTAAACGACCGGTGGTGTGTCAGTGGTGTCGGCGAAAAAAAGATGAAAGAAACGGTGGAACGCGGATGTTGCCGGAACCCCGGTGGACTGGCCCGTGTTACCGAGATAAGGGGCCTAACTTTGGGCATAGTTCGGTAAGTGGCGGAGATAAGCCGGACGCCATCGGGGATGACCGTGTCCCATGGGATGGACGATGGGACACACGCGACAGTCTGTCTCCGAATAATCGGCGGGGCTTGTAATCTTAATTACCCGAAATACCGCTGAGAAATCGCGTAGGTCGCCGCATCAACATGGCCGTCCTCTAACTCCCAGCTCGGTGAGAGCTTGTTAAGTGCGAGCCTTCGTGAGAACTTTAAGTGTCCGTCCCGCGCTATCGGAATGTGTTGGGACACCGAAAGGGGGACGATACACACCTGCCTTTCGGAAGTATCATTGTCGCCGGAGAACATCCATCGACAGGCTAGAATTAAGTCGATCGGACATGATGCGGAATTCATTTTACGTCGAGCAGAATAAACTCGTCGGGAAAAGATTTAAATATTATGAAAAGGAAATAACTCCGGCTTATTCTCCAGACAATATATTTACAATTTCTCCCGATTGCTACATCTGCGAGCAAACCCGTGAAATCGTAAATTTGCATAAACTTCCGGAGACTACAAGCGGACCGGAGAAACTAAAATTGTTCGCGGAGGCGTCGAGACAATCCGACCGGGAAATTGAAACATTGCTTTCGGCCCCGCGTCTAATTAAAATCACGCCGTGATCGGAGCGTAAATGGAGCGGAGACTGGAAAATAGCCTGCATTCGTGCGAGCCAGTTTCTCTAATCGCGAAGGCCCAATTATCGGGCGATTTAATTTATAGTAACACCTCGCCGATGATTTACACAGTTCGTTATGAAGTTACAGTGCGCGTAATTTATGCGCCGGGTAATTCGTTCCGCGAGCACTGTCAACACGATAGCCCCGCGGGCAAGATACTAATTAATTCCGTTCCAATCATCGTTAGACTCTCGGGCGCGACGACGACGCTTGCGAAACCGTTTCGCTCGCGAACTAATAGATAGGAGCAGCAGCACCGTACCCGTTTGCCGATCTCGCTGTTTCGTATCGAATGCTAAAAGGCGTTATTATACCGATCACTCTTCGGTGCGGATTAATGATTCACGCGTTTTATCCGAGAGCCGTTTATTTACATATTATTAACTCGCCTCGCCGGTTAATTGATCGTCCGCCAATCGGTGCCGTTAGGATCTCTGTCTGTTTCGCAATTCCTTCCCACACTGTCTCTCTATCCTACGGTTTTCGTGTATGATTCATCGTGTGCTACATTTCGAATTTAATTAATATATACTCTTAGAAGGCCCGAGAGCCTTGTACGGGTTCTTTACCAACCGTGGATGCAAATTAATTTGACCGGGCGGCTGTCTCCTGGTGAAATAAGAGGTGCGATTGGGCGAAACCAACTGTTTTAGCGCCGAGCGGAAGAGATTTCTCGTGGGAAAGGATTGCGGATCCTGGTTTCGCTGAAATCTTTCCTTTAGGTGCAAATACGCTAACGAGTAATTCGAATACACTCTCGCAATAAATATCACGAAGCGACTTGCCAGTGTATTCGCACCTTTTTTATTTTAAATTAGAACTAGAATTTAAGCTGCCTGTTACCTGAATAAGTAATTTCAGCGAGGGACGGCGACGCTGCGCGGGACCCGTTTCTATTGTTCCTATTAATTAAATTCCCGCCGTCGTCGTCCTAAAATATCCGGTTTTAAGGGTCGCGCGACTCCGTTCGACGGAATATATTCGCATTCTTCGGCCGAAAACAATTCCTCGGCGTGGCGTGGATTAGCCGCGAGCGGCCGATAAATACGAGAACACGTAACGAATCGGGGTGCACGCAATCAAAGGGACGCACACAAGTGCACAACGGTAGCCCTGCAGCGCGCAAGAACCGCTGCCAATAAATCTACGTGGGCGAGATCGACTCCGAGATTAAAAGTACGCGGCTCGGGACCGTATAAAAGCACTGGGGGCCCGGGGAAGGGTTCTCGAAAAATTTTCGGTCGCACGAAACGGCCCGCTCTCGTTTGCATCCTTCCGGAGAGCTCGCACTTCGCCCGGGCGCGGACCCGCTTGGTCCTTTTTCAACGAGCGAACATGCGACATCCTTGCTACACCCGGCAAAACAAACACCGAGGAAGATGGATCCTCCGATTAGATCTCGGGATCAATTACTTGGGCAAATCTTTTCGGTACTCCCGTATAATTTACTTCGATCCGCAACGGCCTCGACGATCTTTGTATTTTCTACATTCTCGGAAATGCTGATCTTCTGCTTCGACATATTCCAGTTTTAGAAAATTGTGAACTTAACAGAAGGGAGACTGGGGTCGAAAGTAGTAATTTAACTTTTACGCAAAAACTACTGCACTTGCAACAATTTTTCTGTATTTTCGGTCTTCCGGATCAGCAACAACTAATGTTATTTCTTAATAAACGTCCACTGTGACACGAAACTGCAGCACGGAGCACGTTTTATTCGCCATCTAAACGACAATGGACAACGCGATAGCATTTCCTCGAGAAACCAAGATTTACACGAAACTATACCCGGTGTTCGGTGCCGCAAACTTTTGGTGACTTTAGGAAGTCCAGGGCACCGGGGCCCCCGGTGAAAGGGGGGCTGAGAAGGGGGTTGGCGAAGAAGAAGAAGCCTCGTTACGTGGCCGGTATCCGGGCGTATACGCGTACGCCGCGATAAGATCGGGCCAATCCGAATATATACGTAGCCGCGGGCACGTAACGCGAATTAAAAGGATGACTCAGGCGAGGATGGGCCTGGTTTTCGAGGCGCAAGGATATCCTAACGAGCGGCCGATTAAACGACAAAGCGGCGCGGCCCGTTCCCAAACCGATAAATGCCACTCGCTGCGAGGGGGATGAAGTTGTCCGCTGCGGTTTCTGCGCGAGAGGAGCCCGGCTTCCATCATCGCCGCGCACGACAGGTAATCCAACGTTGTATTACAATCAACGGGGCCGCGCGTTGCGTTCTAATTGGCAGTCTCTTCCTCTCGGTTCGTTTCGAGCGGCATCGCGTGATTAGCGTGGCGAGTTGCCGCGTTTGAAACGGCGCCTCACGCGGCGACGCCGATCTACAGCGGGACGCCGCGCCGGGTTTCTTGTCTTTCGTTTCTGCCTTCTCTTCCCTTCGATTCTCTTCCGCCGCCTCCGTGCGTTGGCCATTCAGCGCGGTGGAAAAAAATCCCTGAAATTATTGCATTTATGTTTTCAGTTTCTTATTAACAGTAATTTCAGATGCGAACGAGCCTAGCGTGTAACTGCGCAACGTGTATGTAATTTGAGGCTTCTTCTTCAGGCTTCTGGCTCTACCCAAGGACGTACATCGATTCTCGTATCTTTTAACGAAGACGAGAGATACCATTAGAATCGAGTCTAAAGTTACTCTTGAACGTTTTAAACGTTCGATTTACTCGCGGTGGATCAAGTCGACGGTTTTTTTTGTCGGGTATTTATAAATTTTACGAGTCAACGCGGGTCCGGCTTCGAGCGCTCCGAATATCCAGTGCAATTTCGTCGCTCGGACGTGTGCTATGTAGCTGTCCGTCAAACGCAAGAAAAATGATGACGATCTCCACAGGAAATGCGTCGCCCCGAGCTGATTCTGTCTACTTAGTATCCTGCGTGCCGCTTATTCCGCTGGTATTCCGTACTGATTACAGGAACTGTCGGTGTACGTACGATTACGTTGTTCCGTTAAACTGGGACGTATTAACTTGATTATCAAGCGCCCGGGAAAATGACACACGTGGCCGGGCCACTTACAGTCGTCCGAATCGGTGTCCCCGACTGGATCTCTTCCTTTAACTAATTACGAACAAGCAGTCCGCGAGCGTGTACTCGGCCTACAATCCACCGTGGTTCCCGAAGCTTTGCGAGCCGATCTTTACGTAGCTTGATAACTATACTTATCCTCATCATTTTTCGAGAACGAGCGTCGGGTTAATTGATTCACGCGACGATAGGAAATGCGTCTACCAGCATCTACGAAGCCCGGTGCTCGTAAACTGAATATTTGCAGCTCGTAAAGATCATCAAAGAAGCGTTATCTCTAGAATCGTGGAGTTATCGGCAGTAGAAAATGCAAATGCACGCCCACGTTCGCAGCCCGGTAATAAATATCGAAGGATAGGAATCTGCATAAGTATCGCGGTCCAATTAGTACGAGCACAACGAAATCCCCAAAACAATAAATACAATGTTAATCTCGATTTCTACAGATCGAAAGATAAAATCACGAATTTGCATGATCACTTTACATATCCTGCGGCCGACAAATTTATTCGCGACTCTAAGCATTGTATGCGGCTATCGAGAAAAAGTCAATTTCCATAAACATCTGCGGTTCGCCGGGATCATCGAGATCCTCTGGCCGAAATCTCACGCGATAAGGTGAATAATAAACACGCACGGGTTTCTTCCTCGCGGTGATTACACGCGTCCGCAACGTATCTCTTCGCGGGCGACAAAAGATCCTCGAAATATTCCCTCATGAACGCCTCCGGAGCCGGAGGAGCGTGTAAAAAGTCGTCGGTCGAGCGCGGTCGCGGTTTTTGTCGCGGCGAGCGGTACTCGCGCGAGTCTCTCGAGCGGACAGGAGCGAGCGGAGGCAGTTGTCGTCGTCGACGATTCCTGCGAGCTCGCCGGCTCCGGGAAGAGGGCTCTCGAGAGCTCGAATTAAGTTCTCTCTGTCCCTTCCGTTCCGTTCCTCGGCTTTCCGCCTCCTCGGACGCCGGGAACGCTGGCTCGAGAGACGGAGGCGCGATCGCGTAATTATTACGTCGCTGAAGATACGAAGTGACGCGATGATTACCCCATCGCGAGCCTCCTTTAAGGAGCCACGATCCTCCCCGCCATCCCCTCGGCCTCTCCCGTCAAGACCCGTTCCGCAATTCGCCGTTTATCCGCGCGATTCGCGGCGTAATTGCCGCGATTTCGGCGAGACAATGGCGCCTCCGCCGCGAATCAACCGGCGATCGTATCGGCACACGAAACGCGTCCCGCGATCCCTCCCACTACGCCCTCGAACCGTGATTTATCGCTTTAATAACAGTATCGAACACGGCCGCGTAGCTTATTACCGGTCATCCATCACGCGCTCGCGGGAGGACCGTTCGATTTGCTGGAAATAAATTTCAATTTTGCTCCTCGACGTCATTCTCGGTCTTCTCGGTCCCATCGTACGTGCGGCGCACGACGCAACCGATCTCGACACTACCACTGACGCGGGAAGTTTGCGAATTTCGTCTAAATAAATGTTATTCGCAGCGATTACGGTCAAGCGGTTTCTATAAAACACATAACACGACTTACGCGTATTATATTGTACACGAACATTGAACAACAACCGATTCTACTTCTCGCGAACGCTACACGAATCCGTCCAGCTTTCGATCTCGTCTTTTCAAAACCGAATGGATCAATCGAGAAACTGTTAACCCCTTACCGTACCATTTTCTTTAACGTTAAAGCGATTAAAGCGTCTTCGTGCACAGAACTGTTATAGAAGGGAAAATAAATTGTATATTTTTTGTATGGCTACATTTGTTTCAATGCTTATTTGTTAGAGTTTGTTAAAAACCTCAATCGCGAGTCTGGCTCGTCAAAATAAGGCAAGGGGTTAAACGTTTTTTTTTTGCAAATAGAATCGTTTGATGCTCGCTAGCAAGCACCGGGCCCACACCGTGTGTAATCGGTAATATCGAGCAATCTTCTGTAACGAGTTTCGAGCAACGTTATCGAGCGTCTAGCATGTCCGGCGCGCTTCGGCTGGTTAATGCAGGAAGTACGCCGATGTTTATTTGTTTTCGCTGTCCCGACGGTTGAAGGGTTTTTAGAGAAGTTGCGGGTTCCATTGTTAATTGCGGTCCGAAGCGGATATTCAACGGCGTATGGGCGCCAGGAGGAAAAAGAGGGCGGGGGTCGTGAGCCCTCCTCGTTGCACGGTAGAATGCGCCCAGCCGCCATTTTCGTGGCGGCGCAACAGAGGCGTAATAACTGCTGGAATTCATGGTAATGGCGATAATGCGTGCCTGTGCCGATGGGGCCCGCAGGGGCTGAAACAAGGCGGAGGACGAGGGAAGAGGGGAACGGGGGACCAAGCAGAGGTGGGGCACCCTGCCACGTAGCGGAAACTCACGTGTGCCCCCGCGTACGTGTGAACCTCGTTCCGTCAGGGGCGAACCGACGTTCTGATTGGCCGAATTCCTTCGACCGGATGTCGAGCTCGGCCTGCCAGCACTTTCGTCCCGCTACGGTTCGATTTCGTTCGAGCTGTAACGGCTTACCGACCCCTCGAGTCATCGAAACAGCACGATCGAATCGGCTGACGATCGGCAGACCGTGGAAATACGAGGTGTGATCAAAATGAAGGTTACTTTTTGAATTTCCGCGGCATACCTACAGTCGATTTTCGTTTTCTTTTTTTTCTTATGCTGGTACACTCGTCCCGAACATATGTTCACAGTTTCAGCTATATAGCATTTTTTGTTTGTTTGCGAGAAGCATAAAGGTCAAACGGGTTTTGCGTGTTCGGCGAAGTTTGTTCCGAAACTGCTTTATTTTGACCAGAAGAAACGTCGCACGAGCATCGGTCAGGAGCTGATGAATGACGTCAACGATGATCCTGATTTGCTCAAAAGGGTTGTAACTGATGACGAATCATGGGCATATGGTTACGACGTCGAAACCAAAGTCCAATCGTCCCAATGGAAGTCCCCCGAAGAGCCAAGACCGAAAAAAGCACGCCAGGTTCGATCAAATGTCAAGGTTTTGCTCACTGTGTTCTTCGATTATCATGGCGTAGCGCATCAGGAGTTCTTACCACAAGGTCGTACGGTTAATAAGGAGTATTACCTTAAAGTTATGCGCCGTTTCCCTGAAGCAATGCGAAAAAAACGCCCGGAATTTTGGAAACACAATGCTCACGCATCGTTGCTTGCGAGTAATTTTCTGGCCAGAAACAACACCACGATCATGCTTCAGCCACCATATTCATCGGATTCGGCCCCCTGCGACTTTTTCCTGTTCCCAAAACTGAAGAGACCCATGAAAGAACAGATTTGCAACGATCGAGGAGATAAAGACTGCATCGCTGGAAGAGCTCAAAGCTATACCAAAAAGTGCTTATCAGAAGTGCTTCGAGGATTGGAAAAAGCGCTGGCACAAGTGTATTATATCTGAGGGGGATTACTTTGAAGGGGACAACATAAATATTGATGAATAAATAAATATTTTTTGATAAAAAATAAAAAGTCACCTTTTTGATCACACCTCGTAAATACAACATTGATTTTTGATAAGTTGTCCGCTGTAAATTTTCAAGTTTTTGAACTGGATTGGTTCATAAGCCTCGCTTACGAACTAGCAATTACAGTTTTTGTTGCAAGTACGACAAGAACTTCTATTAATTGAACGTCATTCAATTATTGATATACTAATTCGTCAACGGCCATATCACGTTGCAAAAAAACCAATTCTCGACAGCTTTACTTTCCAACAGCAGAATTTTTTATAATAAACACCTATCCCACCGAACTAAAGTCATACTTTACCTACTCCTCATAAGACCAATAATCACCTACGCTGCCCCGATATGGTGGAATTGCAACCACACCACAATGGAGAAAATCCGCTGCCTAGAGAGAAAATGCCTAAGGGCGTGCCTTAAACTTTGTAGAACACAACAATCGAACTGGAAGCACTATATAAGCAACCAAAAACTATACGATTCAGGTGACATACCCAGAATTGATTCATTCATTATAAAAACAACCCGGAACTATTTCAACAATCTCCCTGCCATAGACAACGAAATTATCGGCTCCCTATACGACCAAGACCCAACTACCTCCCAACAACAGCTAAACAACGGCTACACCACTCCCCAGGCCTTCATCCATTGCGATAAAACTGGTCTTATAGAAAATGCAGACAACATAAACCTGATCTATCATTGGAGACGCAACAAAGCAGATAAAAGAATGGCGTACCACCACCTTGATTACGAAAACTTTAGACACAAATTCAAATACTC
>CM052193.1:2566730-2609595 GCA_028455805.1 Lasioglossum figueresi
AACCGATTCTCGTCCGATCATCGAAGTTAAACAGCGTTGAGCGTGGTTGTCAGTACTTGGATGGGTGACCGCTTGGGAACACCACGTGCTGTTGGCTCTCTTTTTTATTTCTATCCCACTATCAAAACGATTAGAAACGTGCACCTGTTAGTATTATGAAATTTTTTGCATTTCGCGGCGTTCATTTCTTTGTCGCAGTGAAGAGTTTACAATATTTCTTTTACTGCTAAACACAGGCTTAGCAGAAACGAGCCAACAACCGGAGACTGATCTCAGTTCTACCAGTTTTAAATGAGACCGCAAACCCATGTTTCGACCCAAAATCTAGTTAGATTCTAGTTCCTTTCTAGTTATGTCACGAGGATATCGTTCCCCCAGAAATACCTATTTCACATTATTTAATAATCCAAATTTTTTGCCATTTTTCCAATAATATATACCGAAAAAAATAAATTTGGTAAATAATTTCAACGAGGAAGCAACTTCACAATCTTAATAATTGCCAACTAAGAATATTAGAACCCGTCATTATGACGGGTCCCGTAAACGTAGTGTTAAGTATTTACGAATAAATAGAAAGTAGTTGAAGAGAAAACCACGCATTCCCCATTCCAGGACGAAGTTGGACGGCAGCCGGGGAATTCACGACAAAGACATTTCTTCAAGCAGGCTAACACTTTGATCAAAGTGTTTCGATCTAAATTCCGACTGGCTCTCGGGCGAGAGGGACGGCTGTAGCCTCTCGCCCACATAAAATAACGCTCGGAGGACAGGAAGTGGTCTGGTTTTCTAGGACAAAGGGCCGCGTCCGTTGGCAGAATCGGTGGCTCTTTTCCCACCGATTCTTTCCCGAAACAGTTCCCGCCTCGAATTCCTGGGTGCCGCGCCGGCTCGAATCCATCTTGGAGGGATTACAGGCAGGAATTCGCGCCCCGTTTCCTTGGGACGAGCGAGAGCGGTGTTCTCTCTGGCTGTGTCGTTCCGTCGGGTGCCGGGCTTGCTGTCCATTTGCAATTCTGACACAGTTCGCGGCGCGGCTATAGAGGCGGCCTCCGCTCCCTGTATATCGGTGGCCTCTCTGCGGCGACCGTGAAGGAATCTGTCCACGGTTTGAAGGAGGAAGGTGCCGCGAGTGGCGGTAGCGTTGGAATACCAAACGATTCCCGGAAACCGCTCTCTCCACCCTGGCCTGGTTCGCAGCCGGTCTTCCTTCTCCTCAATTTCGTCTTTCTACGTCGCCCGTGTATCCGTCGCTCGTTTTCGTCGTCGTCTTCGTCGTCTTCGTCGTCTTCGTCGTCCTGGCCCTCCTCCTTGCGGGCCTGTTCGTCGGATCGATGTAGGTCCTCCCGTGGGCCCGTCGAGAGAGTTTTCGGCGCGATCCGGACCCAAGGGGGAGGGGGCTGGCCAGTGGCCAGGTTTAAGGGGTCGTTAAGAATGGGTTCGGGGGCCAGGGCCGTATATAACGGATAATTGACAGCCGTTTCGAGGCCGCCGTTTACTTTGCATGGACATTGAATCCGCGCGGCTGCGGGACGAACCGATGGACGGATGGATGGATGGACGAGATGCGAACGAGAGAGTGAGAGAGAGACAAAAAGAGAGAGAGAGAGAAAGAGAGATATGCTCGTTCGACGTCGGGCAAGCGAAATTCGGCGGGAACGCGAGGGAGAGGCCCAGACCGGCTAAAGGAGATACGAGGAAGCTCGGGAACGGTTAAGGGAGGCGCGGTGAAAAGGCAAATGCTCGACGGACCGGCCTCGTAAATTCTTCAATTCCGATGCTCGGAAAGGCATGAACGCGACGCTGACATGCCCGTTGCACTGCCTCCACCCTTCCTCCGCGTACAGCAAGGCCGCGAGCACCGATTCGGCTTAATTGCCGGCCGCTGGAAAAACGGGCCTGGAACCGGCGCGGCTACCCGTCTTGTGCGGGCATCGATGTCCCCAGCCGCTGCCGCGCTGCCGATACTCTCGCTCCGCTTTTGCCGATACTCTCGCTCCGCTTTTGCCGAAACCCTTTCGTTCCTCTATCGTTCACAACCAGCGTCATCTAGCTCGATCCATCGTGTTTCAAAGAGATGACCGAAAAGCTTCGTGCAAACAGCAATCCCAGAGAATTCTCCGTTGGACAATAATTAGCAGTAAATGCCAGTAGTCGGACCATTAAAAACCACGCGGTAATACCGAAGAGCGTTAACGCTAGACCCACTGTCGGTCATATGACCGGTTTTATATTTTTCGTTTCGCAATTATTGAAATTATGAAGTTGCTTGCGCGGAAATCCAAGCGCATAAATAGAGCCTTGTCGTTTTTATAAGCTGAAGCATTTCAATCGGTTTCAGCGCTCGCTAGGTTTAGCGTTAATTGCGATCGAGAGGAGTCAGGCGCCTCTCGGTTCCAAGATTGCAGCCGACAGAGTACACAGTCGGTCAGCGTGGATGTTGACGGAAGACTCGGAACGAGCGTTCCCAAGATAAATTGATTCGTGAAGGGTTAAGGAGCGTGCCTTAGGTAAGCCGCGATCAAAGTCGCAGGGAATCAGCCAACAAATACATTTGTTTTCGATTAAGCAGCTTCACGGTCGAACACGTCAGGAACGAGCCGAGAAAGAATTTCTCCGCGGCGAGTATTGCCTGCGCGCTTGGCAACTCGGTGAGAAACGCGACGAGGGGCTGAAGAAAAAAAACGACCCGCTCGAGAGAGACTCCGTACGAAAGACTTCATCAGCCTCTCCTCCTTAATGCGAGGGAGTCGCGCGGCGCTACATGCATCAAGGCACGCGTGGGGTCTCGCCATCGCGAGCAGCGGGGGTTCGTAATTTGCAACGTAATTTGAAGAGAGAACTTGGTACTTTCACGGGCATCCCGGCCGCTCTACCCGCGATTCCTCTAACTGTACGCTGGTTATTTATGTCGTGCGAGTTTCTTACATGGAACACGTCTCCGCCGTTTCATAGTTCGCTTTTTCATTTTGCGATATTCAGGTCCCGTTGCGCATCGCCGCGCAAGAGCGTTGATTAATCCGCCGGCTCGCGACACCTGCTGCACTTCTCCATTTTTCGACTACGAGTTTTACGATGTCTCGATAGTGGTCTGACAATGCGCCAGTATTTTTAAACATTCGTGCTACGTGGTGCGTAGCAAGGAGAGAGATCAATTTGTTTGGAATTTTGACTTGCACCGCTTTCGAAGAGACCGTTCAGAAAATGGGTAGCTAAAGGGGACGTTACGACCAGGCGATAAAGAACCGTTAAAGGAAATACAGAAAGTGGTGTCCACTCGGCTGCGCGAGAGACACGGAGGGACATAACTCACCGAAGGATTTTCCGGAAAGGAAGGTGGAAAGTGATCAAGTAGGCAACACGGTTGCATAAGAGCAGGTCAGCGTAGACTCTGGGGGGAAAGAGGAACGGTAAATAAATTCCGAGACGCCGCAGGACATTTCCACTTGTCCTGACGCACGGCGTGGCCGCTCGAAGACAAAGAAAAAACGAGCGGAAAATAAACGAGCGTGAACGAAGCGACACGCGATCCAACAGAAATATGCATTTCACCGCGGCGAGTCCGTGGACTCTCGACAATATGTTAGCAAGATTGGTATCAGCCGGGAGCGATGGAGCCGATTCCGCGAAAGAAGGTTGCCCGGAGTCGAGCGAAGTGACTTGTCAAAAGATCCCGGAGTCGGTCCCCGGAGGAGGCCCAGGTAATCGATCGCGTGGCTCCGGGCAAGGATTTTTCGGGCCCCCGGTGTACATAATATACCTGCGCCTTTTTCCGTCCGTTTGTATTTGTCGCCTGCACGCTCAATCTTCCTTTCTCTAGCGACGCGGAGTCGACTTGTCAGCTCGTTTGGCTTACACCGGCTTGGGGGCCAGAGATAAAATCCAGTGGCGGCTTAGCCCAATAATGGCACCGCCGCGGAACTTGTCGATGGTCCGCAACGATGTCATAATATGTATTGTGCGCATTGTCCGCGATCCGTCTTGAAATGACCAACCCCTTTCCTCGACTCCGCTATTAGCAGCATCGTGCAAGCAGCCGGGGTCCATTTTGACTCAGCGTCGCGGAAACTGCAAGATCGATGCATGCAAGAACCCCAAAATATTATCTCGAATAGAAATTTAACGCTGAACCTATGACCAAATGACCGGTTTCTGGTTTCTTATTTTATAATTATTGAAATTATAATGATGCTTTCACTGAAAATTATCATACACATTTTTATAATGCAACAGATAATGACAGAAATGAGTAATTTGATACTATAAAAGTAGAATTTCAAAATACCTATTAAACATATTAAGAAAGGAAATAAATTACTAGTTTACCACATTTCACCACACGCCGATAGGCTGTTAATTAACAATCGCGTAACGAGTATGCTCGTTCTTATTGTTTCACGGGGAGGAACAGCGAGGAGGAAAAGATGTTATCGGGATCCTGGGAAAGAGGCGACGATCGATCGATTTTTATAGCGGGCGCGCGGCGAATCTTCATTAACAAACACACCGGCGTGTTTCGCGAAAGAACGTTAATTGCTTTGAAAAAAAATACGGATTCCCTACGCGTCGAAAAACCAACGAGCCGGCCTCCTTCCGGCCGGCCGGCGCACGTCGCGTCGTCGAGAGCTCACCAAACGCGTTAATAAATTTCCCCGTAACGAGTTCGACCGCTTTATCAACGTCCACGAAAAAAGAACAAACAGGAAATGATCAATTTCGTGGAATCACCGGTAGCTACGGAATTCGTCGATGCGATCGACGATGGGCAGCATCGTCGTCGCGACCGGAATCGCACAATGGCGGACGAGTCGCTTTTTATCAGAGTTATAGACGACCAGCTAGTAAATCGTACGAAGATACAAGCGCGTACAGCGTAATTAATATGCAAATATGAGAACGAGGGACGAGAGAGAGACGCCACCGTCATCCTGTCGTCGAAACTTCATCTTAAAAAGGAAATTAAATATTTTAAGAGGAAATAAAGCATGTACCATAGACTTTTTTCAGGAGAATTGCTCGGTTCCACCGCATCGTAAATCAACTATGCTGTTATACTTAACGCGAACAGGAAGAGCGAATTTTAATTCTGTAGCTAAAATTAATGTATCAGAATTTATGCTCGCAATATGCTATAATATCCTTGCAGGAGCCGCATGAGTCATGAAAATGTAAGAACGAGAGACTCTTGAACGGGAATCTTTAACAATGTTCATGACCATCGAGCTCCCGTAATCCCGAATTAACCGATGCATGCACTGCGTATCGAAGATCGTTTCCATTCGCGTCGCACTGTTGAAATGTGCAAGGCACAAGTCCGAATGACTAGGAAACGATCGAAGGAAAAGGTGGAAGGGGGTCGCCGAGCGAAATAGGAAGAAGCTGACGACGAAGCGGACGAAGAAGAATAGGAGCGAGGAAAGGATGAGTGCAGCGTATAGTAAGCTCCGCGACTACTTTGTCCGTCTGTATACGTTGAATCATCCGGTCGGTTTCCTTTCACGAGCCGATGGCAGCCGTTCCCGCATCAAAGCCTGTGGTCTCCACCGAGCAGGCATAATGACTCAATCCGCGATCCACCTTGCCCCCACCCACTCCACCCAACCACGGGAAAGAGATCCTCCGCTTCCCTTCCTCCGAGTTTCTTTCTCCCACTGCTTCTGACGCCCTCCTTCCCCCTCGTTTCTGCCAGGATATTATACGTACAAGGTCCATCCAAAGCCTGGAGACCCGAAACCTGCGGTTTCTCTCGTCACCGTCCACTTCGGGACGTTATGGCCCCTCTTCTCGACATCCGCTGTCTTTAATCATCCCGGTTCCCGCTGTTCGGCAGACTCTCGGACATCCATCGATTTGTGCCTTGCTCTCGGATTTTTAGCGGTCCTGATCACGGAACAGACAAAGGCTAACACTTTGTTCAGTTGTTCAGCGGCAGGAACTTGATCTGTTTCGTAGCTTGACACTTACAGTACGGTAATGTCGGGTTTACTGTCCAACAACCGTATATTTGGTGGACAGTAATCCTGGTGTTGCGATCGTATTTTTGTTACTTCAAAGGAGAGTCCGAACGTAGAGAAGGACAGAATGGAATTCAAAGGAGTAAAGAAGGACAGAATGAAACTTATCGCCTGGCCGAAAACAGGTCCGCAGGCCTGGTCCTTTATCTCAAGTGGGCAACGGACTTTTCCGAATTGCCTCTTTTGGTTTTCTCCTCACTCTGAGTCTACCCTTCGATGCGATACGTCGTCCTTCCAGTCGTCAGTTTATTTAACCATCCATTTCCAATAAAAGTCGGGTTTACTGTCCAACAGCCGTATTTTTGGTGGACAGTAATCCTGGTGTTGCGGTCGTATTTTTGTTACTTTAAAGGAGACTCCGAACGTAGAGAAGGACAAAATGAAATTCAAAGGAGAAGCCGAACATAGAGAAGCACAAAATAAAATTCAAAGGAGAATCCGAATATAGAGAAGGACAGAATGAGTGTCTCTTTCTTTCCCATGGGCTGTCCTTCCTTGCGACCGAAACTTGAATCGTCGATTTAACCACTAAATACAATAGGAATTATATCGTATTTGGTCTTATATTAATCAGAAAAATGCCAGAAATACGATAGTGAAATTTCATTAAAAAAATAATGAAAATTAAGAAAGTTGAACATTTCGATTCATTCGAGTCAATGTGTGGTGTTTACACCGATATACCCGAGCCGAGATCAATCACGGCAATCAGACGCGGCGCGGCGTCAGCCGCCAGTCGAATGAGTAGGCACTGGACTTAGAACCCGGTATTGACTGAGGACAATAATCTCGACTTTACTGTATTCCCTCTATAATTCCCAGCTCTCAGGCGTAGCTTATGAACCAATCCAGTTCAAAAACTTGAGGATACACAGCGGTCAATTTATCAAAAATCAATATTGTATTTATGTTTTTTAAGCATTCTAACGAGTACAATTCTGGTCTTCCTTTAGTCGAAAACTGAGATCCCAAAGTCGACTTCCGAGTTGCACAAAGACGTCTGTTGGGGGACATTCAGACGTCTTCCGAACGTATTGTATTACAAAACGGTACGTCTTTAAGACGTCTTAAAACGTCGCGTGCTATCTGGGTTTAGAAGGTCTCATTTAAAACTGGTAACACTGCGACCAGTCTCCGGTTGTTCGCTTCTTTCTGCTAAGCCTGTGTTTACCAGTAAAAAAAATATTGAAAATTCTTTACTGCGACAAAGAAATGAACGCCGCGCAATGCAAAAAATTTCATAATACTAACAAGTGCACGTTTCTAATCGTTTTGATGTTGGATAGAAATAAAAAAGAGAGCCAACAGCACGTGGTGTTCCCAAGCGGTCACCCATCCAAGTACTGACCACGCTCAACGCTGTTTAACTTCGATGATCGGACGAGAATCGGTTTTCTGCAACGTGATATGGCCGTTGGCGAATGAATAAATTCGGAACTGAATATAATTGAGCATTCTTCAAATACTGTCATTCTAATTCTTTGTTATTCCAAAATCTATTAATTCCCCATTCGATGATATTTTCTGTTGGATTCTGGGATAGTTAATTAAACACTATTACAATTATACTGAATATGCTTCACTTATCGGCTTGGAAAGAACGTCTTTACTCGAAGAAATGTAAATAGTGATCATATGATTTGTTATACGATGCAACGGATAAAAAAAATATATTTGAGTGCAAAAGAAGTATTAATCGGTATATTGCAATTAGAAATAAAAAAAGAGCCAACAACACGTGGTGTTCCCAAGCGGTCACCCATCCAAGTACTGACCACGCTCAACGCTGTTTAACTTCGATGATCGGACGAGAATCGGTTTTTTGCAACGTGATATGGCCGTTGACGATATCACTATATCAATAATTGAATGATGTTCAACTAATAGAAGTTCTTGTCGTACTTGCAACAAAAACTATAATTGCTAGCTCGTAGGCGATGCTTATGAACCAATCCAGTTCAAAAACTTGTGGATTTACAGCGGACAATTGATCAAAAATCAATATTTTATTTATGTTTTAAGCATTCTAACAAGTACAATTCTGATCTTCCTTTAGTCGAAAACTGAGATCCTAAAGTAAACTTCCCAGATAGCACAAAGACGTCTGTTGTTGGACATGCAGACGTCTTCTGAACGTATCGTATTACAAAACGGTACGTCTTTAACACTAGGTTTAGAGGACCCGTCAAAATGACGGGTTCTAATATTCTTAATTTGCAATTATTAAGATTGTAAAGATGCTTCCCTGAGAAATTATTTACCAAATTTAATTCTTGGGGTATATACTATCGGAAAAATGGCCAAAAATTTGAATAAACACGTCCTTGTTATGTTTTTAAATTAATGTAAAATAGTTATATTTAGACCTCCGTAAAGATAGTGTTAAGGGGGAACGCTACCCTCGTGACATAACTAGACAGGAACTTGAATCTAACTAGATTTTTGGTCGAAACATGGGTTTACGGTCTTAGATTGTTTGTCGTTATTTGAGCGAATTTTCGGCTGGGTTAGGGCTCATTCTAAAGAGCGGAAGGTTATAGGAACAGCGCTGGACCGCATTATTACGCCGATATACCCGAGTCGAGATCAATCTATTGAGGATCCTTTAATAGCAGAATAAGGATCGAACTCAATCGACTGTAAAAGAAAACTGTTTATTGATAAAGTAAAAATGTAAAGACACGGAGATCACAATTCGAATGAGCAAGGCGTTGCTCGGTTGAGGACTGTTGCACGACTACTAGCTAAAAAGGCGGAAGAAGGGAAAACTTTGCCGTGAACCCTGCATCGCCGAAACGGTCAGCGGACACATGGCTTTTATGGCCTGACCTGAGCCTGCGTCAGGCAGGGAAACTCGCAATGGAAAATTTAGAATTTCAAAATACAATAATCTCAATACAATCATCGCCGCGTGGAACGAGTAGGCACTGGACTTAGAACCCGGTGTTAACTCAGGACAGTAAACCCGACTTTACTGTATCGACTACAACTGGGTCCCGCAGAAAAGTCGTCTTCTAGGCTCGCAAACGAACATTTCCATCGTCAAGTTTTATCTTCGCATCGTATTCGATCGGAGAGCATCGATGCTAAACCAGGCTTCAACGTCCGCAACCGTTCGCGTTTTTCATCCCAGCTTTCACCGATCCCATCTTCGTCTCCTGCTCGGGATGAACGTTACGTGTCCCGCGATTCGTGAGCGGCGCTAACTCGGCCGGTTCGCGTGACGGTCCGCTGTTTGTAACGCCCGGCGACCCCACCCGTGATTATACCTTATGAATCGGGACCCGCTATGACGAGAGAACACGTCGACGAGACGCGGACGTTCCCGAAGGACCGAAACGAACCGGACGGCCGCGTAAGGTCGGTGGCTGATTGCCAGTCGAGCCGTATCATCCGGTTGAGTCAAGGAGGAAATCTGAGATTGCAGGGTGCGAGTGCTAAAGCTTGCATTTATGCGCCCGCTAAACGCGCCATTCCGCGGCCATTTCGTTCTCCTTGAATTCAAACCGAACCGCGCCAGCGGAGTCCAGAACGCGTAACAACCTGCATTCTCATCAGAGGTTCCAGATAATATCCCCCACTACTTGAAAGTAACACAGCTATGCTCTCGTCACCGCTTCATTATAAACAGTCGCATCTAATTATAATTATTATACATTGGTTTGATTTTACCGCGATGTTCACCTCGATCTTCCCCGCTCCGCTATATCTGTACCCTTTTCTTTTGCTTCTTTTCACCCGGGACAGCCAATGGGCAGTCCCTCTACTATCTGCTTGCCCAAAATAATTCTTCTCCAGGGACCTACTGTCCGCATTAACGCCTGGAGAAGGCGACTTCAGGCTATAACCACGCCTGTTCTTTTCACATCCACTATATCTGTACCCTAAGCTTCGCGACCACTCTGTACTTCCAGTTGCTGGGCCTAGGTAGCTACACCAATTTGGCTTCGTAGTGAAAACTATGAACAATCGATGCTTAAACATCGTCCGAGATAAATTCGTAGTTAAAGGAGGATGGAGTGTACGAACCTGCTAGATATAAAACGATTTAATGAGTCTCTGTTGATAGCATCTCGAACGATCCTCGTTTAATACCAACGACGCGAACTACAGCGGGTTCCGCGAATGCAAGATTCGGGAACGTGGCTGAAGCGATTAGGCGGACGGTTACGCACTCATGGGAAATTCTGTCGGAATGCGGTGTTCGTCGCGCGAGAGTCGCCCAGCCATTCGGATTTTTAACGGGGTATCCATAGATTAGATGATACAAAGCGCGCCGTCGAGTGGAAGCTTGTACGTATCACGCGGAGCTTCGGCCCGGCAATTTATTGCTAGGAAACGCAATGATCCAGCGACCCGTGGTGAGGAATCCGAGTAGCGATTACCATACGGCACCATACGCCGGTTATTCACGCGGTGGACCCGTAGGATCGGCACCGTGCGACGACCGTATAACCGTGAAATAAGAACCTCCACCCAGCTATCAAAGTAAATGCTCGATGTCTGGTGGACGGAACGGACGGAGTGAACGGAACGGACGCATCTCGTAAGACAGGAAACTAATGCGCCTATGAATTCCAAGATGGGCCTGAATCGAACCCTGCGGAAGCCTATGCCGACTCTGTGTTTTCCATGTTTTCAGAAAGCCTTCGCTACGGGTTCAAAGGGTCACTGTAAATCACTCTTAATTGCGGAAGGAACGTGTACATGGTTCCACCTGGAAGTCCCTCGCAACTTTCCATCTTTAGTAACTTCGGTTTCAACCGAAGTTCGATCTCCTCCTTGGTATTCGCAATTTTCGTGCTATTCGGCCCAACTTTGATTGTTACGGATAGACATTTATTATTATTATTAATATGTACGGACCGAAATCCATTTATACAAATGTTTACAATACAAAAGAAAAACAAAAACAGGAAATTATCAATTGAATGAAGAATTGAGTGAAGATGCGATCGACGAAGAGCAGCATCGTCGTCGCGACCGGAATCGCACAATGGCGGACGAGTTACTTCTTATTAGAGTTCTATTCGGTCCAACCTTGATCGTTACGGATAGAAATTTATTATTATTATGTACGGGCCGAAATCCATTTATACAAATGTTTAGAATACAAAAGAAAAACGAAAATGAAAGTCTTGACCCAAAATTACTTGTAAAGGGACATGCCGTGAGCTGTAGGAATACAGGTATTAAATTAACATATAATTGTACGCAATTTTCTCTTGAATGATTGCAACGATCTATTAGAAAAAGTCAATATTATGATATAGAGAGGTAGAGTCGGCAATAATACGATTTAAGGGATCCATCGATCCATACGTGGATTTGGACTTAATTGTTTGAAATCCTGTTCTACTTCTCAAAACGAGTTCAGGTACGTAGAAATTGATTTGCCCCAGGAGAGAGGGACAATCAATATGACAATTAATTAAATTAAAAATAAAGCTCTGGTCGGATAGTCTTCTGCGAGCAGACAATGTTTCCAGGTTAACTATGTTTAACACTAGATTTACGGGACCCGTCGAAATGACGGGTTCTAATATTCTTAATTTGCGATTATTAAGATTGTAAAAGTGCTTTCCTGAGGAATTATTTACAAAATTTATTTCTTTGGGTATATATTATTAGAAAAATAGCCAAAAATTTGAATAGACACATCCTTGTTATGTTTATAAAGTAATGTGAAATAGTTATTTCTACAGCTCCGTAAACCTAGTGTTAATATTCTGATGTAATCGTGATCAAAGATTGACATTGGCTTATTGATCTTATATGAACACAACCTGAGAAATTTATGCTGCACTCTCTCGAGCATGATTTCGTACTTAAAGCTTTTCGGAGATCGTATAATTGAAGCATACTCCAGAAATACCTTTCTGTTTTGTCAGCGGTGGAGTCATGTATGCGAAGTTAAAACGGGGAACATGAAAGGTGAAACATTGTTATGGATTGGTGCAAGGACGAGCCTAGGAATTTAATTACCTGGGACGGCGGTTAAAGTAAATAATAACAGTCGACCGTTCCAGCCGTTTTCCGCGGATCTCAGGTGGTTGATAAGAATAGGGGAACAGTATAAATGTCGTTATGCAGATATAAATGTCATTGCGCAGATTTATTTCTTCTGTTTCGTCTACGTGGACACATATTTGTTTAACAATATTTGTATCGTGTGAATATAAAGACATATCGACGGCATTAATCTCATTGAATCCTGCTACACTCGTCCGATTTATTATTCTTTATTAGTTTTGGCTCGTTTAGACAAACATCGATCAGTTAAAAACGTCTAGAACGTTCTAAATATTTACATTCATGTAAATGTGTATCATGTGTATTATACCTCGATGTTGGTAATTTTCTTTCGTCTAAAGTTCGCCTACAAACATAAATGAAACTAGGCACATGAAACCCAATATCGGTAGAAGATTTCTGAAGGAACAAACGGAAACGATGCATTTTGGAAGATCTGTAAAGATTTGTTGTACTGTATCCCCAGACGAGTGCAGGTCAACGATAAATCTCGATCACAGAGATCCGCGAGTACAGGAAGCGCCATTACGATGCACATCAGCAAAAAACACGACTGGCACGTTCCACTGCGATCGTGATAGCGTGCTCACATGTCCTCCGATACACTCGGCCATCTGAAATAACATTACCTCGATCACGAGTTCATCATACTACGTCTGAACGGCGCGCAGCGTTAGCCTAACGATCTCTTAGGAGGACGAAGAATCGGGACATTCAGAGGCCACAATGATCGCTTAATTGAGCGTAAGATATCGGGGTATCGTTCAGGTGCGGTTTCGCCGGTCGAGAGTCCCCCGTCGATAAGGATTCCGTGCTCGAACGTTGACAGTGGAACAGCACCGAAATGATTCGGCACTTCTGTCACGGGGGGGAATGTGGTTTCGAACCGGTCCACGCGCCACGTTTTCGATCGGCGTGGTCTGTACCGGGTGTTCTACTTGGGTTCATTAGCAGAATAAATTTCCGTCTACGCTGTACCGTCCCGACGATACGGTCGTCGACAGGATCCGATGGCTTCGACAGGTTGTCTAGTCGTGTCGAACGGTACACGGTACGAGAGGTGCGAACGCTTAGATAAGGAACACGTCTTCCGCGCCGCTTGCACGAGATAGTAGAGTCTTTGGGCTTGTAATACTAATAAAATTGTAGCGGTAACGATAACGTCGTCGGGAGATCGGGCCCAGCAGGTTCTCCGTTGCTGGATCATCGTTAGTGCGCCTTTTCTTGCGAGTAGACTGCGGATCTTTGCGGAACGAAGATCTTTAGGAAATAAAAATTTATGGAAATTACACAAAAGCGGATTTGCGGTATATCTTAAATAGAAAATGGACGGACTTACAGCCGAGGAACGTTACAAGCATGCGACTGAATCGTTTGAAGGGTTTTGAACGCGACTGATTTCGTTTGAAGGTTTCTTAACCGTCGGCACGTAGCGGAGGAATTCGGACGCTTAAAAAGAGCAACCGGATCGGTCGGAAAGCCTTTATCCAAAAGGATCACCGGGTTACGCAATTCGGTTATTAATTGTCCGCGAGGATCCTCGAGGCGACCATCGACCCTGATAAATCGGCCGACAGCGGGGAGGAGATGGATCAATTACCGCGAAAGCATTCGCATGGAAGCTGCGGCGGATGACATCTGTATTCCGTTCGCAGGGGCCTGCTATATAATAATGGATCGAAGCATTATTATGATTTCAATGGCGTGGCCCACCGATGCGAATCTAGATCGTGCAGCGGCCACCGGTATCTGGGCCACCGATCTTGCCACGGTGATTGATTCTTCGGTATTCATGCGGATCGGCGGGCCGCGATATCATCGTCGTCATCGTGGAACCGCCGCGCTGGCAAGAAAGACACGCCGATTCGAGATACGCGGACCAACCGACGCGCAGAAAACCGTGTCCACTTCCGATCGACGCGATTGACCGAATGCTACCGATTTTCACCCTCGCAGCTTCAATTTGACACGTTACGTGCCTCTTATCCTGCTACATACAATCCAATATTGTTTAACCCCTTAACCGCGGAATTTAGTTTTAAAAATTCCCGACTGAGTGCGGAATTAAAATCAAGCAATGACAAGTATACACGTCGAACGCAGAGCAAATGGTCCTATTATAAATTTTACGAAAGACGAGGAAGGATTACATTTTTATTTGATAAAAAATTAACAATTCATTCGTGAAAAGGTTATTGTTATTGCACCGCGATAGAGTTCTGGCTTGGCGTGTATACGCGTCGAACGCAGTTAACTGGTTAACACGCACGGTCATCGGTGGTGGGACTTTTTAGACGAACTAATTGTTAGTTGAACCAAAAGTTACGTTAGCGTTCGAGATGTAGGCTGCACTGTGCCTTGGGTTATCAGAAGTTTCAACCCTAGGGAAACAGTGGTTCAAAAGTTACGAGTGTTCAAACTTGAGCGATCTTCAGCGTAGACGCTGAGAAACCCAAGTCGCGCAGCGGAGGTGAATACCCTCGTATCGTTTATTACGATATACAGTCCGGAGAGAGCAATAAATATCTGCATCCGAAAAGCATGACACTTTGATCGAGTACACGCGATTTCCGAGATTATACGTCTTAGGAAACAGCTTTGAATCACGCGGTTCGGTTGCATGTACTTGTGAACGCGTTTCAGAGTTCGTCAAGGAGTACATTTCTATCGCTATACGAATAAAAGAATAATCGTATACTCATCTTTTAGAAATTAATAAAATTTCGCAAATACAGACAAGTTTTTTCATTCGTTTTACTACAAAAACGTATGGGATCCAATTATTCTCGTGTACACGGTTAACGTTAGAAAAGTGGTGCACGGAGAGAAGGTTGAATAAACATTTCACCCGGTATTTTCATTTGATTATAATTATTGCTTGAGCGACCGCCGTTACTTCGTTCTCCCCTATTGTTTCGCGTCGCATTAAACAGAAAGCGAACCCCAGCAGCCAGGTTCTCTCGAGTCTCCTTGACGGCGTGACTGTCGAAGCGAGACGTGATTTTTCAGAGTCCCTCCCCCGCGACGCGGTCGGCGTCGTTTGCGGGGCCCGAACAGAGGAATTGATCGGTGAAATATGGGCCCGCTGGTTCCCCCACGCTGCGCCTCCACTGCCATCTTAATCAAGATTTCGGCCCGGCGAAATTATCGCTACCGAAACAATAACGCGGAGGGCCCCGAGGACGTTGATGCATGATCTCGTCCGGTATCACGGTCCGCAAGCGCGAAACGATTAGGCGATCGGCAAACGACGACGACAACGCTCTGTAACAACGTATCGATGACGCGACGATAAGTTTGTCGACGGCTCGGATCGCTACCGTGTTTCTACTATCGAGATCGTTCGTGACGCTTCGATCGCAATTTGTTGCCGCGCGCTGATAGCCCTAGCCTTATGTAACACGTAATAACGATATGCCCGCGACGCGGTTAACTGTCGCGGCTGACGCTTGTTAGAGAGCACATACTTCGCTTTACGACGATGGCGAAACGAGAGCAAGTGAAACTTCAGCGGCTCGCTCTCTGCGGTCACCGTTCGCGAAAATAGCCTTCAAACGATACGGCAAACTTGATCTATTCGAGAACTTGATCGGGGGGAGTCGGAGTCTTGATCTTGGATCGGGGAGAAAGGATCTTGGAGATTTGCTGGTTCGTTATTATACGCTGGGCCCGTGAACGTGTGCAAATGAGTATTATCATGGGATTAATTGAAAGGGTGTCTGCAAGAAAGGAATACATTGCAATAATAATAACAAGGAAATAATATGGAGATAATAAGGAATATGTTGCAAGTACTTTTCAATAATCATACATTTGTATGTTATTCATTCGCTCGAAGCTATTTTCTTCTAGAAAATTATGAACGACGCAAAAGTTCTACTCGCTCCATAAAATAGATCCGTAGTACAATTGAGTCAACTTCCGGTGGCTAAAGTGTTCGATGACAACAGAACACTTTCAGAATATAGTTACGGTCGAGTATCGCAGACGAGACAACGAAAAGCGGCTTCCCCGGGTGCGCAACAAACTGGGCTTTCGCAAAATATGAAACAGGAAGTCGTTCGGCGAGTTTCGATCGGCCGATTCCCCGAAGTCACCACCACCCGTCCGCAAAAACGAGAAGAGGAGCATCTCCGGCGAGCGGAGCCGATACGAATCGATGCATCGCAGAGGGGCCAGCGAAACCGGGAACGCTTAAGAGGCGTCGTTATTCAAAGTACCTCGTTCAAATTAAAAAATCGCATCGATGCCCCGTAAAGAGCGGGACCGAGCAACGGACACGCGCGTCGCGTTCGGCAAACGAGTCGCCGAGTGATCGGCTCTCTCCCGGCGGACGCAAAGTTCGTCGACTTGTCGCGGCGAGGGACGAGCGAGCGAGACGAAGCGGTCCCGGGCGTCGATAACGGGCGTTAATTGCGATTAAACGAACTGGATCGGGTCGTTCGCGGGCCCTTCGCGGGCTCCGTAGGAAATATAATTAACCCGAGGCGGGCCGTGTATGTGTGCGTGTACACGGAGCGATCAGTTAAAAGCGAGAGACGGCCGCATTAAGCGGTAAGCAGCGTGATCAGGGGGCCACGAAACGCAAATCGACGAGCGATGATAATCGCGCGAATAAGACGTCGGGATGCTGGCCGATCGGCCGTCCGCGTTTCGTCTCCCCCTTGAACGCCGTCAGGGAAGAGCCTGTGAGAGAGAGAGAGAGAGAGAGAGAGAGAGAGAGAGAGAGAAACAGCGAGAAAGAAATAGAGAGAGAGAGAACGGCAGAGAGGATCGGTTGGGTGGAGACGCGCAAGACCAGCCGAAAGGCTTCGGACGAGGAACGGTGTGTGACAGCGTGTAATCTCGCCTCGGCTTGGAGCCTCGCCGAAATAACAGGTTCCTCTTTCCCTCGTTCACCGCGATCTCCGCTTCCCCTGGCCCTCTTCGAGCATCGTTGCCCCTCTCTGTTGCGTAGACCTCTTCGGCGTCTCTCCTCGAGCTGCGTCTCGCGATCATGCTCTTATCCTCTCGCGCAAACTCACGATTCCGTGTCGGTAACATTATTAAGCCAACACCGACGTCCTCGTCGTCGTCTTCGTCGTCGTCTTCGTCGTCGGGCCCGGATCATCGTCGGGCGAATTCAGAACCGGATTCTTAATGCTCGCCTCCTGTGCGCCAACACAGAAACCACTGCGGATACCCTAACGCGGCGATCGCGACGCGATACGGTCCGCAGTAACGAGTTTATAAAAGTGCACCGTCGATCGTAACGCTCGCGATTCCGGCAGGCAAGTCCCCGACGACTTTGCCGGCTCTTATCTGAGACCGTTCCGCGATCAAAGCTGTCTCGAGACGTTTACAATGTAATGGAGATGCTGGGATACCGACTCGGCTCCACGGCTGTTACGCTACGCATGAACAGGTCGCGTCTAAGCGATCGTAATTAGTCCGACGGAAGGGGAGATTGAAAATTTGCTGCGGGGAATAAGAGGTTTCCAGTGGTAAACAGAGGTTGATCGGTGTTTGCGAGTTTTATGGAGAATTGATTGATTCGCGTCTACGTATTTCGTTCCAGACTTTATTCCAGGGAATTGCGATCTTTCGTTCACAATTCTGTAAACTGGAGATCTAGGTAGTACGGGTCGTCGTTCTGTGGAAATGATGATAGTTTCTATTGCTTTGCGTGCTCTCCCAGTCACGCGATGTGAAAGAGTTTTGGTCCCCTGGGTGAGGCTCTCGCGTTAGAACGATGCAGAGGAAAGTGATCATACCGTGGCAAGTTCAAAGTATCGGTAATTCTAATTGGTAATCCGGAGATACGACTAATTGGCAAGCAGCCTTAAGCGAGTTAACAATGAACCACAATTTACCAGTCACAGATATTGATTAGCTCCGCAGTTAATCGAGAAAGTCACGCTCGACGTACAATCGGTCGAGCAGAACTTGTGTATAATTAGCATTGAATAGTCGATCTTCTAACATTGTCGCGTGACAGGAATATTGAGTTATTTACGATAGACACTAAAAATGTTTGTATCGTATTCAGAAAATCGAAAGCAGGGGAAACATATTGTTAAGGAATGGAACACATGTCTTCACCCAATCGCTGCACGATTTAAAAAAATAAACAAATTATGAAATGAAGAAAAGTAAAAAAGAGAGCCAACGGCACGTGGTGTTCCCAGGCGGTCACCCATCCAAGTACTGACTACGCTCAACGCTGTTTAACTTCGATGATCGGACGAGAATCGGTTTTTTGCAGCGTGATATGGTCGTTGGCGATTTTAACAGATTCAGAATTGGATGAAGTTTTATCTAACTATACAAACAATCTCTTCTGTCAAGCTCTGTCTTCGGAACAATGAAAAATTCTTTGATTCTAGGTCGTTGATACTCCAAATTATAATGTTGGTCTTTAAAACCAAAGATAGGTACTTCTACTATTATCCGAGAATTCTGCTCCAATAAATTCAACATGATTTCGATATCCGCTGCAAAATGAAATATACAAAAGTGTATATTTCGATGTTGAGCAACAATTACTGGAATATTGTAGATAATAGTAAAAAGAGAGAGCCAACAGCACGTGGTGTTCCCAGGCGGTCACCCATCCAAGTACTGACTACGCTCAACGCTGTTTAACTTCGATGATCGGACGTTTTTTTTGTTTGTAAAATCTCTTTATTATATCACATATTTACATTTAGATTTATAACAAAATAAACATTATAAATACATAAACATTTTACCGGCAATTGAGTTTACACGTAGTAACTACAATTTATGCTAAACCTACTACTATTGTTAGTCAGTCGATACTTATTCTATCTCTTATTTCTAATGTATTTGTTTAATTCGAATGCGGTGCTTGGTAAATGTTTTGCTTTTGAGAGGGAAAATTATATTAGAAAAGAAAAAACCCTCCTTCATTTTGAATTTTACACCTGATTGTGTACCTGTCAGTAGTATTAATTATTAATATTGCATGTTGTCTAAGTTAGATTAAATTCTATTACATAGGGCTTATAATTTAGATTTCCTTAAGTCCTAATTATTGCAGTATCTATCACCTATTCTTTAGTCGATTTCATAATAAATAGATAACTTTTGGTAAGGTACTTTATGCTTAAAGTTAAATGGCACATTGTGGTTCCTAACCTCTGTAAGATTTTTAGTCAAGTTACTGCTAGATATTTGACACTTATAGAAGCTTAATGCTAAATCTTTAATGTATTGTTCAACGAGTGAGATCTCTCTGTGTTATCGATGATCGGACGAGAATCGGTTTTTTGCAGCGTGATATGGTCGTTGGCGATGTTAATAAATTCATAACTGAAGGAGATTGTATCTAATAATACGAACAATCTCTTCTGTCAAGCTCTCTCTTTAAACCACTGAAAAATCCTATGATGCTATTACGTTCATCCTCCGAATTATAACGTTGGTCTATAGAACCCAAAATAGGTACTTCTATTATTATTATCCGAGAATTCAGCTCCACTAAATTCAACATGCTGTCTACATGTGATCGCTACAAAATGAAATATACAAAAGTGTATATTTCGATCTTGAGCAACAATTACTGGAATATTGTAGATAAAAGTAAAAAAAAGTGAAAGTGAGCCAAAGGAACCACGCTCAACGCAGTTTAACTTCGATGATCGGACGAGAATCGGTTCATTGCAACGTGACATGGCCGTCGGCTGAAATGAACTGTTGGATTCCGTGTTTTCGAAATCGGGTACAACACTTTTTATAAATCGTAGAGAAGTTTTATTTAAGAAATATACACGGTGGCGAAGTAAGATACAACAGAATGACCTTTTGGTCTTGAATTCGCAAGAGACAAAAGTGTGTGCATGGTTTCGGTGGGCTGCTATATATATATATATTTTATTGCAAAGGAAAATGTGGAAAAAATGACGTGGAAGGGAAAGAATGACGTGGAGGTGAAAAGGTCCAAGGGTTGCTCGGTATCATCGGGTCCTAGTGACTCAGATGTTTAGCCTGACGTGTTGTTGGCTTGGTGATTGGAGTTATCGGGGATACAACAGAACATTTAAAAATTGCATGTCATTCAAGTAATACAGAGTTCTAGAAACTCGAATTTGACCAATTCAATCGATCAAAGCTAGCCTAGGAAGGACAAGTGTTTGGCTAGCTAGCAGACCATTGATTTGGATCTGTCGTTACGATTCCGTTGCTCGGCGTGGTCGGTATCACGCGCGGAAAATAAGATGTTCGTGAATAGGGTTTCGGTCTATTGGATCCGCTCGAGCGATTATTATCGTTTGTCGGCTCGCGTTCTCCGACATTGATTACGGTATACCGGCGACTTAATGCGGCTGTCCCCCGCGTTTCAGCGACCGTAGGAAATGCACGTGCTCGTCGTGCAACAACACTACGTACGGGGCCTTGTGCAGAGTTGCTACTCGCGAAAGTGGGTAAGAACGAGATAATGGGCCCTTTGAATCCTGCTGTGCCGCGTACACCAACCCCCACCTCGCTCGCGTTACGATGCGCGACAAAAAACGAGTCCAACAGTGTAATTAAACCCGGCAGAGAGCTAGACCCGGGGAATATTAATTAAAGGATGCGCTCCGTCTCGTAGAACTGGACAATGAGGAATGCGAATGGCCTTCAGTTAACGAAGAAATGTGATTCGAGTGTACAGGACGACTCACGGACGACCAGCTTGATTGTGGATCTTCATTAGCTACCACTGAAATCTCCTTTTTCCTCCCAATCATTTTTAAACATCCTCCTACCGTTTTTGCCGATCCAAAACGTTTCCTAGACTCGAAGGACGCTGCACTTAAGTGTCCGTTTACGGGCCTTGGCCATTGCAAATTGATAAGTTAACGTCTCGTCCAATCTTCTTCAACAGATGCATGCTAAGCTCTCTGTGAATCCAAGGACCTCAGCAATTTCAAAATGGTATCTTGCCTAATGATGTTCTAACAATCTTGTAACATTTCAGGTCTTATAGTCTAACAATTTTTTCTCGGAATGATTATTTGAACTTAAATAGCTCTTTTCAGATAAAGAGAATTCCGAAACGATCCTGTCGATCGCGTCGACGATCCTTCCGAGCGGTTCACGAGGTGAATTTAGCCGTAACTTTGCGATTATCATCACCGCGGCACCGAAGGCATCTCTCTTGGACCGCGATTCATCGTCAGAAATCTGACAGACAGCCGGTATCCTCTGATGCTAAACGGGAGGGACAGCGCAGCGATCGCTAACGTCGAAGATCCCCCACAGATTAAGCGATTTAGCACATGAGCGACGTTCACGTAACAAAACTCGTCCGCGACCTCTTCGTCTCCTCCACCCTCTGCCAGTTAATTTGCTTAAAAAGTTCGTCTGTTTCCTTGAAACGAAAACGTTCCGTTTCGACAGGAAATTCGTAGATTCCACGGAAACGGTCGAGATAGGGAACGCTAGGAACGTGTACCCGGATATGCAGACCGAGACGCATATTTTTCATACTTCGTTTCTCGCCGATAAAGGACTCGGAATTCTGGTTTCCCCTATTTCCGGTACCGCCTCGTTCTCGACTTTGCTCGACTTGTTTCTGAGATTTTTTCATGCTTGAAGTCGATACAGCGTCTCTCCTGTTGGCGATTGATCAATGCCTCGCTTCACAATAACGAATAAGAGATTGTACATCTCGTTCGATTGTACATTTTCTTTGATGTCGCGCGTGTTCGTTGATATTTACTTTAGAATATTCCGAAGCATTTAACTGGAAACTAATTTCTCGTGACTAATTTTCGTAATTACAGTCGAGCCGATTAATTAGTATTTCATCGCCGGCACTTGATCGCCACACCTGATTTGTCGGATCTGCCCGTATAATTCGAAGTCCTCGACGAACGATCGGGCGCATCGAATCATTTGTAACCCATCAGCCGTGACACGGCCGCCATTACGCGGCTCATTAAGAAAAACATGAAGAGACACGGCCGACAGAGAGTCCGGCGACGAAGAATGTTGTTACCCGTCGCATAATGGCGCTCCTAATCTTTATTGGCTCGGGGAACACGTCTCGCGGCCCATTAATATCGTAGTCGCGTGTGTTTTATGACATTTCGACAAGTGTAACAGACTGACGCGGCCGCGTTTTTGATGCTCGGCAGCTCTTAAAGCGAACGTAACCGCCGCGTATCGTCGACATTGTTTCCGACGAGGCCGACAGCTACCTGTTTCCACGGTGTTAGCAACGCCGCCATCTTTAACAACCCTGCACCGCGATATCTCATATTCGAACTGATCTTTCGGAGATACTGCACACCGTGCTCGGCTTCGAGTGCCTCGAGTACGCAATAAATTCTTCTTTTTCCCCGGCTACATATTCGCGTTCGATCAAGATTAGACCGGGCAACAAGCCACTCGCAGAAACGATTCGACTTAATAACTGTCCAA
Source organism: Lasioglossum figueresi (assembly GCA_028455805.1). Classification (NCBI taxonomy): domain Eukaryota; kingdom Metazoa; phylum Arthropoda; class Insecta; order Hymenoptera; family Halictidae; genus Lasioglossum; species Lasioglossum figueresi. The sequence continues at coordinate 2,589,188 of CM052193.1, forward strand.
TCGTGAAACGACGCCTAAAAGATGACGGCGTTTAACGGAAACGTATTTCGTCGGCGACGTGGTCGACCGCCGCGCGCCGGTGAAAGTGGACCGTGCTCGTTTCGATACAGCGAACAGACAGCGGAAACGCATAATATCGCGCAAAAAAGGAATTTGTCGGTACGGCCGGATCCCTATTTCTCTTGCATCACGAAATTTCGCGTTACCGAACGCGTTTTATCTCGTTGCTCTCGCCTTCAGCTCGCTGGAAAATGAATTGAAAATTGTTCCTGAGATTATCAGATATTTAAAACTCGATCGAGCACGGCGATCAAATTGATTACACGTTTCGTAAAACGTTCAGCGATTTTTCTATGGTTCTAGCAATCTCTCAGAAATTAATTTCTCAGGTTCCACCGTACATGGAACACGAGAATCTCGTCTCCCTACAAAATCGAGCTTGTCTATCCTGGTAGTAGATTGTCCCCGCTGCTCGGACAGGAAGAATCCACGCGGCCACGGAGTGTTGTACGGTGTCAGTAAGAAATTGATGATGACTCCCTGGAGGCCGAGGACGTCTATTAGTCAAAGTGGACGCACTGTCAAATCTCTATGAACTGATCGTTTCCTTCATTCCCCTTACACCGGTTTACGACGAAATATAAAGATCTCTATCAACGCTACACGGTGGACACGCCCACGGAATATTATCTGCAACCAATATGGAGAACCATTCAGGATCGACGTGTGACAACAACTTTCATCAAAATGCTTAATGTCACTTGCGGGTCCGTCAAAGTATCGGAAGATCCGTCTGTCTTGTCATTATTCTCGACATCCTCTCGAGATGTAGCTCTAGTTCTAGCCGTTAGAATTCTGGTGCAAGAAAGGTAGAAAACCGGTGGTGAACCGAATTTCCTGCGGAATGGGGCTCGGCGTAGTCTCGAGGAGGATCGGAGGACATTGGAGGAACGGGTAAAGGGTTCGGTACCTGGCAGGGGGTGCCGAGGCGGTGGCAGGAGGACGGGTTCGGGCCGAGAAGTAAGAAAAGGCGAAGGGAGCGGGATGAGAAAAGAAATGCCACATAAATAGATGAGCTGTCGGAGCGGCGGGATTACGTATGACGGGACACGAGGACGGTGGAGGCGAGATGATATCTGGTTCGGGTAGGCACGGTGATAAATCTGTGGGCCTCTGTCAGGTGGAGGCGCGCAGGCAAAGAGCGTACGAAACGGACCGGCGGCGATCAGCTTCCTACCGCGCGCGCCTCCTTTGTCTCGTCGGTTCTCGGGATAGCTGGAATCGATCAAATCCTTACGAATTTCGCCACCGTGGAACGCGCCCGGATCACCGACTCGAGCCCGATCTCTGGCCCGGCTCTTCTGGTGTCTTCGCGCTCCAACCCTCTCCGATAACGATCGAACGATATACGATAGCGATAAACGATCGAGCACCGTGGAATCCGACGAGCCGGTGGTTCGTGATTGATTCTGCGCCCCGCTCGAACTATCGACGGACGATTGAATCGATCGATCCGGAGATCAGTTGATTTCTTTTGTGGCGAATTTATGTTCGGCTGATCGGAGGCCTGCGGAGTTTGGCCGGTCCGCTTCGCAATCGGTGGAAGTCGATAGGGATTGGTAGAAAAGAAAGGTTTTCATTTGTTCTTTATTTGCCTCGATAGTTGACATGCCAATAGGTGGACTAGTCGATTGAGTTGATCGATCGTTCGGGTTGGCCTGGACACGGTTTTGCTCGTGCATATTCTGACACGTGTCGACGAGTTCGTTGGTATCGTCGAATGTCTCTTTTACGAAAAATTGATTCAGGTGCAGGAAGATTCTGTGTTCCATAGACGGAGTTGAACTGTTTACCATTCGCGAACGAAAATTTTCGCAAGAAACCACGACAGTCTCTCGGATGAGTTATTTTCATATTCTCGCACAGTTATTTTCCACGGTAATTGGGAATAGTCGTGTTCGCGCTAGGAGTCAGCTATGAATCTTGCCGGAGCGCGCGAGGAAAATCTGCGGAATGAGAAAGCCCGGCTGAAGTCGCATAAATTTCGCGAGCAAGCATTCCGACAGCGCCGTTTCTGCGTCCGCAGGATATTCCGCAAGACATTTACCGTCGATCCAGTAGATAAATATCCATCGTTCGGTTCCCCGCGCGCTCGCCGAACATCCTACAATCTGCTTCCATAAAAATTCCAGTCGCATCTACTGCGTCCATTTTTTCATACCTCCTATGAGAATAGAGAAGGCGGAATGTGGTGAACAAGACTCGCTCGTTATCTCTTTCGTCATCGAGATTCTGCGACGGTCGACGCGTCGTTCGTATTCCTCGTTGCTTTTCAGACTGTTCTAATTACTTTTATAATTACGTGGCAGGATAAACATTTCACATTTTCTGCGAGGCAGGAGACATGTAACAGAAATTTTTATGGCGAGAGAAAATTAACTTCGTTGAGCCGAAGTTCGCAGAAGAAATAATTGTGTATCGATAACGTGCATGCGCCGAACACTAAATCCAATGATCTTCGGGGCCTCGTTAGCGAAGAAATTCTAGCGAGTGCGCAGAAATGGCGAGATTCTCGCCTGATTCCGTTGTTGACAGTTTTAAGATCGACCCGATGGTGTTCGTTTTCGTCGATTAAGGGAAGGTTCCTCGAATTCGTAGCCGTCGGCTGATCCGAAGGGATCGGACGTTTGTCAGTCCAAACGACAGACGGTATAAGAAGCTGGTTCGTTGGGCCAGCCCATAACATCGAAACGCTCATAATCCCCGAAAAGAGAAGGCCGACGGGAACGAAACGTTTTAATCCGTAAACACGTCGTTCGTCGACGAAGATACCGCCCTCGGGTCTGAGCGGGCCTGAACGGGCCTGAGCGGTCCTACGCGACTATAATCTCCGGCATTTCGGCCACGCACACGCGCCCCATCGCGCGCCCGACGAACCCTCTTTCGAACCGATCCCGAACCGTCCCCAGAACAGTCTTCGAACCGTCCGCGATCGCATTAGTCGCGCCTCGCCTTACCTCGCTCTCGCTCTCTCTCTCTCTCTCTCTCTGTTTCTGTCGAAAATTCCGAAACGGAGCCCGGTCAAACGGATTCCGGTGACTCGAAAAATCCAGATCAAACGACGCGAGTCGCCTGGCCCGACCGCCGGAATTAATGGCGAGCGCTCGAGGGCGTGCTTTAAATTTGGAACAAAGCAGCCACCGACACTCGCCGCACACCCGGGTGTTAATTTATGCCCGGCCGTCGCTGAACTAGAGTCGATTCCGAATTATCTTCGCCATCGAAACCCGAATCGCTTCTCTTTCGCCTCGTTTCGCCGCAGAATCCCTTTCGTCGGTTATTTCGCTTTCTTTGGAGAGCTCTAATTGACTGCAACGCGTTTGGGTAGACTGCTCTCCTATCGGATGCAATTTATTATTGTCCAAAGTGGTTCCTTTCTAACCCTCGCCCGTCCCACGTTCTCCCGACTTAGTTTCTCCCTGACACAGTGAATTCAAATTGTTGCAGAACAGTTCATTTAGAATCGTGTTTGCTCCACAAAGACATTTTTATTAGGTTAAACGACCCAACTGAAGCGCCGTTTATGAGATCAGACGCGTACAAGTCTGACTCGTTTATTTAAAAAAGACTAAAATTGTAGAGGCCTTCGACAGCAAATTGGCGAAGATCGAAGGACGAACACTTTCACCTAATTTCGTCCATTGTTGATCGTATGCCCGGAGCAAGGACACGTTGCACGACGGACACGTGTCAGTGTTTGCAATTTTGTGTCCTTGGTTGTTTATGCTAATATTTTAATCCTCTTGCCCGCTGCTGGCAATTTACCGAATTCCTTTCGAAATTGCGCAGGGGCTGCAGGGTATCTCCAATAGTTCGTATATTTCAGATTCACCGGATACTTTATGAAGACTAAATCGCTTAAATATAAATAAAACCCAAATCGAAGACTTGATCCGCTAAGCCAGTCAGTTACAGTGTACTACGGAAGGAGTTAAAATAGCACCACAAACGGCAGCAATAAAAGAAGCAGTGGAGCGTTCGAATCGGCAACAAAATGTCCTGCGAGGGTCTCCGGTTACCACGCGTAGCGACCGCAGGATCATTAGCGAATCTCGAATGACCTGGGCAAGGTTCAGCCCCCCGCGAGCCGGCATGCACCGGTCCGTTGAACGTCTCAATTTGGGATTCGGCTCGGACAGATTCCCCCGAAAATCTCGCGACTCCCGCGGCGTGTCCGCGTCATAATCCCGTGTTCAAGGTGAGCCCGCTGGGTGGGATCGAGGCAGCTCACCGATTGCGGGCGCGGGTTCCGACAAAAGGTGGTGAGAGAGTAAAAGATGGACAGCGCGAGAGAACGAAAGGAGCAAGAAAGAGAAAGAGAGACGAGCGGCAGAAATCGGCGGCTCATGTGTGCCCGATCATGGCAAAAGCAAACACACGTATCGTCTACCGAGGCGGAAAGGGGGTTTGGTGGAGGGCAGAAGACACGTATCGCTTAGGGAAGAAGAAAGAAGACGAAGAAGGTCGGTGGTACTTGTAGCCAGTCGGGGTATAAAGGTTAATGAGCGCGCAGGCGCAACCTATTATTTCAGTCTGTTGGGTTCCTGCCCCCTCTCTGTTTTCTGCTAGTCATCATCCCTCTCGTTCCCTCCGCCTGCTCACCTTCGCTCGTCCTTTTCACCCTTTCGCCGGTGCCTGGGCCCCCCCGTATTCCTCTTTCTCCTTCGGGATCGCGGTCTTCGTCCCCCGAACGCCGAACCGCCGAGGGCGGCACGAACCGATGGAACGAGTGGAACGAGAGGAACGAAGGGTGTGGGAGAGCAAGAAAGACGGTCAGAGACAACGAGAGCCAGAGCCCCGAAGAGGTAGGAATCCGAGCGAGAAAGAGGAAAGAGCGAGATCACAGCCGCGGAGGAGAGGGCAGCGAGCGTTCCCAGGAGAAGGGAGAAGTGGCAGACCTTGAGCTGCCACGAAGCTCTGGACGTCTTCATCCTGCCTCAAGCTGTGCTCCGAGAGAGCGAGCAAGAATGAGAGAGAGAAAGAGGGAGGACGACGCGATCCGGTCGCTCTCTAGCGCGCTCTCTTTCTCCCGTTTGCTCGACGGAGTTTCACGAAATCCTTTAAATTCGTACGTACCGCGGATTGGCCGACGTCAAAGGATGCCGGCTTTGATCAACGGGACTCGGGCCGCCAGCGGCGACCTCGAGAAATCGCGTGATCCGCATGCTTCCCCTGGACACACGCTTTCTTGACGTTTCGGGTCTCTCGATGCTCGTCCGGCTGTTAGAACGCTAGACGGCGAATCTGCGTTTTTCTTTTTTTTTTCACCGAGCTGTTCGGGACTTGAACTTCTCGATGAGTTCTCGGTATGCCGCTCTACATGAAGGGCATCTCCTCCGGGTTGTTTGCAATATGTTACCTCCGAGCCGCGATCGCGGAGTCCGCTCTCAACATGCGAGACTTCCCACAATGTGGAGAGTTGCGCGTACGAACATTTTCAAGAATATTCAAGAATGTGGATGATAGATTTATGAGAACCTGCTTGCACGTCGATACAATTCTCCATGAATACCGACTTCCACTCGGTGTAGCTTATCGCGAGCATCCTACGTCAAATAGGCAATGACGGGCTACCGTGGAAATGAAGTCGTGTGCCGTAGGCATTGTCCGTGAACGGCTCGCGGCGCAAGGGGTTAAATATTTTCTCGCTGTGGTGGGTAACGTCCAAACAAAGAACAAAGACGCCGTTGAGACTTTCGGAAGATCTGGTTCCCCGTGTGTGCACCAAACATTTCTACGAATTCGTAATCAGCGTGTCCATTGTGCCCGGTCACGTTTCTCGAGCGCCCTCCACGTCAAAAACTTCACATACGTGCGTGTTGCTGGTCTATCGGGTCCCTAGACAAACCGGGCACCCTCTGTCTCTCTGTTTGCCGTCGGGTCCACGCGTTCCTCCGTCCGTCGAGATCCGTAGAAGGCGTGTACGCGCACGTCAGCCGCCCGGCAAAACGTATCTATTCGAGGGAGCGACGAGAATGGACGCGTATCTCTGCACGCGAGCAATGCCATTGTGCTCCCCTCGGCGATCGGGAGGGGGACATCCTCGACGTTCCAACGCTGCAACGACGCGTCGACGTTACAAAGGGCTGGGTCGGGATAGGTCAACCGCGAGTACGTATTCTGGTCCTCCATCCCCGGGGCCCGTGCGTGCACGTGCACGTCGGTGTTTAGAGTGTTTTCGATGAGAGATCCATGCTAGAAGCTTGACGGACAACCGGTGGGAAGCTATGGAGGAACCTCGCGTGGGAAAAGGGATTCAATATTTCAGATTCCTCCGCTATGGAGCAAATTTTACCATTCCTCCCGGAACACCGATCGCGATCTCTGATCGACACGTTGACAACTGATGGGTAATATTTCACGCTATCCACGGAACGTAGCTCTTCAGGCTGTAAAGCTGTGCTTCAAATAGAGGAAGTTCGATACGATTTAACACGTGTGCTTCCGTGGGGACCCCGTCACCCAGATGTGGGCGACGTTCTTATTTTTTCGTCAAGTTAAATAGGATTTGATAAGTATGTAAAAATATATATATGTAAAATAAGTGTGTAAAAATATAACTTTTAAAAATATACACACTATATATGTATATATTGTACTATGCATTAATTTATATTTAAAATAAAATATAACATATCATGTAGCATGATACTCGGTATCAGAACAGTTCAAACACATTTGTGATGATTTTGGACAATTAGGACAATATGCATAGTTTTTTCACATTATACGCACGTGCCTGCACCTACGCGAATTGCATTATTGCCATTCCAAGCAAATCGCTCTGTTTACGTTCTCGCGCACCGACGGTCGGATTTGGGTCCCGCGGGAAACTTAGCCGAATCACGCTGGGCGACGAACGTGTTAAGCGGCTCTTCTATTCATTTCGATTCGAGCAGTCGGTTCAAGAATACGTAGAATAAAATTGTTATGAAATCGTCGAAAGAAACTACAGGAAAATGATCAATAAAAACAGGACCGTGAAAAAAATACCAAGCAATCGACGGCAGGAGTGCTCCCCACGAATGGGAAATCCATTCACCGCCGTATCATCTGCGCAAACATGCGATTTAGTAAATTCTCAAGGTGTCGCGCCCCGAGTTCTCACCGGAGAATCATTTTCTTGAAAAATTCGCCCCTCGCCGCGAAGGAAGTCAACTGAAAGGTGCGCGTCAGCCGCGAGGGCATTGTCTAAGACGTGTTTCAGTTTTCCCGGGTCCGTGAGCAAAGGTGGACCACGGGGATCGTTTGAAAGGAGACACCCTGTACGTGGACCCTTCTAGGTCGCGGATCAGGTCGGTTCCTTTTGTGAGCCCGATACACGTCACACGACGCGGTGCATAGGGGCAAGGGTGCCAGAAGAGGGTGAGATTTAATGCAGTTCCCCCTCGTGCCCCCCCCCCCCCCACTTCTTCCTACGGTGTTCGTTTTGCTCTCTTCGCGCGACCTCGGAGTCGCTGCACGCATCCTACGGCTCGCTCGATTCGCTTTTGTGGCAACCGTTAAATTGGCTCTTCGGGGTACGCATCTGTCGCTAATACTATGGCCGACGTGGCTCCTCTGCCCGGGCCTTAAAAATACGTTCGCCGCGGGTTTCCTCGACGCACCCTCTCCCGAGAATAGAACCCGCGTTTTTAGGCTCCCGGGACCTGTCAAAGTTGATTTCCGTGCGCGATACACGCGACGCGACAACCTCGCTCGAAACGACGTTTAAGCCTCTAAGAGCACGTTCCTCGCGCCCGGCTGCCGTCCTGGCTTCAGAAAGGATTTAAGATACCTATCGAAGCCCTTTCGAAGCTGAGAAGATTTACGTGACGACTGTAAATCATCGACGTCCGCTTTCAATATTCTCCCCGTTCGACGGAGACCATTTTTGTAGCCGCCAAGAACGCCCGCGGCCTCTTGGACGCACTTCTAGCCGCGTTACTCAAGAAACTGTGTCGTTATTCCTGCACCGACCCCGCGGTCTATGGCTATTTAATTGATTGGCCACCGATCAACGTCGGCGGTAAGAAAAAGATTCGAAATAAATGATTTCTCTTGAAATTTGTTAGATCGTTCGATAAATAGGTACCATTAGGAAGCGAGCCTTTCGTGGCGCTGATAATAGTTAGTTAGAATCATAGAAGACCGAGAATAAGTTTAATGATCCCCAGACAGCGATGACCAAAGGGAATACCTCGGACTCGCATTACCTACGTTTTAATTAGCCGTTCTAGTATCTCCGACTCGCATCTCAGTTCCGCGGGGTCAACGCCGTCAGAGAGAGCTGGGTCATCCTCTTTGCAGCTGCTAAGAACTAGTTAATTACCATTGAGGTACTTCTTCTTCCCAGCACGATCCGCGTTTAATCTGTCGATCTCGCTGCGATCAATTTTATCGCGATTTCGTTTCAATACCGGCGATCGTTTGCGTCCATCAAGTTTTCTATCGAAGATGGGACAGTATTAATTAACAGTCTTAATTTCGAAGATCCCCGTTGGAGAACCTTGCTCTACGTTCCTCGCAACCTACGTAAAAGATCCACGGACTCGTAGATCCAAGCTGAGAAGCCCAGAAACAAGATCTAATTCAGAAATCCTTCCTAGCCGGCGACCTCGTGTCCGAACGATTGCATCTAACAAGTTAAAGAATTCCTGGATCCATAGATTGAAACCCAGAGATCTTTCGATCCGGAGAGAGTGTCTTGTGTCCTTGGATCCGGTAATCCCTTGGCTCAGGTCTGTATGTAGATTAGGGAGGTCTCTGATTCGGATACTCAGGACCGAGTGCTCCCAATTTAAACACCTCCTTTTTTCTTCGGTGATCTTCATCGTTAAAATGTTTTATGAAATATGCAAGATATCCCTAAAAAAAAGTTCGAGTTCTTGCTTCAAGGCTGATTTCGATTCGGCTGGAGATTGCGTTCTGGATTTCTGTGACTCCGGTCTTCGAGATCCGATCGTATCCGGGCCCGTGTATCACATCGCTTCTGGTCGAACTTGCGAGCCGAATTACGAGCGATCATCGATCGCGTCTCGGCCTCATTAGGCCTAGTAATTACAATCTTGTCGTGGGCATCACTCCGACTGTGTTACGTAACGAGCACAGGCGCACCTGCGAGATCGTGACGATATTTCACCGTTTTAATCAGCCCCCTGTCCGGTGTATCGCCTCGAGATGATCGGATACGCGGAAACCATCGGCCGTTCCGTGATTAGAGTGTATAGTAACTTCCTCCTAGCTCGGGCCCTTTTCTGCGATTACTTTGAGCGACACGGAGTGCTGCCGGTTCGTGAGTCGGTTTCGCCGAGCTTTCTCGAGACTCTTGAAAATTCTTGTTCCTCGCGCGCGGGATATCTGGAAAAGTGATCGCCTACCGTATCCTACTTTCCAGAGTTATACCTCTCGTTAGCGATGTTAACGCTGTGCGTAAATCGCGAGCTCTATGCGCTTCATTAGGGAAACCGTTTTCGAGTCATTAACGGTTCCTCTTCCTCCGATGAAATTACGTAGCCGCGATGGGAGATTGCGCCGCTTCCTCTTTGTAACACGGCGAATTATCTTCGCAGACGTTCACCCGGGTAACGAGTCCTCGGCCGCGACGTGTATCTTCGATCCCGAAGTCGCGAGAACCTTCTTACGAGCTCTCCTAGAATTTTCCACGTCGGAACGCTCTAGCGAACGTGCCGTGATCGTTCATCGAAACAGACTGGAATGTGGAACGGGACAGTCAACGAATATTTTCGATTTCGATCAAGACATTCATTAGTCCCGTTCATTAGTCAAACGTCCTAATACTTTCGACCCGCGCCGTAAGCTCGGGGACCTCCGCAGCGTATACCTGACCGAAGATTAGCATCTGATGATCCTTCACTCTGCGGACTCCTCCGACTGACTTATAACGCCGGAATATACTGCGACAGAATCTACAGGTACGTTCCAGAGGGGTAGGTAGTTTTCGGGAAGCAGAGATCTGTCCATCCCGCGTCGGTCGACGTGGATCCCCAACTCGGAGGTCGCGTCAGCGAGAAGTGGACTGTTCGAAAAGCACAATACGGTAAAGGAACGGACTCCTCCCCGAAACGACCCGTGGTCCCAGACAATCCGAGAGACCTCGGGCCGCTATTGGAGAATACATTTCCTCGGAAATCGGGGGTTGGCCCCATGAATATTTATACACTCGCCGTTTAATCTAGTTTCACGAGGGCGATTGTGGCTGGTCCCGACAAAGTCCGAATCATTATGTCCGGCCCACGCATTCTTTCCGCGGCGGTCGGAGGAGGCCCGTCTCAGCGTCTCTTTTTGATCGTGGGCCTCTCGTCGAGAGAGTTGAGTCGAGGCGGCTGCACCGCGCCCGGAGAAAAGAGGAACGTCCGCGAGGCTCGAAAGGGAGAACAGAGGGAGGAAGAGATTGTGGAGAAAGAGAACGACTCGGAGGACGAACAAGACGAAGAAAGAGGACGAAAGCGAAAGAGAAAAAGGTGAGGAAGAGGGACAGAGGAGAGAGAGGGATGGGAAAGAGGGAGAAGAGAGGCTATACGCCGCGCCGGCTGCACCGGCGGTCGAGGTGGTCCGAGCTCTGCTGGTGGCCTGCTCTCGCACTTACACACTCGATCGCACATTCGATCTTGGGTCGCGAGGCATCGCAGACGACCTCGGACCCTGCGTCACCGGCTACGTGGAAAGAGGCCCGGGGACTAGTCGACGCAGAAACCGAGAACTGGATCGGCTGTACCTTCGGGCCTAGCGCATACTATCGGCCTCTTCTATCGGTACACGGTTTAATCGATGTAAACGGCCCCGATCGCCGCCATTTTATCCCTGAACAGGTGACGACCAACCGCTTCCCATGCTCATTAAAATAGCCGCTCTGGAAAATTGATCGGTCAATGTTCGTCTCGTCGTCTTTCAACGTGATTTTCTCGATTTATTATACGAGGCGTGATCAAAAAGTAAGGTGACTCTTTGAATTTCGCGGGACACCTACAGTCGATTTTCGTTTTCTTTTTTTTCCTTATGCCGGTACACTCGTCCCGAACACATGTTCACAGTTTCAGCTATACAGCATTTTTTTTATTGTTTGCGAGAAGCATAAAGGTTAGAAGTGTTTTGCGTGTTCGGCGATTTTCTGCTGTCGAAAAAAATGGATCAAGAATTTTTACTTTTTGATCACACCTCGTGTTCGCGTTTTATTCGGCACATGTTCATCGTTCTCTTACCTCGCTTTCGAACCGAACAAGTGTTTCGATTTAAACGCCATTTCTTTTCAGCGTGTCTAACCGATCTGGAATGGTATTTCTTCGAGTTCCACCGATGCATCCCGAATCGGCTTTGGAATTATGTGTATCACATGTTCCGAGGAGGCCTGTGTACCCTCGGCCGGACGTCGTTTCATACATCATATTCGACAAGAGTATAATCCGAATGCACGGACTCGCCGAAGAGGGACGAGGCAGATGTATTTCTCTCGGCGAACCACGAACGCCTAGCGATCAAAGAATCCGCGTGGAACCGGCCGCGTGCCGGCTCGGCTTGTTTTTCTATAACGGGCCGCGGGGGTATCGTTAATCGGCGACTCTGATTTAAGAATATCACCGGTGCCGTCCATTGTTTCCAGTCGACGTTTCCTGGCTCGCGGCCCTGGGGAATGCCGGTAGATCGCGGGGCCCCGCGTGGGCGTCGATCGGCTCGCGTTGGCTGCCGATCGCGAGAGATCTCCTTCGGTTAAATCGCGGGACAAGGCACCGGCCATAAATTTCAATCGCGTACCTTAACTTCTAATCTCGGGACAGGCCTGCCAACGGCACACGCGACGATTTCACTACCACAAGAAAAATCGACCTTCTCCGATTTCGTTTCGCTTCGCAATCACGCCCAAACACATCGCTCGTTTCACGCATTTTTTTCGCCTCTTCGATCCCTAACCCGAGGAATTGCAACATCGATCGAAACGCAACAAGGAGATTGAAAATAAAGTCTTACGCGTGTAACGGGGACAAGACAGAACTAATTCAAAATAATCGATGATCCAGCACGCGAGGTCTAAAATTTTTGCCACAATGAATTTGCACAAGGGATGAGGATATCTTTAAGGCATGAACGAGAAGGAATGAAGACTGAAAATATTCGGGATTTTTCTGCCGATGTGTTCGACGAAACGAGGACCATTTTCGCGTGATATTCGGTAATCGTCGGTCGGCGAATGTCGCGCGAGAAAGAGGGAGATCGGTATAGAAAACGTTGTTAATCAAGAAGAGACCACCATGGCCAATCCGGTGCCAGAAGGAGCCGCGAATTAAAGTCTCGGCAGAGCGGAGAACACGATTTTACGAGCGGAGGATGTCCGCGGTGGGGCTAGCAGGCCGCATTAGCCTAATCGTTCGAGGCCGGTCTGCCAAATAAATTGGCTGATTTGCATGGGAATTAGGAATCCCCCGTGGACCTCGGCAGGTACCCGTGCGCGAGCCGATCTATCGCGCGGCCCATCGACGTCCGGTGTCTCCGATTCTTGCGAGACCTCCTCCACTCTGGTTCGCCAATCTTCTTCCTTTTTCTTCTTTCTCTCTCTCTCTCTCTCTCCACCTTGCATTCATTTCCGTGCATTTTTCGATCGCACAAGATGCTCGGTTTAAATGTATATATATGCAAGAATCCCGTGGTTTCTTCAAGACACGAGGAAGTCTCACCGTCGACGGAATTTCGATGATCAGATCGGATCGTGTTGGAGGTCCTTATTTCAGACGTCGGGCGAGGTTAAATCTTCTTTTATAGGGGAACCCCGTTCCTTTTTTTATTCCTGCGAGCCCCGAGATACGATCGCTTTGCCCGTAGAAAATTTTTGCGTAAACACTTTCTTCCCGGGAGAAGAGTGTCGAAGAATTTCATCGAATGCCGAGCGTGCGAGACGTTCCCTCCACCTCTGTTTAAGTATTGAGGGAAAATACTGTACTCGGCTGTCCGATAAGAAACACTGATACCTGGCCTCTGTCGAGCTCGGTATTCGAAAGAATACAATCATCCATACAATGCAAAACGTATTCTCATCTTTCTAACGCGTGCGACTCCGAGGAACGCAACGTCTTCCGGTAGACATCAGCTTCCACTTGATCCGACATGGTTCATGGTTCACGTATATCAACCGAATCAAGTCTTTCTTGAATGCAGTTTTATAGCTAATCCAGGAGAGACTTCCTTCTACAAGCCCTTCTACAGAACCGGTGCATTAATGTTACGCAAGAATAGTTTCCATATCGCCGTGAACACCTGCGAACGAAGAATGCATGGAAACAATTTTGTGCTCGTGCGAAGCACCGAATAAAACCTTTAATAACCATCTAATCGGCCATAACCGGCAAAATAACAAATCAGGATCCGAGCTTGAGGATAAAACTGAACGGCACACGTTTAGGTACCTGCCGAAGGAAGTAGAAACGACTGTAAGTAACCAATTCGCTGCAACGTGCGCGAACCATAAAAGATCGCTCCTTGAATTCGACGATTCTTATCCGATCGTGAAGTCCCTCGCTCACAGAAGTCTCAGAGCACTAAGAATATCTTTATTAAGACTGCGAAAGGTCTCTCAGGCGAGAAGTCGTCGAGTGAGTTTCCGTTTACGGTGAGCCGAGTGTCGCGGAGAAGGTTCGCGAAAATAATGTGAACTCAAAATCGAGCCGACGAAATAATCCGGCGGGTGTACAGGTTTATACAGTGCCGGACAACATGATAGGACATTTGAGGTATTTGTATATTTCATGAAACACAATAGGATATATGTACATATTACCCGCCCTATATTTTAGATATGTCCTTCAAAGTATCCATATAGAAATGCAAGTTTGTATCTTGTACACGAGAGAAATTAGAGAAAATAATGTAGACACGTATTGATTTTAGTCGGACAAAACGATAGAATATTATTAAAAAATACAATTGTTCGAACAGAAATATTTTGTTGAATTCCAAATTAATATTTAGTAAAACTACCTTTTCGCTGTATAACATCTACCAAGCAATTAGGAATTGATTTAAACAATTTTTTAATACGTTTTTGTCTTAAAAGACTCCAATTTGTAACAATACTTTGTTTTAATTCCGTTACATCTTTGTATTGTTTTCCATTCTCATAAACGTTTCTTGAAAGTTCTGCCTATATATTTTCAATAATATTAAGGTCGGGTGAACTCGAGACATGTCACATTTTTAGAACTAAAATAAGTTTTAACGCATCTTGCGGTAAGTATCGCAGCGTTATCCTGTCGAAAAATAAACGTACCGCCTGCGATACGAGTCGCGTGCTTATTTAACCGATCGTCTATCAATTCAAGATATTTCGTGCTGTTTACACGGCCTGATAAAAAATTTATGTCAGTTTTTCCCCGATATCCAATACCGGCCCACACCATGACATTTCCCTCACCCATTTGTCGACGGCTTAAATGTTGTTCTTCTTTCCTTAGATCGTGGAAATAGTAGTTCCAGCCATCAGGACCGTCCAAATTAAATTTCTTTTCATCGCTAAATATTACATTTCTCCACTTCTTTTGCCACAAAACATGATCAAACTTTAAACGAGCTTCTTTATGTTGCTCACGTACAAGAGGTTTTTAGTTTTTTTCGTTTAATTTGTTTACTGCTTTGAAGAATACGTCGCACAGTTCTTACGTTAGCTGAAACACCTGCTTCTTCAGCGATTTTTCTTGCAGTTCCCTTATAATTAGAAGCTATGCGTGATATGGCCCGTCTGTCGCGTTCTGTTGTAGCACGAGGTCTGCCAGTACTTTTCTTTTTTCCGTAGATTTTCGGATTTTTTAAGAAGTTATACACAACGTGACTGCTGCTATTTAATAACTTTGCAATTTTCGTGATAGTTTGATTTTGTGACCGCAATAACAAAATTCGGTCGGTTTCACTTTTGTCTAATTATTTTCCTCGACCCATTTTAATGGCACAAATGTTGTAGATAACTGAAAAATTTGCACGTCTGCTTCTCATCACGTCTTATCAATTTGACCGAGCAAAGTCAGCCCATGTTTACACTTCTTTCTCTTATTTCGTTTGTGTACAAGATACAAACTTGAATTCTATATGGATACTTTGAAGAACATATCTAATATACAGAGCGTACAATATGTACATATATCCTATTGTGTTATATGAAATATAACCGGTAGTGTAATGTATTAATAATTCGTCAGGTTCGCCGAGAGACAGTGGCGTGCTCTATGACATTACCGCGGCGAATTATCGATCATCGAAATTATCCATGGATTCCTCTCGATCCCGGTCGATAATCCATGCTTGAATAATTCATCGCGCGGTAAACCGACGCGGAGGGGATTAAGAAATGTTAATTACCATAATTTCTCCTCGGAATTCTCCTCTAGAATCTCGGATCGGGGGTTTGGGTGCGCGCACGGCGCGACTATACTCCGCAAAAGCTAGCCTCCCCGTGTAGTGGTGCGGCGCAAACATGCGTAATGGTGGCGGGCGTACGGGCAATTAACATAATATTACCCATAACACAGCGTTCCTAATGGGATATTTATTGCGGGGTGCTCGAGCCGGCCCCCCTCCACTCCCGCGGACCAAGTGCGCCGGGAGATCGTGCGAACCGATCTCGGGCCTCTCGGCCCCTTGGGATCTTCTTCTCACCTCGATTATCGCCGATTTTTCTCCCCCTTTTCTCCCGTTACCGTGCACCGATCTTCGCGAGCAAGATCGACCCGGTGGACACACAGAACATGCTAGCCTCTCGACGGTGTTACCGTTTCGCGGGCGCCGCTCGGATACCGTAGATTCTTCGATCGGTGTGCCGATAGCTACCATTTTCTTGCATCATGATTAATGGATGAGCTTCGGCGTTACACACCGCTCTTTTTTTAATTCATTTTTTTTTATCAGACGCGCGGATCTTTATCAACATATTAATATTTATGCGGCGATCCCCCGGGAAATTGGTATCAAGGTATAAACTCGCGTCTATCGAGGATTCTGTCGGATTGCGAGTAAGCCAAGCACGTTCGAGCTTGTAAAATTTTTTGTCCAGCAATTTCAAAGAATTTAACGAGAGCAAAGAAATTCGTTTTCAAGTTTTCCACCGACGAATCAATAAAAAAATATATCCAACGATCGCCTCGCGCATCTGCTGCTATCAGCGATCGTTATGTTCGCATTTTATGCTGTCCCGTATTTCGCGGCATCTTCGTGTTCTCTGCTCGCAGTATTGCCCGCAATCTCCATATTTAACGAACGACAGTTGAAACGTTGAAACAAGTTCGTTGTAGCCGAGCGAAGGAATTTCGAGTTGCCCGAACAACGTTACCTTAATTACACAATAGGTTTGAACCATGAGAACTTTTCATAGGGGCTGTCACGCCGGCGGATCGCTTTAAAATCATTAGAACTTTCTTCCCACATCCAATTAGATCCAATTTCTCTTTCTCCCGGCAACCGAGTGTATCGTCGTTTCACCAACGAGGCTGGCTGACGAGGTTCAGTGAACAGAAACCGCCGTAAACAGTGTCCTCGACCGCCATTTTGAGAGCGGCAAGCGAGGAAACCGGGGCGGCTGCACGGTCGGTTGTTTCGCGTTTAGAAGCGACTTTTTAGCCGGTGATTTCCGCGCGAGCCACCAGAAACAACGACGTTGCCGGCGCATTTACGGTGCTCGCGGGAAAAGGAGGCGGTCGGGAGGATTACCGGCGCTTTTACGGCGGTTTTACGGTCGCCATTATCTGTGCCGGATTCCCGAAACTCTACGAACCTCGGAGGACGCGGAGGGCCGGCCTCCTCGTCGAGATAGAGTTCTCGTTAAGCGGGATCAGCGGGAACAGAAACCGTCTCGAGTGTCCTTTCCGAGTATACCGGACGCCTGCGTGCTCTTAGTTCCTGGTTCGAGATAGATAGAGAGGGAAAGAGAAAGATTCCGCTGTCGTATCTCACTCCCGACGAGCCTTGATAACGCTAATTAGGCACGGACAGACCGCTATCTACCTCTCTCTCTCTTTCTCTCTGGTTGTTTCTCGCTCGCTCCCCTCGCAGGATCTGTTTCTTTTTAAGGGGTTTTAAGTGGAGTCGCGCGTCGCTTGTCCTGCGCCGCGTTCTGTCCTTTTATAGCGGCTTTTAAGCGGTGTTTCCCTCGCGAGAACGCTTGTCGGCCGGCGGGTACGGCGTGTTCCGCTGCGCGAAAATTGTCCTCGAGGAATTTCGATGCTCCTCCCCGCCGCGGGCGCGGTTGATCGTTCCCGACAGCACGTTTCTCCGAGACTTTGTTTCTTATGGGACTGTAATATAACGTGACCGTGGCTCCGTTTCGGGAAGAGATACTCGAAGAACCTGCGGACGAACTGGTTCGGCCTCTGTTTTATCTGAACGACTTATTTCGCCAAAAAACTGATACCCGTTGAAGTTTATGGAACCCGCGGGTAGGTACTGGAAACTCGCTGGTAACTCTTGCGGCATTTTTCGAAATTACATAACATCCTGAAAGCGAGTTTTTAACGCAGTTTCTCGGCAACGACGAAGCAGAGTAATTTCTGAAGTTCGGTTAAAATTGAGCGATCAGGTCGGATACTTGGAACTGGAGGGCTGGTACAATGAAATAGTATAATTTTAGAGCACCGATGGTCTTTTTTAAATTAAAATATCCATTCTTTGTGAACGTCGCTTCGTCTGTAAACATAACTTTTTTTTAAAAAATCAGCACTTTGACAAAGAGCCCATTCACAGAATTCTAAACGACGATGAAAGTCATTATCAGTGAGGACTTGAACTTTTGATATGTGATATGGATGAAATTTGTATCTATGCAGTACACGTACGACACTAGACCGACTAATATTGGATTCTCTTTCAAGCTGGCGACAGCTTACAGATGGGTTTATTGTCACTGCAGCCAAAATATTAATTTCATTTGCAGTATTCGTCGCTGTGTTTTCTCGATCAGGTGTCTTACGCGACAAATTTCCAGTTTGACTAATCTGTTTGAAGACATCAGGAATTTCCTATCAGGAAATCTCTCTCCGTACAATTGTTTTGCACGAACTGCACTCTTTCCAGTTTCCAAATACGCTGCAACCATGTCTACTTTTTCCGCACTCGAGTACTTCATTTTAGAACAAACAGATAGATGTCCAACTAAGAGAAGCTAAACTCAAACTGACGAATGATTGTCACATATAATCGAATAGTTGTCAAATGTTTACATTTCAACGTTACCGACCTCGGTCAATCGTTTTTGCTAGTCTAACGGTGGTAAACAAAGCTAACGCCTTAGTGCGGCAATAACGATGCCTTAAGAATTTAAATAATTTAAATTGAAATATCTCGTGGACTACTAACTTTTCGACATACATAGGTAGTACTTTTTTATAACGAATGTCCAGCTGCATCGATTGATGTATTCAAAAATACCTCATTCCATTTAAAAAAAAAAAGTTAACCTTCATATGACCTTTACGCGTCCACTCACGAAAAAACTAATAACATCAAAATATGCTCCACTCGATACCATTCAAGCCTATGCTGAAACAGTTTTTGCTACGAGTAACAATAGCGAGAAAATCAAGATGTCAAAATCAGGTGAGACACCCTGTATATATAATTATATTTAATAAGTTCTATAATATTGCCAGAATACACTTTGATTACAATATACGATCTCGCACGTCTGTATCGTTCGGAGGTCGATCAGAGAAGAAGAAGGAACACAAAGAAAAACACGTACGCACGTTAGCGTGCTCGCAGAAGTACATAAACATTTAATAACGTATGACAACAGATGTCCCGATTATGCTATTTCCGAAGATTCCTACACATTCCGTTCCCGTGCGGTACGCGGTGAAAGTTGGGACATTAAATTGTACTGTTTATAAGAAGACAGCTGCTCACGATATTTTAACCGACCATGGTCGTCCTTCCACATGTTCCTCGGCCACGGGGGACCGGCCAAAAAAGGGTTCGAGGGATCGCGTTTGTGTAAACACCGAAACGGAACGCGGTCGCGTATGAAATGTGTCCAACGTGTTCCCGGCGTGACGCGACAGTCGTTGCATTTATGGTCTTGGTCTGTCCGCAAGTGGCTGTGAATTGAGAGTTAAATAATCTGATTCGGCCGGCCGGAGTGTTTGCTTTCCTTTCAAGAGCGTTTTACGAGGTCAAGTATTGTTCAGAAAAAAGTTTCGAGCACGGTGTAACAACAAACAAGAAGCGAGCGACGCTCGCATATTCGCATCCGTGTTGTATAACAAATTAACACGTAGCCCACTTGTCCCTCGAGTGGCGTTGAGTGGAGTAAAACAAATATGTTTAAGCTGGTTCGTAAACGCTTCACGTGGTTCGCCCTGGTAAAACTCATTTTTCCTCCAATTCCAGCGTCTCCCAATAAATCGTAAGAGGGACCGTTCGGAGCCTTTCCCCGATCGATTATCGCTTCGAGCTTGTAGAGAGGCTCCTCTATTTGCTCGCGCGTGTGGAACGAAGAGAGAATGAGAATGGGTGGGGTGGGTCGAGGTGGGAAGGAGTTCGGCGTAGAGGCTAAATACAGGTTCGAAAAGGAGAAACGAATTACCTACGAATCGGCTCCGCATCCCCTTTTTATTCATTGCTCAGTGGTCCAGCCAGGAGCGGTTCCTTTCATCCTCTTCTTCCACCTCGCTTGGGAAAACGACTACGGTCCTTTCGCCCAAAGCGGCCCACCTCTCTCGCTCCTCTCTCTCTTTCTCTCAACGCCCTCCTCGATCTCTCTTTCACTCGTACTCTATCTGGCTCTCTTTCTCGTTCGTTTCGGTCTCACGTGGCTCGGTTCGCTCTCTTCCCGTCCCACGAACGTCTCCATTAGAAGCCGTCGCGCCTTCGGGCCTCGCGGTCTCCTAATTTGCCTACCGATCCGCACGATTTCGCTCCGGGTAGCACGAGAGGATGCCTCGGCCACGCCATCATCGAGAAAGACGCCCAGCCTGCACCGAGCAATTTATTTTTTGAACGTTTGGCGTGCTTCGTACACGTTTCGTGCTCCGCGAACGCTTTGTCGGGCCCTGGAACTGGGCCTTGCCTTCTCTGCGGTTCCTGCGGGCTGCTCCCCCCGAACCCCGTACCAGCCACCTATTCATCTCTCTCGTTAACCACCGGACATCTTCATCGGGAATCAATGGGTTCCTCGATGTCTCAATAATCCGGTTCCGCGAATTATACCGACTTGCGTCTCCGTTCACTCGACCAGTTGTGGTTACACTCGCGTGATCTCGCGATCTCGTGATCTCGTGATCGTCTTCTGTCCACCTTTCCTCAAACGATTTTCTTTTTCCACGATCGTGGCCATCGGCTCGAGCGGCCGCGATTTTAACACTAGATTTACGGGACCCGTCAAA